>OY735212.1:60582322-61007322 GCA_963457665.1 Thysanoteuthis rhombus | reverse complement strand
AGCCCTAGTAGGTGATTATTTAAATAGGTGTGGTCTTTGAGTATATAATAATATTTTCAGCTATAAATATAGCTGGAAATGGGTAAGGTTAGCCAATTCTAGCCATTTTTGCAGATATTCCAGGTTATTAATAACTAAAATTGGCAACATTGTTGTAAAAAAAAAAAAAAGAAAAGCTTGATACATCAACTATTGATGACATCACACTTCTTATGACATAATAGCAGCTGGTAAATAAAACACGACCCCCCTCCTTCCTCTCATTATTTTTCAACATAACTGGGACCAACCGATGTGTCTTGTAGAGACATAAAGACACATTTGAAAACAAACTATGGAGTTAAAATGATTGATCAAAATGAAAAAATTCCATAGCAACTTAAAAAGAAAATAACACCATCCCAGAGCTGCCGAATATGATTAATACAAGTCTTTTTATATATATATATATATATAAACACTATAGTAATTGACCGTCCAGTTCTGCATAGGGCAGGGGTAGAATGTCTGCCTATGGGTCTGAAGATTTCAATCCTACCTCGTGGTATTGGAAGGGATTTTCAATAGTCTATAGCCACACTGAAGAGTTGTAATACAACAAAACAGCTGTCTGTGGATGAAACAATTATTAATTACTATTGTATATATACATGTATGTGTGTGTACATGTGTGCTAAATTATTAATGCTCAAACGTCTTGTGCAGATCATAACTCATCACAATGGAGCAACCGACAAGCCATATTGTTTCAGAAATCTTCTAATTTGATCTTCCCATCATAACAATTTGACCATAGTCACTCAAAATCTTTCTTCTTGCCGATCACTGCAGCATTCAACACATCAGTGATGAACTCAAGGCAGGCTCACCTAATCATGAATTTCTGACCTTGCCATGCGCAGTGGTTATGAAACATTAGCTGTCATTTCTTACCACATGTCACCATCATAATGTTTTGGCTCTTCAGTGTATATTTGAACAAGTAGATGAAACAAGAAAACTTTTTAAATATGCAAATATGAAATAAAAGCATGAGTATTAATATATAGATATATATTTCTTTATAAGTGGAAAGATTTTTTTGACAATGTGTAATTCAATGATTTGACAATTTGGAAAAACCACTAAATCATAAATTTTTCATATACTTTTATAAATGTATAATTAAGTATATAAAAAATGTATAGTTTAGTCATTTACCCAAACTGTCAAATCATCAAATTACACATATTTATATTCATAGGTACATGAAAAGTAATTATATACATATACATATATATATATATATATACACACACACACACACATATATATATATAAATATACATATATATTAGAGTGGGAAAACATCTGACACGTTTCATGGTTGATCCAATTTTCAAGAGTGGTGGATTATATTTAGCATTAATCTAATTACGTTAAAAATTTCCATTGGGACACAGTATTTGAAATTAACCCAAATAGATTTTATTGCAGTTATTGATATTTATATATATATATATATATATATATATATATATATATATATATGAAGTATTACTATATAGATACATATCAAGTAAATACCATGAATTTTCTTGTAAAACAAAAAATGTTTAAATATATATATATATATATATATATATATATATATGTGTGTGTGTGTGTGTGTGTATATCTAACTTTTGTCAATCAAGGCTGAGAGGATTAAAATTCTATGCACTGTGTCAAGTCATTGAAAACTTATCACAGGTTCTCATGATTGTGCAAAGCTGAATTCCAACTAAAATAAAAAGCTTGTTCCTTTTTGGTTGACTTCTTATTCATAGATTCTATCAGATGTAGACACCACAAGGTGTTACGCTGCTCTTGCATGACCCTTTGGAAAAAAACAAGCGGAAAACTGATCATAATGAAATTCTATCTCCAAGAGTAGGTTACTTCCAAAATATTTTTTGCTTCTTTCCCATAGTTTCCCTCCAAAGAAGCCCTTCATTCCCTTGTGATCAATCTTATCGAAGTTCCAATATAGTAAATATATCTGTACCTCATATAAATGAATCAACGTAACCTGTGTACCAGAACAAATCATCTAAAAATTTAATATATTTTAAATAAAATTCTCCGGAGAAAAATACTAGCATAAGAAATGGGCATTAGAGGTCCAAAATAGCACTTTTTTTGAAAAAACAAAAAAAACGTTTCTAAGGGGTGTCTAGTGGTGTATTCATGCAAATTTCAAGTTTGTACCCCCCAAAATGTGACCAGGAGCACCAGACACGCACACACAAATCTCAAGCCCTCTCGGCTGGTTGATCAGTCAGGCAATTTGTGTAACTACAATGATTTGATAACTAGAGAGCACAAATCTTCCAATTTGATTTAACAGGACATGACCTCAACCTTTGTCTCAAAACTGTGGATATTTTAATTTCAGGGAAGATAGGGATTATTTCTGAAGATCAACTGCATGTTTGTAATCTGATATCAAGATTAATCAGGTAAAAAAATTGAACTACTATAGCCACCAAAGGGTACTGTCCCTTCTTGTGTTTTTTTTGTGTCGGGATGTTCAAGTGCTCCTGGCCATACCATTTTGGCTATAGGCTTGAAAATTGGCATCAGTACTCCACTAGACCTCATGAAGAAATTTTTTTTTTCAATTTTTTTCAATGAAAAAAAGCTTTTTCGACCCTTTGGGAGCTCATTTTGACAAGTTCATCAATAATATCTAGATTCTGGAGAATCTAGAGGTTTCTAGATGTTTTTTTAAAACTCAGATATTTTCCAGTGAAAAAAATGCCAGTGATGTCATAAATAGTATTACTTCTGACTATTTATTCTTTTGTGGAATTTTTTTCAAATGACCTCTCCTGATTACGCTATCAAAAACCATCAACATAAGATTCCTAAGTTTTCAAGTGGGTTTGGCTGGCTGGCAATCTATCTATATGTCATGTGTACAGGCTGCACTAATGGAGCTAGAAGGATGAAATTTCCACTCACCCCAAATAGGTTTTATGAAGAGGTTCAATTTGTAATGTAATGCTAAATTGATCCCTTAGTTTGTGTCCACCAGGATTCATGCACATTTTTTAAAATTCAAACTTTTATATTGATCACTGCCCAATAAAAGAAGAGAGAAATATTCATTGATCACCCCTTTTTTCCAATTTTTTAATACATCACCCCTAACATTTAATGTTTCCACATTGGTCATGTAATGGTTTCTATTGAATGACTAATCATTTTGGTATAAATACAGCAATACCTTGTATAGTGCACTTTTCATATAGTATCGCTGTTAACGTATTGTTGTACAGATCCATATAAGTATAAGCTAAAAAACCAAAGGTTTTGGAATAATTTAACCATACTAATCAAGATATACCAGTATATTTGATCAAACAACCAGTAAAATTAGTAGTCACCAATAAGATCGTCATTTGCCTTACTACATTCTGATAATTCACAAATGCAACTAATTCCAAAACAATGATTTTCCAAAGTCCATTTAGTTAATTTCCTTACATCAAATCATAATTATCAATAATTAGGGCCATTCCAGAGGTGCATGTTTGGAAAGGGGCCTGACTTGATAGTGTGTGGAGCAACCTACCATAATTGTCATATGATTTTACATTCGTTGTACAAAAATACAGCATCAAAGTATTCCAGTAATTATCTTCAGTATTGTCAATTTAAATAATTCACAACTAAATCTAGATCTATAGATAAAAAATGAAAAAATATACTCTTCCATATCAATGAAAAAAATTCTTGTACTTTCTTTTTCTGATGAAAAAACAAATTGTGAAAAAAAAGCAGTTGAATAAGAGAAAAAAAAATATAATTCCTCTAATTTCATTTGATAAAATAGAGAAAAAAAAACAGAAGAATTTGTTTATGATGTCATTAATAGCAATGATCGAAACAATTTTTAAAAAAACTCTTTTATACTATAATTTAATTTTATCTTATTCCACCAAAAAATTTGGCAGAAAAAAAAACTCTCTCCCACTCCCTTCTCTCTATATTCAAACATTTTGTATCTATAAACACATGCATGTGAACACTGGTGATGTATTCAGGCAAAAAACCTTTACCCATATGGATTTTTATTGTAAATCTAGCACACCCTTATATCAAAAACCGTGAATCCAAATGACTTCAAACTTGATACTGCTGTGTCCAATGCACTGACCAACATATCTAAGAAATATCAACTTCATACAAGTTGTTGAGTAATCTTGGTGAACACACACACATACATAGAGATTTCACAAATTATTGCAAGGATACATTTCAAAGAAAAAATTCAAATGCATAAGGTTAAGTGACGATAGCTATAATCACATATAAGCATTTTATCTATTTTGCTTATCTAAAATATGGTTGACGATAACCTGATGTTGATTGCAGTAATGTTTATTAAACTGAACTGCCAGTGAATATAACAAATAACGATAAGCAAGTAATAATATTATCATAAGAAAAAGATCTGCACCTTGCATGAATGAATCACTGTTGCCCACATTTGTACCAGAACTGATTATAAAACATCATCTAAAAAATAGATCTGTTATCTACATTATTTTCACAGATTCCAGCACAAAATTAGGGCATTGTTGGTCCTAAACGACCATTGGGACCCAAAAAAAGCCCCTTTTTTAAAAACAAAGAAAAAAAGTTTTTGCTTAGTGGTATAATGCAAATTTTCAAGGTTGTACCCTGTAAAATGTGACCAGGAAAACTCAGAGACACACACAGACACATAGACGAGCAATGAGGAAAGAATCTGTAGCACACTTGGCTGGCTGATCAGGCAGGACATTTGTGGGATTACAGTGATTGGATTTGTCTTTTAGGGATGTAATCAGTTGAGTTGCTCTCCACTAAATAGACTCCGGTCTTTTAATATCCACTAGGGATATAAGGACCCTATGTTACATTGCCATATTCTAGGTGTGGTCTTACCATGGCCTTTGTTATGTTGCAGATTTTATATATACCATTTATTCCATATTGAGAAAAAAATGAAAAAATAAAAAGCCATATTTGGAATTACCATTTTCCTCCATTTCACTCCCCAAGGTATATGGAAAAAAGCTGAATTCACTCCTCTCACAAGCTTACATGAAAAAAGTACCTACAAGTCTGATTGGTCATGTAACCAACATCTTTTAGCAGCATGCCATGTTGGGGCTGATCATTCAAAAAAATTGGAGAAAGGGGTGATCAATGAATAAGTTCTATCGCCTTTTGTAAGGCAGTGATCACTAAAAAAACCTAAATTTTCAAAGTCAAGCGGGATCAGTACAGCATAAGCTTACATTGCAAACTGAACCTCTCTCTAAAAAAGGTATTATAGAGAGGGGGTTATTTTGAAAAAGCTAAAAATAACATTTTTCTAGACGTGATAAGTTATTGTTTGATTTTTCAGCCCTTCAACTCTATTGATACAACCTACCTAACTACCTACCTAACTACCTACCTAACTACCTAGTCTCTACTATCACGTTTTGCAAACTGCGTATCAGCCATTTCCTCTTCACAGACCAAATTGCTGAGTCATCAAACTCTGTCAAATTTCCAACAGGACATCCTCCACAATTTACCCCCAAACCCCTAAATTGATTATACCAATCTAATCTATTTATACTGATAAGAATCTTATAAAAAAAATGTTCACTTTTAATGCAAGAGAAGATTCCATTCTGAATTAGATAGATGAGATTTGATTATAACTCCAGCTCCTTCGACTTGTCCTTTCTGCTGAGGTGGGTCATTCTTTTGCTCATGGTGTCAGTAATCTTAACTTAATGGTTATATTAAACTGCCCGATTCTTCTCCAGCTCATCCATCCCCTCCTTAAATACATCCACGCTTAGTGCTGTTACTATATCTTCACAGAGGCTGTTATAAATTGGCTCTAGCACTTTGTGAAGCTGTTTCTTCTCAGCTCTGTTTTACATCTCTTCATCTCAAGTGATTTTTCTTTTCTCTTAGTTTGGTTTTCTTTCAATTCCACCTTCCATACAGTTTGCTTATGATTTAAAATGTTTCATTATTATCCACTGATTTACTTGGACTAGTGTCTTCATCTTGGTTGTTACAGTCACAACATATCAGCTGCTGTACCCTTCAGCCTTCTTCAGGTGCCAAAAAATCATATACCCAGTTTAAGTGAAAGAGGCAGTCAAGCAACATTGCGAGGATGAATTAATTCTGAAAAAAATAACTGATACACCTATCAACCTCAGCATAGACAATGGTTTGAGGGACAACGGTTTGAGAACAATTTACCCCCAAGGCTCCTGTACTTCCCAGCTTTCTTCAGGTATCTTCATATTTTGTGATATTAGAGGAATCTAAACCCAAATCCTATATTCAAATTCGGGATAGAATGTTCTCATCTTTTTAACTTTCTCCAATGAACCAGAGATTGAACACAAGATACACCTTCACAAACATTTTTATCGACATAGCTAGTTGTTCCAAAACTTGGAAAAGTCTAGAATCCCTTCTATAAAGGGAATATTCTGGCAGACCCCTATATTTAGCATTTCATTTTTGGACTAAACATCGAACTACAATAAAAAGCGATTTTTGACCTTTAAAAATCACATTTATTTTGAATGGATTATTTATTTATTTGAATTCTAATATATGGTATAGGTCTGGGTATAATACTTATGTTTTCGATAGCTGTGCAATAGATGATTTTGTTTCTCTGCCACAAGATTCACGATGTCAGGTTCTGAGGAAGCACTTCTACGAACACCTGAACATAATTCTCAGACCTACAGTGGTCTGCAGACCCAAATTTTGAAAACTATGCACTAAGCCATTGTTCCTTAGGACAATCAATGAGTGGAATTCTGGAGCCTTTAACGTAATATTCGATCTTTCCTCATTAACCACTTCAGCATCAACCTCCAGTCAAGTACCTTAGAGTAGATAGTGCAAAACTGGGGTTTCAACTGCAATCAAGCAAGTTCCATACTTGAATGTAATAGCCCTAATTGCATGGGCGTAAGCATAAAAAATTGCCAAGACTGAAACTCAATATTTTTACACTAGTTTAACAACTAAAAAGAGCTGAAAAGGGTCAAACGACCATAAATGGCTAAAATGTTCATTTCCCTATATTTTCAATTGCATTCTTGCATCTATCTCAGGAATTCATATTTTATTTGTCCAAGACAGAATTCTGTTTAAAGACAGGGATTCAACATACAATTGAGATGGTAACCATGAAAATCCTTGAGGCACCGGTAGAGAAGTCAAGATAGAGGTTGAGACAGGCACTGAATATCCGACCTCGTAAACCAAACATTACAAGAAAGGGGAAAATTACAATGGAAACCCTGCAAAGTAATACCAGCATCATCATCATACTGGCAACAGGCAAAGACAATGCATCAGTGGTGATGGACAAATGGGAATATTCTGAAAAATTGGTGAGTATAGTTGCCAATTTATAGTTGGGAATTGTAGCTAATAGAAACTATAAAATGATCCAACTCTGAAAACAAAGAGAAAGTTGTTACTGATCCTGAGCAAAAATGGGGATCATTTCACCAGCACTGAATGAACATAGACATATGTCAACAATACAGCAAGTAAGCTACCACACAAGTGAGTTATCCCCTAAAATTTACAATGATGATATTCAACTAAGGCCTCTAGTCAGTTGTTAAGGCTCAGCATGTGACCAATTGAGCAGATTCCTGATAGAGTCAATCCAGATAAGTCTGTCCCATGTAAAAAAATCTTGGCCTACTTTGTTGAAGCAATCAAAGATGCATCCATTCATTCTAACTGGATAGCAAATTCAGACATTGTAAATTTGTTCAACGAAGTTCCCACAAAAAAAAACTAATTAGTGGCTTGGGATACACTAGAATCTGATCCTTCCTTTGGGAAACCAGTATCAATCAGACAACCTAATGGAAATGTCGACATTCAGCATACAGACAGTATACTTCCAATCATGCCGATATATATCAGCAAGAAGAAACCATGGCTATGGGATCACCATTATCTCCAGTAGTAGCAAATATATATGAATGGAATGCTTCAAGAACACCACCATTAAATCCAACATACTGTTCATAAAAAGGAAAGGAAACATGATAAACTGGCCTTTCTGTATATACTACTGACTTGCACATGGAAAGACATTCATATGCCATGAGCCAATATTCTCTATAAATACCTGAACTTTGATAGCCACCATATATACAACAAGGAGAAAGAGATTGTCCATTGCCCACATCAAGCCAAACGCATAAATGACAAGCCAGACATGTACTCATGGGAAATGATCAGTGCAAGGAACATTGTTCAGAGTAACAACTACAGAACATTAGCTTTTCGAAGCTGAGGTAAATAGTTGGAAGAAAATACTTTAAAAAACTGTCCTGATCTGTCTACCCTTCATCAGAGGCATGGTAGAAATGATTTAGAGGATGTGCAGTCCATACAACATTAGGACAATACTCAAAAGCAGTTCCACTTCAAGTGACACCTCATCAAAGCTAAGCCTTCATCAGAAGAGAGGATGACCAAGAACTGAATGAGTATATACCATTCCCTCGGATCATGGTATAGAATACAAAGTAGCCTTTCTATAGTAAAACTAGAAACATCAAAAATCTATAATACATGGAGAAACTATGAAATCTAGTCTGGAATGAAGTTAAAGTAATAAAGAACACTGGGAAAAAAAAAAGACAAGTGAAAAAATCAGCAAGTGATGCCCTAATAATCTTGTCATCAAGCCATATGAACGTCAGATAAGAACCTTTGATTAGGTAAGAACAGACATTAGGTTTAATGTTCCAAAATTTTACTGCCTGATTGTCTTATGGAACAATGGCTTTGTGGGTGAAAGAGTATCTGTTGTAATTTCATGGGTTTTAGCAGAAAAAATTGCCAAGACTGAAACATCAATATTTCATGCTAGTTTGACTTACAAAAAAGCACTAAAAAACACTAAATAATTTTTAAGAATAGCAAAAGCACCAACAACAAGATGTCAAAAATGGCTAAACATTCAAGTATTTCAGCCAGTGAAAGTGATATACTCTGGTTCAGTGGGAAAACCAAAATGTGGCGTCATAAATTAACTGATACTGCAAAATGAGAATAATCCAGCCAAGGGCATCATATGTGTGTCCAACTGGTCAGATATGATCTTCTAAATATAAATTTGGATGAAATGCAAACTGATTGAAGAATGTAAGTAGAGATTACCATTATTTTTTTGGCTGTGGAATCAAAAATTGAAATAAAGGTGAATGATTCAACTATTAACAAATTTATTTCTTTTCTTAGGGTTTCAAACATTGTATCCATTGAGGAATGTCCTTTCTCTCTTATTATACAAATTTGAATCAAGTATGTCTGTACATTCCCTCAACTTCATCAAATAAATGTTGCATTGTAACCAGAGTTGATGAATTAAGGAACCTCTCAAATGTGCCAATTTATATAAATCAAGGTGATTTGCAACCAGATGATAATATTATGGGGTGTGCATTCACGCGCAACTATTATCATGTTATAGCTTTGAGTGTACTGTTCACAAAATGCAAATGGGTTGGCATTAAACACGCATACATGGGCGCACAACGGATGTGTTATTACTCATGAAAATTTACCCAACAACGATGAAAGCCGAGGAGTTATAAAAAGCAGGAGGAGATAGATAAGGTAAATCTGAAGTACACAGTTGAGGAAAAATTCTTCCAGTAACCAAAAAGGACAGACATTTTTTGCCAGCAAATAAGGAGTAGGTAATTCTCTTCTATGGGAAAATACTTCTATTGTCAGAAAAATGCCACAAATAACATCACTGAGAATTCAAGTCTTCTGTACAACTATTTTAAAACAGAGACAAAAATAACTTTACTTGAAACACATTTGTAAATTACAGTTTTTGAAAAATTACGAGCATAGTACATTTCAATTTTGACCCCTCTCTATCCAAACTAACAACGTTGCAGTACATTCTCAAAACTAATAACATACATTTACAAGGTCATTTACTCATATACACAAAAATACACTAAAATATACATTTCTGCAGCTGTTAGCAAAAATAACTTGGTTTTATGTAATACTACAAACAGTTTTCAACTATCATTTCCTGAACATTTTGTAAATAATAAGTTAATGAATTATTTCATAACCAATAAAAAAAAAAACCTTTTCAGAGAAACTTTTACAAAGTCTCATTTTGTCACTTGATAACACCAAAAGTGGGAGAAAAAATGGTAACCCTTAAAAGACACAAGGTTTATTACAAGTTATTAGTGAATCAGTCGTTGAATCAATATTCCACGGATCATCCTCAACCATCACAGCAGGATCAAGTTCTCCATACACTTTGAACACGGCATAGGCATGCATTACAACCTAATAAACACATCCAAACTACCCAAATCTCTTGGCCTTTATATCCCTTTTAATTAGATTTAATTAAATACAGTTTTAAATGTTCAAGTTTTCAGTTTTCATTCATTCTGTAATACATTAATAACAGTAGCAGCAGCCGCATTGGTCAGCTTTATCACTTTCCTTTGATATTTTGGTTAACAAACCAGAAACGAACCTTTACCTTATAACACATCTGGACGGTTGGATCCACTTCCCTCCTCACATTGAGGCACTGACCCAGGAAACTATCTGAAGAGCAAGAAGCTTTTAAGAATTGGGCAGATTACGCAGACAAGGACTCAGAGATGAGGAGGATGAATACAAGCATGATGAGACGGAGAAGATGGAAATTGGAAAGAACTTAGACAATCTCTTTGGTGATGATAATGAATAGGTTAGAGCACAAAAGTCTTAATTTAATTGCGAAAAATATGGGTTTGGACTTGACCTGTGAGTTAACAGAGAAGATAACAGAACAAAGTTTATACCTAGTATATATATATGAAAACATAGGTTTTCTCAGCATTTTTTGTTGCTTTTTTTTGTCCTGAAATATAGTTAACAGTTTTTTTTAATTTCTTGAGTCAGAGTTGTATGGGAAAATGTATTCATTTGTCTCTCTGTATGGTGTTCATTCCAAAATGGGATTTTCTGTTTCGAGAGTCAGGATTCAAGTTTACAATAGGTGTAATATAGGATTAAAATGAAACCCATTGCACATTACTTGAGCCTTTTAATAGGTAGAATAATAAAATAAACACTCCAAGGAATAGGAAAAAACAAATTGAAGGACAAACAGTTCATAGGTGGTCTATAAATGAAAAGATATAATCAGATTTTTTTTAATTTTTTTGCAGTTTTTTCCTAAAATCGATTCAGGATGTGTTTAAATCTAAATAAGTTTTCAGAATTTCTGGAGTCAAAATTGTGCGGAAAAATACCTCTGTATGTTGTTTACATCAATGTTGTTTTCTATCTTTTCGGTGTTCAAGTTCACAATAAGGGTAGTAATACATGGTTAAAAATGAACTCCATAGAATATTATTTCAGTTCGGGGACAGACAGAATTATAAAACGGGCACTTCAAAGAGTGAGAAAAAATGAGTGTCAAAAAATATCCCAGGGATGTCCATGGACCTACTTTTCAAACAAGAGTACAAGATCAAGACATTATCTCAACTAAATCATTGATCGATTCTACAGTATAATTGTTGAGTACATTTTATAGACACAGAATTTTCAAATATTTGTTCAGATGTTCAACTATAGCTGCAATTGACCTTTTTAGATATGTCCATAGATCTCTATTATTTGATTATATGATTTTCAGTTAGTTGGTCAGTTATGTTAAACAAGAGAAAAAGGGAGAAAGGAAGAGTTATGATGTCATTAAATGAACACATTTTTTACCAGCTGCTAATAATGACATAATAGAATATAATAAAAAAAAAAAAAAGAAAAAAAAGAATGGCGAGAAAAAAAAACAGAAACAGACCTGGTAAGTCACTTGATGGGGTGATCAATTGAAAAATTGGACAATGGTTGATCAATGAATAAGTCACTTGTTTTTTTTGTGGTTGTGATCACTATAAAGTACAAATTTTCAAAAAACAAGGGTGAATGCTGCTGGACACAAACTAAGGGACCAATTTGTTATAAACTTTCATTATAAATTGAACCCCCAATACAAACCTATGTAGAGGGGGGGGGTACAAACTAGAAAAATATAACCACAAAAATCATTTCCGCTACTCATTGAGAGGAGTGTTTGTGTGCGAAATTTCAAGCTTCTACAATGATCAATAAGGGCTTGGTTAAGTCTGGATAGATACATACATTTAAATGTTAAAATAACCTTAACCCAGCAACAGTGATTAAACTGGTCTGTTGTGAGTGGCAGTGATTGATTTCCTTCCTCCTCATGTTAGCAAGAAACTTCAAAACTGTTTGATAAATTCTGGTTTTTAGGCGACACGTGAGGCTTCTTGACATACAGTAATACATTGAGTACTGTGCTTTTAATTGGTGCGGGTTTTGATGTAGTATGCAGTTAAAGTATACTTGTTCAAATTAACGAAAAGAATATAAGCTGAAAAAATAAATATATCAAATCATATTAAGACCTTGAACAGTACGGTTTTGAGCTGTATGGAAAATTTTGGAACAAATAAAATACACCTGTATAGCCTTACTCTTCCCATTCTCAAGATGAATCACTATTTTGAATAATTAACAACAAAATGACATTCACAGAGATACAGAGTTATGTATCTTCATCAGATAGCTTTTTGCATTTTGGGAAATTTTGGAAATTATCTAAGTCATAACAAGTTGAAAACATTCAATACCTCACTGCAAAAAAAAAACAATGACAAACCTCTATATCAGTGGTCGCCAACCTTTTTATGCCTAGCACCCACTTCTGAGACTTCTGTGAGGGTAAAATTTCTCTACCACCCACTAATATCTTGAATCCGGTTAGCCACTGAATAAGTGGGTGGCATCGCCCAGGTTGGTAGAGCTGTGCCTTTAATATGATTCGGTTGAGTTTTTGCACTGAGTGACAATTTTGATTATCTAATAAATTATCAAATAATTTATCTAATAACTTATGTAAAACTGAACCAATTTTAATGAAATCTAATGTCATATTGTAGAGAATTTTATTCTGAATAACTTTTTTTCATTACACCAAGAAATGAAAAATGCTATGGAAAACGCTATGTACAAAGTTTTAATAAATTTTCAGAATCTCCAGGTTTTTGCTAAAGGTTTGCTATAATGCATGCCTAAACTGTAGAACTGAATTAGACAAAACTTTGCAGGCATATACAACATGATCCTGCAAATGTTTTAGGCAACAAAAAACAAGGATTTACACCTTTTGGTAAATTTCACAAGGGTTTTAACAAGGGTGAAATGAAAAAGATTTTGAAAGTCAGGCAAATATGAATAGAAATCAGAAATAAATCTCTCTGGCATAACATACTTTTTAAAACCTGGTAGCTGTAGTTAGGGACGAATTTTCTGGTAGTGGTGCATATGTATTATCAATTATCTTAAATGGTTTCTATTTTTTGAGGCTGAAAATTTTAGTACATGAAAAATGAACTAGATTTTAGAAGTCTGGCATATAAATTGGATTAAGAAAAAAAAAGCTCTAGAGTATTATGCATGTGCCTTTGTAGCTAAAACCTGGTCAGAGCGTTTGGTTGTAAGCCCAAAGGTTGGCAGTTCAAATCCACCTTTGAGTCGACATATTTTTTCTGAACAAGAGTAGTTGTAGTTCTAGATAAATTTTCTGGAGATTGTGTGTACATATTGATATTATTTTTAAATGATTTTCAGTTTACGATCCTAAAAATTTCATTACTAAATGATAAATGAGAAAGATCTTAAAAGTCAGGAATGTGTGGATTGGATGCAGGTATAAAAATGGCCTGGCATATCAGTAATGCCATATGCCTTCTTAGCGAACCACTGAGCATGTTTGGTTGCTAACCAAAAGGTTGGTTGTCCGAATACATCTACGTATGTCTTTTTTAAAACAAGAGTATAAAATATAGTTCACGATATTTTAACATAGATTAATTTGCTAATTCTGGAGGGGTTAGGAATTTAAAAAGTCAGGTTGCTAATGTAAATATAGGATTCAGTTGACTGCCATTCGGCTGCAATCAAACATTATTACAGAATGAGTTTAAAATCTTGAAATGCAAGAATCAGCAGAGAGATCATTATATTCAATTCAAATAACAAGCTCACTGTTGACCTAGAAGTTATAAATGATCTCTAAAGAGAAAAGAGTCATAAAATCTTGAGGAAATAGGACCAGGAAGAAAAATGCATACCCACACAACACATTGATATGATTATAAAAACTTTAATATTACAATAAAAGAACACTGATCCATAATATCATGACCTCAATTTAATTGAAAAAATATTAATGCAGTTTTAAAATTAAACAATCTTACTTTACAAAGTCTCAATATATGTAGGTATATGCCACTAAAAATAGCTACTTTATGCCACTGCATCAATATTTTTTCATCTATTTTATATCAAGATATTCTAGTTCAGTGTTTTATTAAACCATTTCCTGATTTGGCAGAACAATGAAACTCAACATGCATGGAATTAGACATTTGGTTTTTTTGAAATTATGACACCTCCTGTTTTTCTGGGTCAAAGTAGCTTCATGTCTAACATTATGATAGGAGGACACAGATATTGCCATCACTTAGCGGTAGGAATAAAATCTGTGTCATTCAATTACTATGTAACACCAGTTATTCATAATTCAAGAACATTTGTAATAACCTACTATCATTTGAAACCGGGTCATGAACTTTCTTTGCCTTACATTTCAGTAAAACACCAACTTATCGTTTTTATTTTTATAACATAAAATTCTACTGTTGATAACACACATCAATTGACTAAAAAGAAAGAATTTTCAATTGTTCCTAATCTTGCAGAAAACAAGAAAATGAACTTCGTTCAAAACCTGCGACGTTGTATTTACAATTTTTGACAGCATTTATCAACATTTCTTTCAGTAATAGAAATAATGATATTAAAAACTGTTTCCCATTGATTTTTCAATTTGAAAAAAAATCATTATATCAAAAACAGTAGGAAAAATATCTGAAATGCAATATAATTCATTGGCAAAGAAAAGTTTATATATATATATATATATATATATATATATATATATGTGTGTGTGTGTGTGTGTGTGTGTGTGTGTGTGTGTGTGTGTGCGCATGTGAGTTAAAAAATGGATATATGATCCACTAGAAAGATAAGTTATTATGAAACTATATTTGAAATGATCTTATTAAATGTATCATTTTGCCTGGACAACTTGAATGGAATAAACAATTAAGAAAAATGGGGCTGCAGCAGGAAGCAATTCTCTGATTGATAGGGTAGCCGTATCAACATAGCGTTGAGCTTACCATTGCGCCAATAATGCAAAGGCCTAAATAACTGTTTTAACTCAAAATTCTCATTTTGCTTATCCACAGTCTACATTTCCTCTATTTGTTTCTTTCAACACAGTTATGTAATTAAGCTCAATGGTAAAAGCAATGCAAGCTACTACTCTCTATAGCCCCATGGTACATTCACCATGAAATAACAGGAGATCATTTCAAATATAGTTTCAATACAACACAATTATATATATATATATGCATACATAGTGTACATATTAGATTTAAATACTGTTCAATCAGCTTTTTTTCTTTCCTTCTTTAAAAAAGGGATATGACATAGTTCGACATCAGAAGGAAATTATTTATTTATTTTTCTTTCTTTCTCTCATCATCCCCTGCTCTTTTTGTTCCTTTGTTAGTGATGCTGTCTATCTCACTTCAACCACTCTCTCTTCAGGTCACAATTCCTTTCAAATGGTGTTAATCTATTCAAATCTGTTCTCAATATGAAATTTCTCCAGTTCTAAGAACAGTCAACTCATGTTGCAGATAAGGTGCAATAATAATCAAAACTAATCCTTTACTAAATCAACTATTCCTCTATATAAACTATCAAAACATAAAAATCACCAAAATGAACTTTATATCTTAGTATTCTATTATGATATTAGAGGTAAAAAGTATCTTATTAGGTTGTGAAGATAGTTCACTAAGGATGAATTAGAAATACACAATCATCATTCTCTCTTTCAAATAATACTAAGCATGATACAGTACCTCCCCACATGGTAGGCTTTACTTCAATGCGTGAAAATGAACACATTTTGGGGGTATACAGAATAAAATCCCCAACGGACAAAATTTTAGAATTTTTTTTTGTAAATTTGAATGAATAAAAGTTTGAATGTGATTTTATTTTTTATTTCATACCATATGTCAAAGGAAGAGTTGAATTAGTAATAATTAAATTTTTTTTTAAAGTAATAAATAAAATGAACCTAAAAAGATGTCATGCTTTCCTTTCGCTTCCTTTATGTCAACTTTAAAGATTTTGAAAATCCTCAGACCATTCTTGTGGAATTTCAAGTTACCAAAAAAAGATGGTGTCCTTTGATTTTTTTAAAACACTCGATGCAACAATATTATCTTAGTTTTCAATCTCAGTTTTGAAGTATGTACCTAATGGTCTGCTCAGATAGTGTAATGGTTAGTACATCTGCCTCAGAGGCCATAGGTCAAGGGTTCAATTTTTCCTGAGCATTCAGCAGCTAATTGAGTGCACTCTAAACTATGTGATTAGAGTGAAGGAATCACTCCGATGGACTTGCATCCTACCAAATGGTGGTCATAAAAATTTGTAGATATAAAGTCCTGGTCTTGACCAGTCTTGAGACTTGCAAGGATCACATTCAATAGAAACCAGGACTTCGTCACCAGCCAACATACTCCCTACATACATACAGGTGGGGTTTTCGTCATGGACCCCTTTCATTTACTTCTCACCAATACAGTTTTTAAAAAAATAGTACTAATAGCTTTAGTCAAGAAAACCTGTTTCACTTAAATGTCGCTTTTTTCAAGAGACTTAATTGTTTTCTACTAGTGAGAAATAATATCTTGTTTCAATTAAAGGGCTATGACAGTGTGGCCAATTTTTTATCATTATTCAATTTATTCATTATGTCTCTCTGGACATGTCAATATTAAAATAAGTAAAACTATAAAATCATGTTTGATTTTTTTAGAAGTTAAATAAGTTCTTAGTTATATAAAAGGGAGTAGTAAAAAACGATCGAAGTTGATGAGCCCCATGAGAGTAGCCATCATTGATATTAAAAGCCAAATGTTGCCCCATGGACAGCCAGAGCTCTTCAAAATGACCTTAGGGACAGATCCCAATAGACATTCTATTAAGCCCCTAATTAGCATAACAGATATAAACCTCCTCCAGACCACATCATTATGAAATCCATCCATCCTAAGCAAGTGAAATTTATTTTATTTACAATTTTGGTCCACATCCCAACATCAATTTTCAATACGAATAAAAAGATAATACTTTTCAATGCTTTAATGTCACATCAAACATACAAGACATTGAATAAACCCTTCCCATAATTTTTTTAGACAGATCCCAAAAATGCCCTTGTAGACTGAGATGTTTTCCATATGCACTAAACCAATGAAAGTTTTTTTTTTCTCCTATTTGTGAGTCCAGTGTTGCTGATATAGATATTGGGGGGGGGGGTCGATTTGGGGAGTGATTCTCAGATTCGAAAAAAATTGAAAAAAACCCACAACATCTAAATTGTTAATTCTGGATTGCCGTTAATTTGAAACATAAATTTAAGAAATATAAATTATATGGAAGTAACAATAACTGATGTTTGCTATTAACAACTGGAAATCAAACTAAACAAAAAATGTATTCTTTAAGGATTGGATCAGATACTTTAAAAATTAATCATATTTCATAAACAAATCAGCCGAGCCCTCGCATTAACCAGAACTAATTATCTTTGAAAAGAAAGAAAAAAAAATAGATCTTTCAACTAAAATTATCATAGAAAGTAAGAGCTTTCATCTAAAATCATCTAAAAAGAATTTTTTGAATAGATCTTTGAAATTATCCCCCCAAAAATATCAGCACAAAATTTGGGCATTGTAGGTTCAAGATGACCAAAGAGACTTCAAAAGGTGTGGGGGGGAGAAGGGGTGTTAGATAGTGCCTAGAGGTGTACTCATGCAAATTTTTAAGGTTGTAGCCCCAAAATTCTGACCAGGAGTGCCCAGAGACACATGCAGACAAGCCCACTTAATTATTTCATGTTTTATACTTGATAAAATAATATAACCATTTTTCAACATTAAAATCACATTATTTATCAAAAGTGAGAGAGATCTGGCAAATCTTGGGAAAGGTCTATGTCTATCAACAGACACTAAAAGGATGATGATGTTGAAAGATTCCCATGATTCAACAGCAGTGCCTCTCAGACATGCAATCATATCAGAGTCTAATGGTATAAGCGTGTTTTTAAAGCCATTGGCACACATTAAACATTCTTGTTTTCAGACTGACAAGGATTACTTCTCATTTACACTTTGTTCTGTCAATGAATTGTCTGATAGACCAAGTTTTATATATCACATTGAAAGTGAATAGACAAATAGATTTTCAAGAAACAGTCTTTACAAGGTTCTCACAAACTTGCTAGTTCAAAATTTCCAGACAATTCCACGACTTTTTTCAATTTTCTCAGACAATTAGGGACAATTGATGGCCTCCTGCCTCCCAATACCCCCAGCTACCTTTTTATTCAAATATTTTTTAAAAGCACTCTGAAAATATATCATTAACCTGTAATTCTGAAAAACAGGCTTGAATAAGTACAAATTTTTTTTAAAAATGAAAAAATTACAGTACACTTTTTTGAAAGACTTGTATTTTTAACAAAAATATGTTTGTACTACTTAACCTAAAAGTTCTAAATTGAAAAAACAGCCAAAAAACGCCAGAAAGATGCTAGAAATTGTCAACAACTTATCAAAATTAGTCAAAATATTCAAGCACTTCCATGCTAATTTAGCAATTTTCACAATGCTATTTTTTTTATTTGTCAAAGATGGAATTCCATTTGAAGACAGAGATTGGACATTCATTGGTCATCCTATGAAAGATTTCTTCAATTACTTTCTGATGAGGTAGTTTCATTTACTGCATTAATGACCATGGAATCAACAGTAGAAAGTAGAATGCAGAACAAGGCATTACGAAACAATCAGGCAACATTAATTTTCATAGATATGTAAAACTTATCAGTTTGGCACAGTTAGTATGAGAGCTGCCTACCAATCACTTGGTCGTGATTTGAAATCAAGGTAAGGAAATGTAAATCTAATAAATGTATCTATTCATTAGAATGAGGTAAGTCCTGGCGTATTTATAATATAGAGAGACGCCAACCAATTTACCTTTAAATGATGGTAAGGGAATATTAATTTTATACACATCAGTTTGGTTTAACAGACTGATACTGAAGGGTTTACTTCACTAAATTAGGTGAGGATTGATCTGGTTATGGAAGAAAAGTAAACCCTAGCCTTTGACTTGGACTTGAGTAGGATTAATATATATATATACATACATACACACACATAAAAATTTTTCACATGTTTTTCACTCAATTAATCCAAATATCTGTTAATGCAATTTACGTAAGCCTTTCAATGAATTTTTACATTTTTAATAGAATTATATATTATGGTACTATGTGTGAATTTTCCTTGCTGGGATCATCAGTTGTTTATCATATAAGTATTTGGGGGATTTAAAAACAAAACAGTTATATTAACATGGCTCTCCAGCAGAGTTGATCAAAGACCACCTCCCCTTAAGCTATGATTTTAATGTTTAGTGTTTTTTGTTTTTTTTTATGGCTGTGACATAAAGATATAGAGACTGACAAATAAATACTTATAGCCCTTTCTAACTTAAGAGAAATGAAAAATATGGAATTGTACCCATCTTATACATGACATTCTTTTTTAGAGGGCAGGGTATAAGTTGAATTTCCCAAACTTGGCAATCCAAAAGTTAGCAAGTATTCAGAGATTTTCGATACTTGGCAGAACTCCCAATTTGTGTTAGCCTAGTTCACAGACTTGTCACTGTGTTTTGGTGGCACTAGAGCAAAATTTAGTAAATATAGGGCTTCTGGCATATGTTATTAAGGAGCCTAAAATTTTTTAGTACACATAAATATTGAAACACAAATTTTTTATTCATATAGAAAAGCAATAAAATTCTTCAATTTCCTACACAGCCAGATAATACAACAAATATGCCTGACATTTCAGCGATAGTATGACATCATCAACATCTTCAGCAGCATTACAGCCTAATTTGAATTTGTACAAGAAAAGTAATCTAACTTCTTGGGTGGACAGCATTGTAGTCAAAGGCTCAAAAACCTTCAATAATAATGAATCGAATCACTGTAGCCTCACAAATGACTCTACCAACCAAATGGCTACAGATTCTTCTCTCTTTGAGTGTCTGTGTCAATGTGGGTGGGTCGCATTCTTATGGTTACAACCGCAGAAATTTGCAGGTGTACACCCCTATACACCATCTAGAACACTTTTTTTTTAAATAGGGACTTTTTTTAGCAATCACTGCCAAAAAGAGACAAGAAAAGTAACTTTCATTGATCACCCCTTTTTCCAATTTTTTTCATTGATCAACAAGGCATGCTGCCAAAATACATGGGTTGGATGACGGTTTTTATTGAGTGACTAACCGCACCTGTTTTGTTGTGTTTTATTCACTATTTCACTGCTAGTATGGCTTCCAAACATCCAGAAACACTCTTTAGTGAAAATGAAAAGAAACATGGAAATAAAGTATTGAGTATAAAAAAAAACATATATACCTCACAATTATCAGTGCATACACATACAGTATTGTCAAAATTATCATGAACTTTCAGCAAAATTGACTCATTTCGTTCTTAAACACTATTCAAATAACAAAGATATAAACAATAATACCTGTCCTTATGTTCCTGCAGTCATTCTAGTATTCTGTTCAAGGAGAATATAACCATTGTTGACCTCATGAGACCTCAAGTTGACCTCAAGCAAACTTGACCTCATCTTACCACTAGATGACTGCTGATCTCAAATGAACTATCATGCCCTTCTAAGACTTCTTTTTCCCTACAGGGTACCCATTTAACCTGGTTTATAATAACATATTAGTCTTGTACTTGGGATTACCATGTGTGCTTGTCCAATATTGACATCATGGGATGAAGTAAAGATTTGAGCCCAAAGTAAGGGGTCCATGTGGAATTTTTTTCTGAAATATACCTCCTTAAGTTGCAATGAAATTTCTGAAGAACATCATAAAATGGTGGGCATAGTACTTGATATAAGTAGATCAAGTGGTTGAAAAGCAGGTTTTTTTTTTTTTTTATATATAATTATTTATTTACATATTCCACAACATCTTCCTCAGTGCCAAATTTTTCATGATTTTTTCAAATTCCATTATTTCTGAAGTCTACAATAGCTTCTTTCCGTGCACATTTCAAGTGACTAAAACCTGCCAAAAACCATCCTATATCCATACTTAGAGGCATTGACAATACTTTCCTACAATTTTATGTAACATTTCAGTGAAATATATTTCACATGGTGATACCACAAGAAAGCACAGTACATCCGAGAAAAGACAAGAGTCAGGGACATCATAGAATCCATTAAAAATCTCAAATGGCGGTGGGCTGGCCATGTTGCAAGAATGGCAGACAACCGATGGACATCACGACTCACGACATGGATCCCCCGAGATCACATGCGCAACCGAGGCCAGCAGAATATTAGATGGAGAGATGAGCTAGACAAGTTCAGGAAGTACTGGCTCCGCGACGCCCATGATAGAGAAGTGTGGCAAATCCTGGGGAAGGTCTATGTCCAATGACGGACGTTAAAAGACTGATGATGATGATGATGATGAATATCCTATCTTTGATTCTATCAACATTTCAATATGTTACCAAATAGTCATCCAGTAATAAACCTTTGGGTAATAATGATTGAGACATTATATATATATATATATATATACACACACACACACACACACACACACACAAGGCATTACGATAATACCTTAAGTAAAATAATAAACTACATGTAATATGATATAAGCTATATATTAAAACCACAGCTGAAGGGGAAGTGATGTTCCATCAACACTACTGGGGAGCCATGTTAACACGTCTGTTTTGATTTTAAATCTTGGAAAGTTACATGGTGAACAACTGATAATGTCAACAAGAAGATTTGCCACAAAGTACCATAATGTCAAAGTGTGTAAAACAAAGAAACACAAGAGAAAATTACATTAACAGATATTGAGAAATAAGTGACTGAAATGAACAGTTTTTGTACACTTAGTGCTTAAAGCTATAAAGCTTTCTAGACTATATGTATTATATATATATTGTTTGGTTTCATTTCAACCATGTATGTCAGTATATTTTATTTGATAATTAAAAGTAAAGAAAAACAAAACTGATGGAAGCTTGATGGTATATGACATGGAAAAACTTCAAGGTTAGTAGAAAAAATTGTCAAATTCTTCAGTTGAATATGTTGGTAGAGAATCAACTCCAAAAAAGTTTTCCTATATGATTAGTCATCTTAAAGATGATATTATAAGTTGGTTTGCATGCAGTCTGAGATTGAAACCGACAAAACAGATTTGATATTCACATGGGTGAACACTCAATAGGAATGACATGAACAGCGAGTCCTGTCTGTTGTTATACGTACTGATCCCTCATCGTTAAATATGTTCTTTGGGTAACCTACACAAGTAAGCTCAGTCTCAAAAAATTAAGTGATGTGTTGTATGAAATAATATCTGTGTAAAATACACATAATACCATATGCAAAAAAACAAACTACATGTATGACATAAGCTATACAGTAAAACCTAGCTAAAAAGGGAGGAGGTGTTAGATCAATATTGCTGGAGTACCATGTTGATATAACTGTTTTGTTTTTTAAATCCCCGAATCAGTTACATGGTAAACAACTGACGATCAAAACGAGAAAATTTACAAATAGTTCCATAATAATAGAGTATATGTAAAACAGGGAAAAAAAACACTGAAGAAAATTACATACATTGCATTGACTGGAGTGACACTAAGATTTTTGAAAAAGTATGATAATGTTCAATGTTTAAAGCTGTAAAACATTCTGGACTCTCACTCTATACATATGTATATATATCACTTGATGATAGAAGAATAGGCTAATTCAATTTTTTTCTTCTTTTAAATGGAGGAAAGAAGATAAGAGAATTCGAGAAATCTTCTGAAGACTTAAAAGTGTGCCATTTTCACCAGTCATATACAATAGCAATTTTGAAGATAAAAAAAACACGTGCAAACATTATCTCTACGACATAATATTAACCTTTCAGCATAAACGATCATTATTTATAACGAGGCATAGTATCAAACTGACTGAACATTTTTATAAATTTTTACCCATTCATGTATATAGACTTTGAATATAATATTTACTCACTATTGCAATTGTCAATTGAGCAACGTCAAAATTTAAAGTCATGTAAAAAAAAATCCATTGAAGTATGAATATGGTCTGCATAAATTCTATTTATGACATCACTGGCATTTTCCACTAAAAAACATCTTAAAACAGAATTTTTCTTGTAGAACCTAGAAATATCTAGATTCTGGAGAATATAGATGTTATTGATAAACCAGTTAGAATAAAGCCTAAAAAAGGTCAAAGAAGAGTACTGATGCAAATTTTCAAGTTTTGCAGACAAAATGGTATGGCCAGGAGCACTGTAACACATATAAAATACATAAAAGGATAGAACCCAGGGCCATCTTTGATGGCTAATGTTGTTCCGAATCTATTACTCAAATACTTGGTAGTAATTTAACAGAATAGGTGCTCTGCTGGTGTGTTTTTACTATTCAAAACATTAAGAACGACCTTACAGAGTATACAGTATGCTATTATAGTAATACATTCTAGTGCTTGAATTAGATAACTAAAAAGGATTTATACAAATCCTTTTTATTCAGTTTCACGTACACTTGTATATATGTGTGTGTGGAGATTTGGCAGAAGAGATGCACTGTTGGAATATTTCAAAAATTTTGAAACCTTTAATGTTCTACAGCAAGCAAGTTTAATCAATACTTTCACTAATAGCTACTTCAACACCAAGTATATTTTAAAAGCATGTTTTAGTGATATATCTTTACAATTCGAATAACTACCAACACGCTTTCCTTTCCATTTTTTTTTTCTCTTTACACCTCAAGGAGAGCAATTATATGGTGGAAAAGGAAATATTAAATGGATATGCAGTGTTGCCAAAAGATTATCACACAAAATCAACCTCAAAAAAGCGTCAGAAAACACCAAACACAGGGAAAAACACCGTTAGCTTTTTTTTAGCCATTTTAATAGCTAGGAGAAGCTAGATTGCTCTAAGATGGCTAAAAAATGGCTAACATTGAGAATAGTGCTAAATATTGAATTTTCATAGTACCAAAACAAGAAACATGTTAAATTTTGTGTGAAAAGTACCAAATTGGTCTTCAATGGAAATTTTAAAAGACTTGCCATCACAGTCAATAATTGAGGAACATCAGCATCAAAATTTGAAGTCATGTAAAAAAATTCCATCAAAGTATAAATATGGTCAGAATAAATTCTATTAAAGACATCATTGGTGTTTTCCACTGGAAAACATAAATAAATTAAGAAACATCCAGAAATATCTAGATTCTGGAGAATCCATACGTTATTAATAAACCCATTAGAATAAGGTCCCCCAAAAAGGTCAGTAAGTTTTTTTTCCAAAAAATTTTTAAAAAATCAGAGGAGGTCTAGCAGACAAAATAATATGGCCAAGAGTGCTAGAACACACCAACACACACATAGGTAAAAGGATAAAACCAAAACACTATCTTTGATAGCTATGGTTGTTCGATAATGTAGGTAAAACAATTCAGTCCTTACTTTAAAAGCTTGAATCTGACTATCTGCATTTTTAAGATAACCGTGTTAAGAGTTGTAAAGACTCATAAGCGGTCGCAGCAGTAGCAGCTAACTTGGTGTAGGGTGTTACAAATAATAAGTGACATTGTTGAATAACTTTTCCAATATACTTGAAGTAAACTAAAATCTCTTTATATAATGAAATCTTTCACTATTATAAATCAGTAATGTATAAACTTTTTCCTACATTCTAAGGGAAGACAACATGTAAATCTATAGTTCTTTACTTATGTTATTTCAATATTTTTATATCTTGAAAGGCAAACATTTTACACACCCATAAATTATTAGACATCAAGTTTGAGGATAAGGCTTGTATGTATGCAAATAGGTTTGTTGATCAGGAAAGGTAGCTGATATATCTTGTACAATCCAGATAGAGGAGTGGTTGCCAACCTGGGCAATACCGCCCTCTAGTGGGCGATTGATCCATAACTGGGTTACAATGTATATCTATATTTGTCAAAATGAAGTATTTTAAACTTGGAATGCGCTACCTTTTTCCTGTTATGACTAACAGTGCAATATTACTGAGTTTTACAACCATTACAGTGGCTTTTTTTTTTCATTATTTATCTTAATTTATGATAAATGTCTTATATTTACTTTTTGCAACCTTTGTGTGAGCGTATACAGTCGCCCAGTTACCTGGAAATTAGATCTGCACATTTTTAGCGATTATTAGCAAATCCAGCCACTTTTAGCCATTTAAAAAGGCCATTGTTAGGGGTTGCAATATGATTTTCAAATCTTTCCAAAAAAACAATGGTTTTGTTTTTTTGGAAAAAAATTTTTTTTTTTTAGATAATAAAAAACAAATAAAAACAAGGAAAGTTAAATGAATCTTTTGGGATTCTTGAATAATTGTGTCAGCGATACCGGACATACTACAATGATTGATTTGATGGTTGGTGCAGCATGTTATTATTTATATATTCATCTTAACATCAGCCATTTCAGAAGTTAGTTCATAGAAGCCAGTTAACCAGAATGTTTGAATAAAAACAAACAAAAACAAAAAACAAACAAAAAAAAAAGCAAAATATTTCTCATAGAAGAAAAATTATTATAAGGTATCATAGCCAGGTCCAGGTAAGAGACCAAAAATCTATATCAGTGTAACGCTATTTATCTAAATCACAAACTGTGGAATCCAATTTCGAAATGGGTTTATTGGAGAATCACCTACCTAAGGGTTAAGTCAGAGCAGCCAAAATCGCATTGCTTCACAGCTAAAGGTATAAAGTCACAGATCAGGAGGATGAAGAGTAGAAACAGCAGTGACAACAGCAGCAGAAGGTATCCTTATGTAGGCCAAGGTGACCTAGATCTTGTTGACAGTACATATCCAATTCATATTGAGCAGAAAATGGTAAAGACGTCCACGGGGATGGGCTCAGGTGGATTCCTGCAAGTACAAACAAAACAGATATTAGTAAAAAGAATGCAGATAAAACAACAGATGGCAGTAAGTATTCAGCTAATGTCATGAAGATCACAATAATGAGATAAGTGAATGAATTATAGATAATCATTCATCTTTATATATGATATGGTCAAACTATTTCCCTCGTTCTACGTATTCATTTTCTCTGAACATTCCAGCCGTGTACTCTCCTGCTTTCATCGAGTATTATTGCTTCTAGAATGTGGAATCATTCCTTAGAGTGCAGGCTCAATTAGACTGGACATCTCACATCCATTTTTTTTTTAATATCTGGGTTGTGTTATCAGGGTATTTCCAGGTTTCCTCCCTTGCATGGAGTCATGTTTCACTTATTTTTTTTAGAAGTCTCTTATGATGAGAGGCTCCCAGATACTACTGATATCAATGCTTGGTTGATTAATTTGTTCACCTGAATACACAAAATATATACATGCCGATGTGATTATATTATAATATAATGTAATGTAATATAATATAATATATGCATATTATATATCTTATAATATGATATACGCGGATATAATATGATAAAATATATACATGCAGATATACAAAAAACAGGCATGACATGTCCGGTCCAACCGAGCATATGTTTTATGTAGTGATTCCCCATTCTAGAATCAATAACACCCCATGGCTGAAATGTTGTGAAAAAATAAACACATAGATCATGCATAATGATTAATACAACCCATCTAACAAAAATTTCAGACAAGATACTCATTCAGTTTATTAGACATTCTGAGAGTGGACAAAACAATTTTCTCAAGTGACCAGAAATGATGAAACATTTATATTAACACAACCAATATACACTTATACAGGTCTGGTTAGTCACTCAATAGAAACTATCATGTGACCAACACTTTTGAGCAGCATACTGTGATGGGCATATAATCAATTGGAAATATTGAAAAAAGGGGTGATCAATGAATAAGTTACTTTTCTCATCTTTTGTTTGAGCAGTAGACACTAAAAAATCTGAATTGAAAAAAAAAAAACTGGCAGGCATGAAATGGTGATCAATTTAGTATAAACACTTTGTAAATTGAACCCAACAGTAGTGGGGGGTATGGTAAAGAAAATTGTTGACATAATAAGAATCTTCTAGCACCATTTGTGCAGCCTTTTACACATGATGTATAAATAGCCAGACCGACTTGAAAACTGACAAAACCCATGCTGACAGTTTTGGTGGATGTTCCAACAAGAACCTAGAATATCTCATAAGTAAATTAAGTGTCTCCAAGAAACAAACTACAAATATGAGGAATTGTATAAAATATACCGTGTACAATAAATCATTCTTCTGTTAACATTGGGTTTTTTTCCTTTCAAAAAGAAGATCTGACTGACATTCCAAAGGAAATTATGAATCACTACCACCCATATATGCTGTGTTGGGGGTAATCAATTAAAAAGTTGGAAAAAGGGGATGATCAATGAATAGGTAACTGCATTCACTTTTTGTTAGACTGCGATCACTAGAAGAGTCTGAATTGTAAGAAAAAAAAAAAAAAAAGGAGGCACAAATTAGTGACCAATTTATCAAACTGATATTGTATATAGAACCCCCCTCCCAACTAAAAACCTATTATGAAGGAGAATTTTCAAAATTTTTCCCTACTCACTAAGAGGAGTGTGTGCAATATTTCAAGTCTCTACTAGGAACAGATAGATAGGTATATAAATATATACATATAAATGTCAGAACAGAAGAATAAAACCAGCAACAGTGATTAAACCGGACTTTAGTGGGTAGCAGTGATCAATCATTTGAACTCATTCTCATGTTAACAACAAAATACTTCCTCAAGAATATAGTCTTTGCAAAAATCTTCTTTAAGAAAGTCTCAGTGGAAGTAGGAAAGGAGGTTATCTTACATTAATATTAGCTGTAGATGACAGAATTTTCAGGCATTGCAGTTCTATGGCTATCTCAATAAAATTTCCATCTTATTGTGATTGATGGCAACTCCATTCTATCTGAGTCAGGACTTTTATCTTGCAATGGATAACTGGAGATAGAATATCTTCTAATGACTAAGGTGATTTATCTTGCAATGAATAACCATTACTCTTTCCCACCTGCCACAGTTAATGAGTAAATTAAATAGAATTGCCTCCAGACAGATCAGTCTGCAAGATGCTGGGTTGTACTTTTACTATTATTCACAAATTTTGTTCACTCTTTTTTTTCCAGATGGAAGCCTAATTATTATTAGACGACAGCGTAGATTGGTAAAGTTTCTGAAGACTGTTTTGATACAGCATAGCTAACAGCTTTTATACATTTTTTCTGCTTCACTTCTGATATACAGTACTCTTAGGTGCATGATTGCCCCATAGGGGAGGATAAGCAGGGGGCTTGAAAAGCTGTCACAATTTAATAAGGGGGGAGGAGCTTAGTATGAGCGGAACGAAAAAAAAAACTTGTTTGAAAAAGATTTATAGTAAGGATAAGTAGAAACATACAGTATCGGCAGGAACAATAAAATTTTCAAATTTTCAAAGAAAAAATTAACCTGAAAATCTTAAAGTGATACAAAATTTTAAATTACTGAAATTAGAGGACTAAATTCAACTTGGTTAACCAAATTCTCCTTGCATTGTTAAATAGTTATTTTTTAATAGGAAAATTTTGATAGATCTGTAGTTGCTCCCCTGCTCCCAACTATTTGGATGAAGAGAGTGGAGATGGATGCTCAAAAATTAATTAACGGAGGTCCTAAATCAATAAACAGGTAGGGGGTGCAATTAGGCATCTAAGAGAAGGGTATTTACAAATAACTGGATTTCAACTTTGTTTCTCAATGTTTTCCAAGTCCGTTCTTCAACTGGTAGAGTTTTCTTGAAGAGAATGAATAACTATTCTGAGGTCACAAGTTCCAAGTTTTGCATGGCATTTTAGATATCTAAAGATCCCTTTCTCTGTAATATACAGGTGATGGTATACAGCAATAGTCTCCAGCCTTTTTATGCCCAACGTCCACTTTTGAGACTTCTAAGAGGGTAAAATTCCCGTATCATCCACTAATATTTCAAATCCAGTTAGCCACTTAACAGACATTTTGAATGGTTTAAAAATTGCCGGATTTATCAAAAATGGATAAAATTGCTTTGGTATAATTTACAGGAAACTGGACAAGTGCATACACTCAAAAAACTCATACAAAGGCACCAATAAGTAAATATACTATACAATATATTGAGACAATAAAAATGAAAACCACTGTTTTAGTAGGTAATCTTTGTAATAACACACTGTTAGCCATGACAAAAACAAGAATAATGCATCCCAAATACTTTATTGTGATGAATAGAGACGTAGACCCATTACTGGGTTGCAAGCTAACATCCACTTAACAGCTTAAATCACCTACTAGTAGGCGGCATAATCTAGATTGGTGACCACTAGTTTACAGAGTACGCATGATTTGAACCCATGTTATGTATGAATAACAAAGATGTCATGAATTCTCGTGAACTGCATGAAAAGTCTAAGTGAAGAGAACAAATCTAAAGACATTTTCCTACACAAGGGTCTCTGTTGTGTATCCAATAATGGGTAATTAGGATGGCATGCACCCCGCCCTTTATCGTAGCACACAGGAAACTTCATTGAGATGCAGATGCAGAGAGAACCACGGCATTGATCACAGCAGAATGTAACAGGTCCAATCAGGCTACATAGTGGGTATCACAATATTGGTTTAACAGATGTCCATTTCACCAACAGGTGTGCAGTGTTCATATTTCTGTTTCTTCACATTTCGCTTATCATCTCTTTTCCTTTCGTTTTTTTTCTCCTGTATTCTCAAGCTGTGCCTACAGTCCCAGAACCAGTGATTCTGTAAAAACATTACATCTAATCATCCTAAAGGCTGTTTCTTAGAAATATTCCACATAAATGTTCGCCATCACCATAGTCAAACCCTCTGTTAGAGTATATATAGATATAGTATAATACTATGAATATAGAAGTATAGGTTGATTTCAAGGACACAAGTATATTGAACAACCATAACCATCAAAGATGGTGAAAGGTTTTATCCTTTTTGCTAAGTGTGTGTGTTTGTGTGTTTCAGCATTCCTGGCCATACTGTTTTGTTCAGACTTGAAAATTGGTATCAGACCCCTTCTAAAAATGTTTTTTTTGATTTAAGGAAAAAATTCTTCTTTCAACCTTATTCTGACAGGTTTATTAATAACAGAGATTCACCAGAATCTAGAAGTTTCTGAATCCATTTCAGATCTTTTCCAGTAGAAAACACCAGTGATATCATAAATAAAATTTATTCTTTGATGGAATTTAAATAAATAGACACTACAGTTGTTCAATTATCAACTGAGTTATGATGGTGATTTGATGTATAAACTGCAATATTTGTTTCTTATTTAATTTTTATATCCTCTCAACAATACTGACTAAAGCACATTTTTTGTTCCAATGATCCATGTGTATTTCAATGTGAATGCTTTATGTTAAGTAGCATCATGTTTATTTGTCAAAAATACTTCACATGATATAATAGGCTTCATGGAAAATCAGGAATTAAGACACAAAATAAGAACAGAAGTTTGAGAAACAAAATTATTGGCACATGACAAGCCTGAAATTAACCTGATGTTTTCCAGTATGATCCAGTATTACCTGTTAGAGTTAACAACCATTACATATATTTATTTAGTTAGGTGGCACTGATTGTAAAAGAGAGGAGGCCCTATTCATTTTCTTTATATGATGTATTGACATGAAGAAATAAACATGTGCGTCACTTATCTACAAGTTAGTACACATGTCTATTGCCGCTTTACCAAGAAGTCGAGTTCATTAAAGAGTTGTCGACCAGTGAGATACAGTCAAGCTTTATTAATTCTCCCCTGGGTCTGATAAGGTTGACAAATGAGTCTGCACTTATGACATGGACCGAGAGCTCTTGTTGCATCCCATGAGAGCATTTAAAAATAGTAAAGCTTTCACGCTCTTTAAAATGAATCCAGTGACTGATTGCGTGCAAAAAATTCATGTTTATGGGAGCGTGAGTTCATTCAACCAACCAATGCTTCACTGTTTTTGCATCTAATCTTCAACCCCCCAGAAAGAAAAAAAAAGACCTAAAACAGAGAAATTCTATTATTAGATTTAATGTTTATTCACCTCCTGATGATGCAGACCAATTCTATTTTGGGAGTTTATGCAGAAATGTTGACTCTAATGGACTTGAAGTCACGTATCCTCCCTGTCTCTTTCTGACCCGGGGGGGGGGGGCAATTCTACCTCAAGATTTATGCAAAAATGCAGACCACGACCAAGGTTGCCATAGGTGTCTGATTTTGGACATTTTGTCTGCTTTTGCTCTGTATACCTGATTAAAATATGAATGTCATTTTCAGAAGTATTCACTCTCAAGTGCTTTCCAGTTATTCAAATGCAATGAGACAGGTGATGACAATTTGCAATATAATTGGAAAATTACATATCATCAGTCTTTTAACGTCCATCATTGGACATAGACCTTCCCCAGGATTCACCGCAATTCTCTATCATGGGTGTCACAGAGCCAGTATTATCTGAATTTGTCTAGTTCATCTCTCCATCTTGTGTTCTGTTGGCCTCAGTTTCGCATATGATCTGTGGATCCATGTTGTAAGCTATGATGTTCATTGGTTGACGGTCATTCTTGCAACATGGACTGCCCATTGTCATTTAAGTTTTCTAATAGATTCTATGATGTCTCTGACTCCCATTTTCTTCCTTATATACTGTGCTGTCTTGTGATCTTTCCATGTGAGGTTGAGCATGATTCCCTCATGTATGCGTTGAATGCTTTGCGAGTCTGTCTCTTGGTTAGGTTCCATGTTTCAACTCCATAAGTGACTATTGGTAGGATGCATTGGTTGTATACTCTTTTATCAACTGTGATATAACTCAATAAGAAGCATGTTCCTGATAGAATTCCTTTATGAAGCACCGCAGTTTCCTGTGGCATCAGTTTAGCTATCAATATCAGCTGTTTACAAAGTGGTTTTTGTTCTTAGCCAGGATCTAGGGCAATTTCCTTTCAGCTGTCAAGTCCAAAAAGATTCTAATAGCTACTGTCTTCAAGTTGGTTTATCAGTTTGTGCAAATAGCTAGACTTGTATATGATGATGATTTAGCGATTCTCGTAAAAAAAAGCACTAAAATGGCCACTTCAAAAAGAAGTTGCCCCCCTTAATGGTTAGAAATGGCTAGATTTTCTTAGTTTTTTTTTTGTTTTTTGATTCCAACTTATTTTATATTGTGTTAATATGATAGATACATATGTTTTATCTATTGTTTTTTTTTTCATTGTGTCGATTTCTGATCACTCAATGTTTAGTGAATTTTTAATAGAAAGATATACCATAAAGATCTTGATAGTTATACTTTTTATTTTCATCATTCATCGGAGCCTTTGTATGAATTTCCAAGTGTACTTATCAATGTTGGGTACACTCAAAAAGTTCATATGAAGGCTCTAGTAATTACAGTTATTCAAAATATTCAATTTTTAGATTATATACTTATTAAAATATCATTTAACTTAAAATAAAATTCGATCATCCAAACATTCCAGGAGCTATTGCATGTTTTTCGGAGTGTACTTAACAATTTTTAGTAATTAAATTAGCTGGAAATGAAAAAAATAGAAAAATCTAACCACTTTCAGTCTAACCATCAAAGGACACAAGTCCTTTTTTATATTTACGACGGCCATTTTAGTGCTTTCTTTGCAAGTTATATCGATGATTTAATTCCTTCTACTGACTATTGAAACAATATAACCGATTTGAAACATACCACGGTATGAACAGAACACATCAAAATGGTAAATAACTTATAAAACAGGTCAACTCAATAGAAATCATAATGTACCTAGCATCGTTTGGCAACATGCCATGTTGGGTGTAATCAATTAAAAAATTGGAAAAAACTGGGTAATCAATGAATAAGTAACTGCTCTCGCCTTTTGTGTGCTAGTGAGTGATCATTAAAAGAGTCTGAATTTTCAAAAAACAAGGAATCAATTTAGCAGAAGCTTGGATTGCAAATTAAACCCACCCACCCCACTAAAAACCTATTTTGAGGGAGAATTTTGAAAATTTGTTTTTTTTTTGGACACTAGGAGTAAAATGAATGTTAAAATTTTCAGCCTTCTAGCTCCATTACTGCAGCCTGTATGTGTAATAAAAACAAAGAAACCCATGTTGACAGTGTCGGTTGATAGTTTCTGATTACTGAACAACATTTGGAAGAACATCCAAAACACATTACATCAGTTTTGAATCTTATGAGAATAGGTTGGTTTTACAAGTATTTGCACGTCTTAAACCCTCAAAAATTATGGGTAATGATTAAGTGCACGGCTGAAGAGAGTAAACTGCAACATCTACCTAGGACAATGAATCTCCATGTAATCCTCAAAAGAAATCAAACAAAGAATCACTCTAGGTTGGCAAGCTTTTGGTAAAGCCAGCTCAACCTTCAAGAACAAGAAAATCCCTTTAATCCAGAAAAGATGGGTATGCAACCAATGTGTCCTCCTGGTAGTCACCTATGGAGCAGTAAACATGGAACCAAACCAAGAGACTAACCCTTCAAACTGAGAACCATGTAACATGCATTGGAGAGAATCATGCTCAACATCACATGAAGAGAGCACAGTACATTAGAGAAAAAACAGTCAGAGATATCACAGAAACCATTAAAAAAAACTCTAATAGATGAGGGAATTAAATCATGAGTAAAACCTGACCATATTGCAAAAATGACATAATGAATCATAACTCACAATGAGATCATATGCAAAAATGTGGCCAGCAAAATATGAGATGGTGTGATGAATTAGCCAAGTTCTGAAAGTATTGGCTCCGATATAGAGGTCTGGCAAATCTTGAGGAAGGTTCATGTCCAACAACAGATGCTAAAAGAATGATGATGGTGATATTATAAAAGAACAACCATCAACCTAGATATTAATGTAGAAAATTTGTACTGATATGGACACATTTAGTGCCATTTAACAAGCACAGATAGTAAAACATATACATTGGTACATCAATAAGTCTGTAGCCCACTGATAAAAAAGCATTTATCTTATAGAGTAAATATTTACTTCAAACACGATCCTCCTCCTTGTCAATGCATTTAATTCAGTGGTAAATAATAATCACATAGATCAAGCATTATGCAGTGAAAATCTGAGATCAAAATTTAGCTAGCTGTGTGTCAGGCTATTGAACTTATTGATCCAATCTCGTACAAATAAGACTGGCTGATAGCCAAGGTAATTGTGCATTTCCCTGTAGACCAGTTGTCTGTGTTATTGTAGCCTCATTAAAAGCTAGAATTTGATCTTTAATGCCAAGAGGCCCTCCCCACTTGAAAGAGAGTAACAATACAATCAAGTATATCTCTATTTCCTACCAATCTACCAGGTGCTGGATCAGTGGTTTTAAAAGTGGGGTCCTTCAATCCCCAGGTGTCCACTTCATTTATAAGCTCTTAATGAAAATTCACAACCAGGATAAGCTTCAAATTAGCAACAATACATTACTGATGGCATAAATCTGTCTTCCTATTCTGAACTTAGATGTTCATAGGAATAAGTAGTAAGTTAATCAAGAAAGTTATTCACTTTTCTATTGAATCACAGTAGCCCAACAAATGGCCCGCCCAACTAACCAAGTACCGATTCTTCTCTCATAGCTCATTTGTTTATGTATATCTGCGGGTTCACACGATCACTTTTTGAGGGCTACAACCTTGAAAATTTGCATGAATACACCACTAAACACCATCTAAAAACGTTTTGTTTTGTTTGGGGGGGGGTAAAAAAAGGGCTTTTGAGGTGGTATTTTTTTTTTTTTTTTTTAGATAATTTTAAATGAAAGGTCTATTTTTTGTTTTAGATAATCAATTTTGATACATGTGCAGGCAATGGCAATCCATTTATGTCTCTTTTACCAACATGTTTTCTGCAGATACCTCAAAATACACAGAGACACTTATTGCTCATAAATATATTTCAATTGAAACAATATTCGTCTTTTAGTCAAGCAATCTGCTATACATGAGAAAAAAACTTTGTGCAAGTCCACAATAAACATTTGGAAGTCATGCAAAGATCTAAAATGATAACAGGGGTCTGGAGAAGAGGAGCCAACATGAAACCTGTTCCAGAAAACATCATTCAGCTAATATAGAAATTGTATAGAGTACAGAAAATTCCCAATGAATCAACCAAATACAAAAAGCGCTTGAAAGACTTATTACCTTATTGAAAATCAAAAACTGATCACATGAATTTAAGTTTGCAAGTTTTGTAACTTATGAGGTAAATTTCATCCTTGCTACTTTATATGGGAAATCTGCAGAGAACTGAATAATACATACTTAATTGAATGGAAAACAGATACCAAAAAATGTGATGTCTTTATATATTTTGAGGCACGCAAAAACTTATCGATATAAGAATATCATTTTCAGTATCCTGTACTAACTGAAAACCTTTTTCGTTTCAAACACGAACAAAAATATACTCACAACCGATATCGTACAAAAAATAACCAACAACCCAGTGCTACATCGGCAATTATTCTAAAATCTGTTTTTCTTAAGGAGTTGCTATCGGTCGAATTTTTTGACAATCTGAAAGCGATCCTTCTGCTCATTGTACTTGAGTACTTCATGGTCCACTCACCTTCTGCCCACTGGAATCACTTCAAGAGGGCTGGTATGGTATCTTCCAATTTGAAATGGGTATCATCTGGTTTTCGATGCTCAGGTGTAGCTTATAATGAGAGTCAAGAGCCAGCCTTTGCCTTTAAGGACCTTGTTAAGATGCTGTCCATAGAGCCATTTCCATTAACCAGGAATTTTTTAAGGATCTTGGCAACATACAGGGGTTCTGACTTCTTCCCTGCATACACTATTCCATATCTTTTACCTATCATCTGTTCTCCTGGTGTCAAGGACTCGAGGCTCTTCTATACTTTCTTGAGTTATGATATTACACTTTCAAATTCATCAAAAGATTTACCTACACAACATCCATCTTTGTTTTGAGGTACATCTAATGCTAATTTTGCAGTTGCAGTGGATATAAAGCTTCAATCTAAGTATGCATTTAGTGTTAGTGCGAGAAATTTAGTGTGATGAAAAGCAGAAGGAGAAATTAAGGATATAGGAGTGATAGTTTTGAAATCATGGGTGAATATGTCCAGGTATCTCTTAAAGTAAATATTTTTCTTTTTTTTTAAAAGAAGAAAAACTTCAACTATTACTGTAAGTAATTATTTCTAGTTCAATTCATTTTAATCCCCTGGAAAAAAATATTACCAAGTAGGAGCATACAATAAAACAAAAACAAAAAAAAGTAAATTTTGTGTATGACGCTTTGTATCTTGGGAGTGTTGTGTGCTATGGAATATCCAGGGAAACTTGACAATTTACAATTGGAACCACCTCATCTACATTGTACTTGAAAGGATTTTACTGTTCAATGCTTTATACGAACACTAAAATATTTTTGAATTTTTGTGTATCTGTGGCACAATATACATTTCAATTGAAACAATATTAGTCTTTTAGACAAGCAATCTGCTATACATGAGAAAAAAACTTTGTGCAAGTCCACAATAAACATTTGGAAGTCATGCAAAGATCTAAAATGATAACAGGGGTCTGGAGAAGAGGAGCCAATATGAAACCTGTTCCAAAAAACATCATTCAGCTAATATAGAAATTGTAGAGAAAAAATCCCAAATACAAAGCACCATATATCTCTGACGTATACTTGTATATCATACACAGGATACAGATCATTTTTCAAGCAACATTATTGCTTCAATCTCCACAAACATTCTCCTAAACTGAATCATCACCGTCTTCAAACAATAAATCATCCTTACAACCATAAGTATTTCTACATTCATACGACCTAACATTCTAAGTTTTACTGCATCCTACATAGATTTAACCCATTCACACTTTCGGAATAGTCAGCCACTTTCTGTTGGTGGATCTTCTAGTTATGGAACCTCCCTATTCTACTCTTTCTTCATGAATCCTTAAAATGGTTTATTCATAGAGATTTTTGAAGTTTGTAAGTCTTTTAAGTCTTCAGCTGTTTAATTTTCTCAACAGCATCTGTTGTGAAAGATCATAACCAGTGGTGCATGGTGCTTTGTATCTTGGGCGAGCTGTGAGCTACAAATGCACGAAAACGTAAATATATTTTTGTATCTGCAAAAAGCAATGGACTGTTGAAGCCTTTTTGGTACAATGAAGGGAAGGTGATTATGTTGGAGTCTGTGGTTTGTAAGTGGTATTCAGAGTAAATGAGGTGTTTTGATGAAAGGATTAATTCAATATGTTTGGGTCAGTAAATCTGGCCAGCTAACTTAATGCAAGTTAGTGATGTCTAGCACCCAGCCCACCACTAAACCATCTGGCCTAGTGCCAAATTTCTCAATGTTTTCTTTCTCTCATGAGAATGAATACTATCGTATGGGTTCAACATGTTTTACCAGAATTTCATCCAACGAGAGAGAAATATTTGCATATCAGCCATTGATAACGTAACATTAAGTTGGTATCAAAAACAATTGACAAACTCAATGCATTGTACTGAATTGTGACTGTTTAAAATAACACTAATAAGTTCTAGTATTAAACAGATACAACATATTTGGAATGCATTCAAAGTACCTCAGTAGGCTACAAAGAATTGACTTGTACCACTCCAAGTACAGTGTGCTCGGATAGTGTAATGGTGAGCACATCAGCCTCACACAAAGAGGGTCCTGGGTTCAATTCCCTAATAAAGAGAGGGGAAAAGTCTTCACTAAGACAATTTTTTCAGCCAATTGAATACACTCTAATTAGTGATTAGGGTGGAAGTATCTCCTTGGTGGACTCGCATCCTGCCAAAGGGGTGGTCATAAAAACTTCTACCAGATTTGAGACTTGCTAGGACCAGTGAGCTGATGCATACAACAGAAACCAGTCACCATACTCCATGGAGAGTTGTCCCTAAAAAGACAGGACGTTTTACCAACCCAAAGTACAATCTAGCAAAATAAACATGCTCACTGCACCAAATTTCCAAGCAGTTTCCCCATGTTAAACCATTATAAGTTATATAAATTATTCAAATCTAAAATTCAATTTTTTTCTGTCATGTATACAGTTAGTTAAAACATTCAAATGATTCAATCGTCCACACAAATACTATAGTAGAAAACTGGTCATTATGCAAACCAAGTTTCGTTGGATATATATAACCATTGTCAATAACATTCAATTCGACCATAGCTAGGTGACCAGAGTTCACCAACATAATAAGTAGCAACAAGAAAATTCTATTGATATAAGTTATTTAAGTACAGAATTGAGCTGTTTCAATTTTTTTTAATCATGCTGTTTATTTCCTATGAACCATTGCAAATATTTTCTCTGAAAAAGATGGATGGCTCTGTCAAAATACATCAAAACATGCCAATGGAATAAAAATTTTTTAGATGTAACATCAATCTCTTGAGTTTTTCTCTTCACCTTCCAATTGTCATTTTCATCAATATTCTGTCGGATCATTTTACATCCACAATACAAACATAAATGGAGATACAAATCAGCAATACTTTTTTATACCTGACACTGCTTGATACTTCCTAACATTGCCTGACACAGTATCAAAAAGCATCAAGCATAAAAAGTAGTGCCCTCAAGGAAGGGTCAGATATAGATTTTTTTACCAAAATATTTTGACAATGTGTCAGGAGAGTTTCAGGAAGTGTCAGATATAGATCCTTTGATCAAAATATTTCATTAACGTGTAACAAGAAAGTATTGGGTATAGATTTTTCAAATCTACATCAAATAATTTTCACCATTTTTGTCAAGAAACATCTCCATCAACTATATAGCAATAAGTCCTGTTGTTACCCGCAGTGGTCATTTGTTTGAGAAGTAGCAGTATTAAGAAGTTTCTACTAAAATATTTCATTAACATGTTTCAGAAAAGAGTCAATATAGATTTTTGATAAATTTTTTTAACGTGCATCAGGTATAGATTTATCAAAATATCTCATTAACATGTGTCAAGAATTGTAAGGAACTGTTAGATATAGATTTTTTTATCGGGATATTTCATCAACATTCGTCAGGAAAGTGTAGGAATAGATTTTTTCATCACGATATTTTGATGATGAGTGTCAGACGTAGACTTTTTGGTCAGAATATTATGTTAACCTATGTCAGGAAAGTGTTGGGTATAAATTTTTTAAATGAAATATTTCATCAGTACACGCAACTCAGGCCATTATTGGCCAGAAGCTTCACCAACAACTTCCTGGAAATGGGCCCTGTAGAGACAGGCAGTTATAGTTTGTTTATATCTAAGAAGTAATAGTATTAAGGAATTTCTATAGAAATATTTCATTAACGTGTGTCAGGAAAGTGTCAGGCAGCGTCAAGAATAGAAAAATTTGTGTCATGCTATGTCCTGATGTGTCAGGTAGCATAAGTTATAAAAAAAAACAAAAAAAACGTGCATCAGGTAATGTCAGAAAGTGACAGGTAGCATCAATTTAGACCATTTTTGGCCAGAAACATCTCCCATAGCTACATGGCAATCAACTTTGTTATGACAGACACTAGGAAATAGTTTGCTAATGTTTGAGAAGCAGTAGTACTAAAAAGTTTCTATTTGAATACTTCATTAATGTGTTTTACGTAGCAAAAGAAATTGAAAAATGTGTGTCATGCAATGTCAGGCAGCAGTAATGTGTCAGATGATGTCAAGAAGAGTCAGGCAGTGTCCAATATAGAAAAAAAATACATGTATAAGGGAATGTCAGGAAGAGTCAAGTAGCATCAGGTATAAAATAAAAGATATAATTTTTTCTAATATCTATCAAAACAAATGGTTGTAAATAAGATCTTATTACCTTGATTCACACTTCTTTCTTCAGAGAAAAATTGCTCTCATTTTCCCATCAATATTGTCCCCGCCTGATTGATTTGTACTTTTTACAGAAACATCTATCTTGACTAAACATTTGATCTAATTGTTAGTCGCAATTCAAGTTCACTAAAAGGCACAAAAAATGTAATTCAAAACATTGGTGAAAGATTTCAACACATTTTTCACTTTCAGAAACTCAAAATATAATCCCCAATTATGATTTAACACTGAAGCTTTTGTGAAAACACAAATCAACCCTTTAAATGTAAACAATTTTATATTTGCAGAACTAATTAATTGATAAAAGTGATTACTTTGAAAAATTGGTTTCTTAATCTCTTCTTTAAGAAGAGAGAATGTTTAAATGAAGTCAGTGTATATTTCATTTAGTTTGATGTATTCTCTAAATGGATTTTAGTCAATTTTCAAGTCCACCATTTTTATTTTCAGTGAGTGTCCAGTCAAAACACACAATAATTTATCAACAATTATTCAAAAATATATTTCAGTTATCACTTCCACTACATACGTACGTAAGTTAATTAGTCAGTAGGCTAATTATGACTAACATTCCAAGGAAAATTATGAATCATCATCACCCACATATGCTGCTTTTTACCTCATAAGTTGAGCAGTGGTGGTAAAATTAAGTTGAAAATACTACCAGTATGGTTTGATTCATAAATATATAATTTTTACAAGAAGAAGAAAAAAACAGGTCTGGTTAGTCACTCAATTGGGTGATCAATTGAAATATTGGAAAACGGGGTGATCAATGAATGAATTACTTTGTTACTTTTTTTTTTGGACATCATTAATAAGAAAAAATATTTAAAAAAACAAGCATGAACGTTGCTGGACAGATACTAAGGAACCAGTCGCCATTACAAATGCCACCATGTAGGTCATTTTGCATGCAAACCCTACTCTAAACATGTCCGTTACTACATATTTAATGAAATAGGCCCCATAACAAGTTACTGTTATGCTGTGATGATACACCGTTACATATGTAACCAGCATGGTCCTGTTGCTCATGACTGTGACAATGATATTGAGAATAGAGTTTGTTATATCTGTGGAAGCCTTGGGCATATCTGGTAAGATTGCCCTTCCACGGAGACCAGGATTTGTTACTGGTAGAAAACTGTCGATCCATACATGAACAGTACTACCATTTTAATGGGTATATCGCTAGTTTCAAAATAATTTAAATGTCATCATCATTCACATCTGTTGTGTTTAACAATAACATGTGGGGAGAGCAAAGGCAAGTCAACTTCATGAATCAATGGTAAAATTGTAGAAAATGGTTGTAAGAAAAAAATGGAAATTTTTTATAAAATTTTCTAAAATATATTGGGTGCTAGGAACCATTCTATGGATTTACAAGATGAAAATATTGGAAACAAATGGATGATATTTTTTAAAGATAAACATTTACTCCTATAAGATAGAATGTAGCGTGAGCAGTCATTTGCATAAATTGCTATTCACAGAAACAGACTTTATGTGAAATACAAATTCGGTTCACAGCAATATGATTTCCAAGAGTTTGATTCAAGGTTTTTAGTAATATTCAGCAAATTTAATAATTTATAAGAATAGAACATTTTGGTGAAATCAAAAACCCAATCATTGAAAATCAGGTTCCCTAAAAATCAGGTATTTCATACAAAAATAAGGGTCAACCTCACACAAAAATTGAAAAAAAAAAAAAAAAATTAAATGGATTTTGTGTCCTTGATGTGTTCTGAAAGAGATAAAGAGGCTAAAAAGATTGCGTGAAGGGAATCATGAAATTCAAAATGGCTATTATTCAGCCTAGTGACAATAATTCATCTTGAGAACTGGGCTTAAGTTGAAAATTGGTAAGACCTAAGGAAGAGCAGTGTTTGAAGGTGTTTAGAGCGGTTCTCGAGAGAGAGCTGCAATTAATTAGTAGAGAAAAAATTTCAATGCACCGTCTCTAACAAATAACTATCCGAATAAGTTGGTCATAGTCCGGTTCTGATTCGGGATAAACTATGCTGGTTGAAGCATAGAGAAGAATTTTTCATGCAGCTGAAATTAGATAATTCAAGGGTGCTGATTCCAAATCTGCTATTTGACATTCACCATTTTCTATTATTACCAGAGAGCTCATCCAAAATCAGAGCCCAAATTGCATTTTTATGCTAAATTGTATGCCAGTGATTCTGAATGTAACAGCATAACTCAAGAATCACAACATATCCCCATGAAGTTTTCTGTGTGTACTAAATGGACACCCAGGCATGTCTTTAGCAAGTTAGTTTTTTGAAAATTGCTATTAGAAATGTCAACAATAATAGTTTGAGGTATGCATTCACGCTCAAGCCAATTTATAGACTTTTTTCTCTCATTCTCATTCAGAACATATTGAGGGCACAAAATCCATTAGAGTTTTTTGTTTGTTGCAATTTGAGAGAGGTCAAGTTACATTTTTACTAGACTATAACCAATGTTTCTATGAATGCATGCTTTTATTAATGGTGACTCGCACGACCAACTTTATACAGACCTTTTTTGTTAAATAAACATTCAAGTTAGAAACAGTCAATCAAAGCTGTCACCTACACTGTCGACATGGGTTTCTTTAGTTTTTAAGTTGGTCTGTCTGGCTATCTATGCATCATGTATATAGGCCAGACAAATGGAGCTAGAAGGTTGCTGTTCATTTTTTCAATCATCCTAGGTGGGGGGGTGCAATTTTCAATGCAAGTTTATGCTGAATTGATCTCTTAGTTTGTGTCCGGCAGCATTTATTCTTTTTTTTTTTTTTAAATTTGGACTTTTTCTGCAATCACTGCCCAACAAAAGGTGAGAGAAGTAACTTATTTATTGACCATCCCTTTTTCCAATATCTTAATTGATCACTCCCATCATGGCATGTAGCCAAAAGACATTGGTTACATGACAGTTTCTATAGAGAGTCTAACCACACCTTTTTTCTTTTTCTTTTTTTTTTTTTCAATTTCTATTTTACTTGATAGTTCCATAAAACAGTTACTGGCACATAATGAATTATGTTTAATTATTCATGTCTTGCCACTCTAATTTTGAAGAGTCTATATCCTACCCTTCAACTAAATCAATTAGCAGAAAGACATAATACAGAGATTATTCACACACCACAATAACAACTGAGATATACTTGAAATTTGTCGAAGCGAGCAAAGGACAGTTGAAACTAAAAAGGCTCCAACTGTCCATTGCTTTTTACAGACACTAAAATGGTTTTACGTTCTTGTGCATCCATAGCACAAAGTACACCCAAGATGCAAAGCACCATACAGCACTGATATACATACATCCACATATTTACTAAACAACAGTTTTAAAAGATAATAAAATTTACCTGAAAATTAAAAAATATTCGGGTCAGTTGACACGGCAAGATCCCTTTGCTAGTGTAGTGAAACAGTTTTTCTACATTAACAGTACTTCACCAGTTAACTTGTTTTAGTGAATTAAGATCAGAATACTTTTGGTTGAAAAAACAAGTGACATTCAAATGAGAGAGAGAAAAATTCGAATACTATGTATGTATGTCAGTCAGTGTCTTATGTACTTAGTTTTATACTGGGACAAATACAAAGACAGCTTAGTCCTTATTCCTTTCAATACAGGCATTACTTGTTATGTGTTCCTTGTGATTTTAGGAAGTAACCTTCTCAGCGTGTGTGTTAAAACAGTGAACAAGAGGTTATTATATTATACATAGTCTTTCAGTTCAACAAATGCCTTGCATATAAGCGATTCTCTAAATCAACAGAAACTGGAAAAGGCTCGTGAAAAAATCTTCGTTATTACAAAGCAGCACATAACTTACCTCACAACTTGCATAACTAACAAAGTTTTAATCACACGCTCACAGTCTGTCCTTTCAGTAAAGAGTCCAACAGATAAAAGTTGAATTTAATCACAAAGTCAGAGTTCTGATTTCTACAGGTTAACATTAAATTCTTGCAATGAACGTGGGAGATATCAAAGTATTGAGAAAGAGAAAGAGTATGTGTACGTCAGAGAAAGAAGGAGAGAAAAAGTACTTACGCTAAAATTATTGCAATAGTTTGATTTGATATCGAAGTTATAAGAGTTCATTTGAAAAATTATTCCATTTGTTTTGTGTATGTAAGGTAATCCAACAAAATGGTGGAAGTAATTTGACAATGTGGAAGTGAAAGATTTGAAAATGAGTGTTACATTACTATCATTCATTTTTGCTACTATTTACCCCTATCTTTATCACAATTAACCATAATCTATTTACTCCTTGTCTGAGTTCAGTTGCGATAAAAAGCAACTATTGAGATTAAGATTAATAGAAGCAAAAATTAACAACAATGATTTATAGTACTTTATCTAAAATAAATAAAAATAAAATTGCATTACATCACAAGAATTTTTATCATCATAAAGATAGGCTTGATGTATTTCATTGAACTTTTATCAGCGTCTTCAAAGAAGCACTTAATGATGCTGATCATACAGCTGTTCACAGGTTCGGACGTAATACTGAACTGGAGAAAAAGGGTATATGACAATTTGGGAATGAATCTCTCGGAAGGAGGCAATTTGGGTCCCTGAAAACGTTAAAAAGCCATTAATAAATAAAGGAATGAAATCTTCAAGAATAATTGACCACTTGAAAATAAAGTATCCAGAGAAAGCAAAGGAGGATGTAAGTTACTTTCGTTAGTTAAAAACCAAATTTGAAAATCATTCTATGTGAAAAGATTGTTTGAAAACACTAAAACCAGCTTTAGAAAAGACTAATGGCATCTTATAGAATTTCAAAGCTAATTGCCAAATGTATAAATCCTCATACTACTGTAGAATCTCTTATTCTATAATGGATTATACTAAATCTGATATAACACTTTCAAATCCTTTTAGCAATACTTCAGTATCAGCTTGAATTGATGAAGAATTCAAAATGAACTCTGCGAATACTCGAAAAAAAAACTGAACTTTATTTACAACATTATGTGAAAACAAGGCTTTGTTATTGGCTGACATGCTATTCACATATCAATCAGGAAGTTATTGAAAAGTTCCTACTTGAACAATTTCAACAATTCACAAGAGAGTAGAGCAATTTTTCAATGATAAGGGCACTCCCCATAAAAATGTGATTGCATGTGCAACTGATGTGCTGCCAAGATGATTGGTTGTGAATTTTCAACACATTTTTTTCAAAAAAGCAATTCTGAACAGCCACCGTATTATCCATCAACAATATTTGGCTGCTTCATCTCATCGATAGATTACATGGAACTTTTTCAAGTTGTTATCAAAGCAGGGAATGAAATAAGATAAAAGCCCATCAATTGAATACCCGTATTTTTCAGCTACTTCACCTTGAAAACGAAGAAGTTGAGCAATTTTTACTGCATACTGAAGTTTGATGTCAATCGAAAGCCACGCTTATATAATATCTATGATTCTACTCTTGACTCTTCTGAATCGGAAGAAGGAAAATGTGTATTGAGCAAGAGAGCTTATACTGCTTATCGCTCATATCTAAAGCAAATTAAATGAGGTCAACATTCAAGTGAATGGAAACAAGATGTGCCTTATTAAGGCAAAAAGAACAATAATGGTATTTATTAGCAAGATGGCAGCCATAAGAACAGCAATGCAAGGCAGGATTTTTATCAGCTTCTAAGTTTACAAGCACTGGAGAAAAATGAAATTGATGATTCATTTCTGTTAGATGCAGATTTCGACAAGTAATGAGGGAAGATATATGCTGACAGGACTAAAGACTTTGATGAATTGGAAATACTGACTCGGCTATAAATCTATTTCAGGCTAATGTAGATGATTATTATCCAAATTTAATAGTGGCAAAGTGGTGACGTCATCAGCATACATCCAGTTCCAGATTGTATTGAAATGACAAAGGAAAAAAATTGACTGAATTTTTTTCTTATTCCATAAGTATAGCACAGCCATTTTCAATATTTTCATAAATTTTTCTTACAAAATAACCCCCTTCTTAACAATTCAATCAAAAATGAATATTGAAAGTTTCATTGAAATCACCTCATTTTTTTAACTTCATGGTAAAAATGTAAAGTCTCAGAGTTCTGGGCTCTAAACATGCCAACTTGATCATCAAAATACACTGGTTTCAGTTTTTAAAAATGTAAACATTGTCTGCTCGAAACTCCGGAGGGAAAAAACAAGTAGAAAAATCAATAAAATGACAAAACAGTTATTAAAATGTTTAATACAGTGTAAACTGGCTGTCCTGAACTTATAAACTATGAAAAAATCAGTGAAGAAAGAAAAAAAAGCATGGTTTTCCCTATTTTATTTCAATATAATTTGAAACTGAAAGTATGCAATGACGTCAGACTCTATCAAAGAGTTAATAGACCTGTGAAATGGCTTGAAGATCAAGTACAGTTTTGATAAGATGGTTATGAAGCAGTCCAGATATTTTTAGTGGAGGGCTCAATTTGCAATGTACGTTTATGCTAAATTGATCCTTTAGTTTGTGTCTACTTATCTTCGAAAAAATAATAAAAATTTTGCGATCACTCCCCCAAAAAAGGAGAGAAGTATCTTATTTATTGATCAACACTTCTTCCTATTTTTAATTGATCCCCCTCAATATGGCATGCTGCCATAGACATTGATCATTTGGCTGTTTCTACTGAGAGACTAAAAAGACCTGTTTATAAAGCTCTACAAACATTTTTACCACTTGACTTGTGCATGTTAGTGCCAAATATGTATTTTCAATGTTCAACCAAAAACTATAGGCTTCTTCAGTTTTCAAGTTGGTCAGTCTAGCTGCCTATGTATGTATTTATCATGCATACAGGCCATTTTTGATTGATCATCCCCAACAAAGCATGTTGTCAAAAGACATTGATCATGTGACAGTTTCTATTGAGTGACTAACCAGAACTGTTTTATAATTTTGTTATCCTGAATTTTCCAAATTCCAAACCCTATTCGACTCAATGAGCCTAAAGATCGCAACAGTATGACTCTTTTACAGTAATTGTGTCCAATCATACTTTTGAGTTATTCCAAAACAAATCATCCGGTGCACACCAGGTCATCCTCTCAGAAATCAAAAATCTTAGGTTTGTATCTCCAATAGTTTTAAAATAAAAACTCGTTGAAATTTTTCTCAATTTCATGCATTTTGCTGAACGACCCTTTCAATCCAACATCAATAGTTCCTTTTATATGGCATGTACAACTTAGAGACTGAGTCAAAGGTCAACTTTTTCCACAGATTTCTAAAATGTTATCAGATAATTACTTTGAAAATGGCCGAAAATCTCAAATGTAAAAAGATAATGCCCACTTTGAGAGCTTTTCACTCAAACAATATGCAATCATAGCTTTCTTTCCTATCATATCCTGTATTAGGTCATGTGTATGCAGTAAGCATATTTATTACTGTTATAAGAGAGTCAGAATGATTGAAATGAGTTCAATTTTTGAATATCCTCTAAATTGCCTACATGCATTTCTTCATTTGACCAACTCTTTCATATTTTTACAATGTATTTCTATATATATCAAGATGATCTGACAAAGGTTTAGTGTTGTTGCTGAGTTTCCTTGTAGAATAATGATTTTTAATGCATCCCTGGGGTGCTGAAAAGTTCTCAGTTTGAGAAACAATGTTAGTTCTTGGCCCAACCTACTTCCTCAAATTCCCAATGTTATTTTGTTACTGTAATTGTAAAGTGTGTTCTTTTATATTGTAAAGTGCCAATTTGCAGGATATTTGCGCTTTTTGAAAAATTTGTATCCAGGTCATTCCCTTCTTGGTCAGACTGAGAACTTTTCAGCAACAAAAGCCAGGCAGATCAACATTTTTTAAAATTAAGGTATCTCTGAGTGAATACAAGGAATTGATCAATTGGCTCTGGATCACGACAAAAATCAAAATATGGGCAAGCGGCAAATTGCAGTTGATCTTCAACACTAAAAATCCACATTGCTAAAATGGTAAAAGTTTTTAACAGGCTTACAATGACCAAATGCCATGGTTCAGCCGAAAAATAGGAATAATTAATAAAAATATTCTTTTACTATCAGATATTTACCTTACTGAGCAGGGAAAAATTGACTAAATGTGTGAACATGAGCATCTAACATATCAATTCATTTGTATACTCAAGAAATTTGTGGCAGGTCAATATCATTGTTACAGGCTTTAAAATGAGACAAAAACGATAAGGGAAGACAAAGAAAAAACAGATATACAAAGAATCCAGAACAAAGAATGCAGAGAAAAATGCTTTCATAAAGAAGTTCTACAACACCAACAGAAGAGAAAGTAAATTATGCTAGAGTAAACATTAAGGCATGGGTGTTAGAAGAAAGAAAAGCCAAGACTGAAATTCAGTGTTGCCTATTCAAAAACATTTTCACGCTAGTTTGAATCTCAAAAAGTGCTAAATCAAAAATAGCAAAAAAAACGCCAAAAATGGCTATAAAAAAAAACATCAAAAAGGGGCTAAAAAAGAAAATTATGTCCAAGATAGAATTCTGTTGAAGATAGAGATTTAACACTCATGTCAAGGTAAAATATATTCTGCATCTTAAATGGATGATGTTTTGAGAGGGTTTGCTGTCAATCTTTTCTAGTATCCCACTGAATGTTTTATTGTTTCACAGAGATAGTTCAACAACTGTTTTGCCCACCTTTTACTGTTGTGATCTAGCTTCTTCACTCTGATTTGCGCAGATAATTTATTTACTCAATGGTGAAGAGAAACCCACCTGAGTTTAGTTGCTATAAAAAGCATCAATAATTAAGATGAAAGTAAATAGCAAAAATTAATAAAGATTTATGTCAGTTCTGTTTTCAATAAAAATCTCCTGTTGTTTCATACTTTGCTCAGAAGGTTGTATGCTGCTGCTGCTGCTGCTGCCGCTTATCTAATCCAGCATTTCAGTTTTAGGCCAGTGTTACTTGATTTGCTAATGGAACAACCAAGATACATGAAATTCTCTCCCTCATCAACTTTCTTCTGGTTAATGAAGACATCTGTTGGCACTCGATGTTCTCAGTCTTTTTGCCACTGGTGATAAGACTAATAGAAATGGCAGTTATAAAAAGCCTATGTATACTTTTCGCATACTACAAATCTTAATAAGTCCAAATTGAACGTCAATCAAACATTTTGTAAATAAGAGAAGCTTATTTTCTAGTTGGATAGGCAAACAAAATTAATTTATAAAATAAACAAAACCTACAAAACAGATCCATGAACAGCAGATGGAATTTTATCTTTGAGCAAAGCCCAAAAGATATTTTCAGACAGAACAAGTCTCTTCCTCCCCTAACTAGCACAAGCTTCTATGAAATAAAATATAGTAAGAAAATTAGCTGCTCTCATTAGAGAGCGGAGGAGAGTACTGGTCATCTGATTAAATTCTACCAACAAATTCAAGGTGAGTATGCTTCAACTAATTAAACATTAAACAAGAAAAATGCTTCAACTAGAAAGTATCTGCTAATGCTCTTGTCAAGAAAAGTAATTGTCCACAAAATTCTATTGAAACTAGTTGAGAACTTTTGGAGATACTATGCGTACAGACAAGAGCTTTTGGTGATATTATGAAGTTAGGACATATAACTACGATGTAGGAGAAGTAAATGTGAATAGATCGACTCCAAAATTTAATTGGTTTTCTTGTGACCTTTCGTCCACACAAAATTTTACAGAAATTCATTGAGAAATCTCGCAGATATCATAAGGACAGACGGACATGAGCTTTAACATAAATTTAAGAAAAAAAAAAAAATGGAAAAATCTCCCAATCAAAAAAAAACTCCCAGGATTCTCCCCAAGATTCAACTCCCTCAGATGTAGAAAGTGACCAAATACATATACCTCCCCAAATTTGTTCGCACCACTATTGACAATCATTGAATACTAGCAGTATCTATGGAAATTCCATGGTTAATTAGAAAACTATAAAATCGTAGAAAGTTTATACACTATCAGTCAAACATATAGTGGATGAGGCATTCTCTGATGCAACAGTGACTAATAATGCATGATTGCTGAAAGAATAATGGGTAATTCTTTGGAATAGGTGCATTAAAACGTTACGTTGATATTTTTCAAGGAAGATAACTCAGATAGATGCTACACATGTTTAGCTGCTACTAGGTCATTTTGAATGGCAGAAAGTGGCTAGATTTTGACCATAATTTTCAATTTAAAAATACTGTTTAGAGACAATACTGCAGGCAGAAAGGGCTAGGGGTCAGAAGGTAGATTTCGGGTTACTGTCAGTAGGTAGGTCTGAGGTAAGATTTCTAATTATTTATCAGTGTTTTGTTACCTGGAAATTCAGCCTACCCAATAGCCATTCTTTTTTTTTTAATCTAGTTACTTTGACTCATTAAAAATGACCTAATTCAAAATGGTGGTCCTAATGCAAGGATAGCACCTCCCAAATTTTTTCTGTTGGTAATTGCAACCCCAATACTAACCTTAAATACTACCCAGAGCACTAAACACTAATACAATATTATATCCTTCATATATAAATTTTGAAAAAGTTTTTGAAATATAAGATTATGCACATTAAGAATTGACCTTAAACAATCAAATACAGAAAACCAGCTTGGCTGCACTGGGGTCAAACTCTTTCTTCATTGAAATCCAAAAAATAAACAGAACAGAATTCATTTCTCCATACAATATTATTCCAAAACTATAAGTCCTATTTCAACTCATTTTGCAAGTAGTTCCACTAAATGAGATTTGCAAACTTTGGCAAAACAAGTCGACTCCAGTTGAGAGAGTGAATTCATCATTAGTTTTTGCATAGATGATATCACAAGTTTTTGGTGAGGTCATTGTTGTGACTAACAAAAATAAAGTAAAAACTCAACTCGTACAAGTTTGACAATAGACCAGTGTGACACCCTCGAAAGTGGTTAATAAGAAAAGAATCTGTAGAAACTTTCAAAAAAGTCTACAATGTTATTCAGCATGGCCACAATGAAACGATTCAATGTTCCAAGATGCGTACACTGTAGACTCTTTATAATATGGAAGTCCGGCCCATGATTTCATAATGTGTTATAAATGAGTCCACATTGTAATGAATTTTCTATTTTCACAAAATTTGATCCGTGTTCCCCCGTCAACTTCTTCAAGACTGACCCTTGTAATTTGCGCAGAAATGAGGAAAAAACTCTGGGTATGGGGGTAATCCAGCAAAAATTATTTTTTAAATCGTGATAGCTCACTCACCACAAATTTACATTTTGATACAAATGTCCCGAGTTGACTATACATTAGTAATCTTTTTAGCAACAGATGAGAGAGGAAGGGGCAGTGACTGAGTTTCGTCTAATTCATTTCCTTTTTACAGTTGGTATAACCCAATTTAGTACAGGTCTTTCTATTTTTGAATTAAGCGATTAATTTGAGAGCCAAATTTAACGTTTTGAAAACTGGTGTCCATGCTCAAGCTACGTTATAAGCCTTTCCGCATTATAATGGTGAACAATTAAATTTCAATGACAATATCCTACAATGGATTGACTACATAAGCACTGAGATGAACATTCTATTGCTCATGCCTTCAAACTCGGATAAAAGAGTGAGAAAAAGGGGAAAACAATATCAGCAATACATCTTTAATAAGTGTCGATTCAGATGACAGGTCAGGTTAGTCATTCAATAGAAACTGTCACATGACCAACATCTTTTGGTGGCATGCCATGTTGGTGGTAACCAATTAAAATATTGAAAAAGGGGTGATCAATAAATGAATTACTCCTCTTGCCTTTTTCGTGATCACTAGAAAAGTTCTGAATTTTCAAACAACACAAACTATGGGATCAATTTAGCATAAACTTGCATTGTAAATTGAACCTCCACTAAAACCTATGGGGGGGATTTACAGAAAAACAAAACTATTTTTTGTATATTTAAAAGAAGAGTAAATGATATGGTCTGTAAACATGATACATACATAGCCAGCCAGCCAGCCAGCCAGCCACACCAACTTGAAAACTGAAGATACCTATGTTGACTGATTTAGCGACAGTTTTCAATAATAGAGGACGAAAGAATAAATGATAAATACCTCATTGATTTGGCAGGTTTGAAAACAAAAAATTATACATCAAATACTCAGAAAATGTCTCACATAGTACAAGACATAGGTTAAATGAAGATTTTTCTAGATCTATACATTAGATATAGATTTTTTTTTTTTTCCAAAGTAGTAATATCCTCTTGATCTAGCATTTTGATGGAACTCTGAAACTTTCTTACAAAATCAGCTTTTTCTCTCTTACTTTATATTTGAGCTCTCTCTACAAGCATAAGAGCTCAACGACAAAAAACACAAGTGCTCACTGCCACACTATCAATAAAATCATAAGCAAAATGTACAAAACAGCATGTACTCCAAAGATGGAACTGAAAGAAAACCAGACACGGACAAGAGGAAACTAAAAATCACTTAATATGAAGAGATGTAAAACAGAACTGAAAAGAAACAGCTTCACACAGTGCTTAGAACCAATTGGGAACAGCCTTCCTGAAGATATAGTATCAGCAACAAGTGTAAATGCATTTAAGGAGAGGATGGATGTGCTATGGAAGAATCAGGCCATTTATTATTACCACAAAGCCAAGATTACCAGAGTCTTAAGCAAAGGAGTAACCCATCCCAGCAGAAAGGACAAGTCTGAGAAGTAATAATCTAATCTAATCTATACATGAGTAACGATATGCACTCAAGTAATCAAATAATAGACATGTATGTAATTATCAGATGTCAAGTGATTAATAATTGCCTATTAGTAACAAAAATTATGCTATAATTTACAGTCAACCACAGAAGTGGCAGATGAAAATATCTTCATTTGGAATCAATAAAATTTAGCACCAAAAACAATGATTGAAAAAAATTTACATACAACTGCAATATCTAAGGATTAGAGAAATGATATATAGGTAAATGAATTGTGTAATCAAAGAGAATGGGAAAACCATAGATGGTCTTATCTTTACAAATATTTAAGCCTTTTGTTTGTTTATTGGCATGTTGGTTTATTTGAGCTTCTCCACAAAAAGTACAAGACCTATTAACCTTATATTCTACATGTAGACCGAGGAGAGAAACATAGGCTATGTGAGGTCATTTCTAGCTGAAGTTGTGGTTCAATTTTGCATGAGGGATGCTGAAATTCAGCACATGGATACATCATGGCAAAGAAAGTACTCTATTTAACATTGACTTTTGAGGTCATTCAAGGTCACCAGAGATCATTTCTGGTCATCTTAAAGCAATTTCAAAGTTTTAGCACCTTTTAATAGAGGTAGATCTTTCAATGGCAAAGGTCCTATGCAATGTGGAGTGATCATCAGGGGTCATTTCATGTGCATGATAAATTTCAAAACTTATACAAATATCTTTAATATATAATAATAGAATGAAACAATTGTGAAGCTAATATATTTACCCATTAATCATAAAGGATTTTAAATGATATACCATTAGCAGTAACTCCCCACCTTGAGATGTATTTAGCCAAATTTTACAATACAGCAATATTGATCCATATCAAACCTTCATAGCCCCACAAATGGGCCATCCAACCAACCAGCCAAGAAGGCAACAGATTCTTCTTTCTTTCTTTGTCTATGTGTGTGTTTCCAAGGGGCTCCTGGTCACATTTCAGGGGCTACAACCTTGAAAATTTACATGAGTACACCACTAGGCACCATCTAGAAACAATTTTTTTTTTTCAAGTGCTTTTTTGGGTCTCCTTGGTCATTTAGGATAAACAATGCCCAAATTTTGTGTAAGTATTTTTTTTTGAGATAATTTTATATAAAAGATGTGTTTTTTTTTAGATAATTCCAAATGATGTGACATTATTCATGCTCAAATCATGCAAGTTACAGATATACTTAATTCATTTCAACACATATGATGGTTTGGAAAATACTCTACTCAAGCTTCAGAGCCATTTTACTGCTTATTTTCAACCTCATTGTTTACAGTAGAGGTGAGTGTTAGACCAATTTTGACTTTGAAGATAGAGATTATTCTCCGAGGTAAGTTTAATGAATCCCACCAGTTCAAAGGCTTCATGACCACCAATCTATTGCTCAAATTACTGACTTACCATTAACATATTTATTGAGTTTATTGTAAATTTTGGAGAAAATATCTGACAACTAATTCTGGGTCAGCTAAATAATGAAAGCAACCCTGAGAATATCAAACAACTAATAATGTCCCAATCCTATATAAGAAAAGTCATGGGAAATAAAAAGATCTGTGGCTAGTGTGATATCAAAGTAGCCTTTCAAAGCAAAACTATACAATCTCTTTACAAAGGTCAGACCTCCACAGAAGAAAAATATGACCAAAGGTTGCACATATAACACGCAATTATGGCAGAGAATGAGTAAGAAAGTAATCTCCCTCTGAAAATAAAACTTGAAGAATCATCATCATCAGTCTTTCAACGCCCATTGTTGGTTATAAACCTAACCAAGGATCCGCCACACTTCTCCATCATGGGCATGGCAGAGCCAGTATTTTCTAAATTTAGTTCATCTCTCCATCTTGCATTCTGTCAGCTTCAGTTTCGCATGTGATCTCTGGGGATCCATGTTGTGGGTTGTGATGTCCATTGGTTGTCTTTCAACTGGAAAGCAATTATTTGAATGGCAGACTGTACAGGAGGAAAAGAGAATACATCACCATCACCTCTGGAAATTCATAAACCAATTATTATCCATGCTCTAGTTGTTCTGGAAATTCATTTTTGATCAAATACGTCAACCAATTATTATGCATGCTCTAATTATTCTTGTCTTCACATCCTGAGTATCCATTATTTCCTCTTATTGTGGCTCTCTTGAATTAGCAGTTTGATCCTTGTGTGGAACTTCCAATCATATCTCAAGCACTGAGGGTGGGTGGAGGGTTAGATTTGATGAATGTTCCATTGATATTTTTCCTCCAATTAGTGTTTGTTATGTCTCGAAGACTTCTGTGTTGATAGTTGGTTTGTGTCACCAGGTAATTTTTTTACAAGGTTTTAAGAAGCAAGAAGAAATTGGAAGAAGATTTTAGTAACATTGATTGATTTGTTAAAGGAGGTTCATAACTTGCTGGGAAGTGACCCACACACAATGACATAGATGTCAGCAGATGAAATTTTCAAGACTGAAACTCTGCCAAATCAAAAAATATTTTCACACTAGTTTGACTGCTAAAAGCACTAAATTAAAAAAATAGCCTCAAAATGCCAAAATTACAAAAAAAAAACCAAAAAATGCTTTAAATGATGAAAATAAATGGCCAAAATGTTCAAGTAGTTCTATGCTAATTCAGTGATTTTTGCACAATGGAGATTTACCATCCATGTTTATGATAAGTTGAAACAATGTAATTAACAAAAATATGCACAGGAATAGTATTTAGAACTAAATGAATAAACCAATGCATTTTTTTACAACACAAATGCAGACAATAGAAATATAGATTTTTTCGCGTTACCATTTGGAGGTTTAATTCTATGAAGATAGAGAGTCAAATGCAGTCAAAGATTCACACAAGAAAAATATGCAGATGAACTCTCTGGCTTAAACCATAGAAGAACCAAGAACAAGATTACACAAAATGGATTTTAGAAAGGATTATATATTTCATTGAAATACAGCACTGCACTTACTATAAATAAGCAATTAAATAGGATAGGCAGGCTATTTTTCAAACAAGACATGCAATCACTGATTTCCATAGCAGTTGAAATTTGCCTTGAAATTAAAAAGAAACCAGCAGCATTATCAGCCTTTGAGATTCAGGCCAAAAGAAATTTTCTCTAAGCTCAGAGTAGCCTACACAATCAATTTCATTGATCAAATGTGAAAATTAGATTAGCTTTGCCTATTCTCACATCTTAATTTGACTCCACAACAATGTCACTTTAATTAAGATGCTACAACCGCAGCTAATCATGCTTGCGAAAAACCCTTTCAGAAATTACATGGTGAAATAATTGGCCATTCAGCCTTTGATTTTCTACTACAAATGGTATTTTCGGTAAATAAAAAAGGAAAAAAAAACTATAAACAGGTCCCAAAAGCAATTTGGGATGGGGGAGGGGGACTTCTAAGATAAGACATTTTACAACAAATATTTTTATTGCGATGGCTGAGTTTTCATTTCCAACAAACTTCATCGCTAAAAATGTTTTAGACTCATTTAACGTACACTCGTGGAATGAAATAACTAAGACCACAGAAAAGATTACAAATGAGAATAAAATGTTTACTTTTATTACACTTACTAATCATTTATTAAATTGGCCAGAATTTTGGCTATTGTAGATTTTTAGCAGATAAATTGGGAGAGAAAAAAAAAAAAAATAATCACCAACCTCTCATCCAGTCAGTGATTTTCAGTTGAAGATTAAAAGACGAAATTGATGACATCTGGTTTGTTTCATAACCCAAGAGGAAATGAATTTGACAAGACACAGCTGTTTGCTATCTCACAGATTTAAGTAATAAAGTGGGGGGGGTGATTTTTTAAACTAAAGGGTAGGAAACCCTTGTTGCTATAAATAATAAACCCTACTTGGCAACACAGAGACAACCACTACAATCTCTGATTCACCAAGTAAATGTAAGCACTGCCCATAAGGGGAACTCAAAGAAGTTAAAGCACAATAAGCAAGACATTTGTCACTTGAATAACTCAGATTTTATTTTCTTTTTTTGGCAGTTATGAGGAAATTTTCATTCAGTTGGTGATTAGAAATAAATATATGATTCAGTATTTCTTACACTTTTCTGTCTTTCCATAGAGGGCACACAGCTGTCCCTGTATTACGGAGGGGGGCAAATGTACCCCCAGTTCTGGCACACATGGCTGCAAATTATATCCAATTGATCTACTTTATTTTCCAAAACTTGAATCTTTATTTTGATTGCATTTGACCAGGATGGATATCTGATTAAGACATGACTCAACAAATGGTACATATTCAGATGAAGATAATATTTTTTCCCTTTTGTAGTATAGTTGTCCAAACAGACATAAAATTACAAATATCTGTCACCACTAGATAATTATCCAAAATAGTCTGAACCTGGCCAGAGATTCTTAATCATACTGACAAGCTATGAATGTCAATGGGAAAATGACCTGATTATTGTGTAACAGGCCTTCTATAATGTATGTCAAATTCATAACTTTTAATTAACTAAGAAAATCTTGCCAAGTCCGTGTGAATACCAACTGAACAGGATTTATCATTTCTTATAGAGATGTGCTATCTATGGATGAATGTTTATAACAAAAACAATAAGAATCTGTACATAAACCACTTTTAATCCAATCAAGCTGGGGTATTGATAGAGACCTATTTATTTCTATAAGAAGATGATGTCTGTTGCAAGTCAATGCATAGCTCATCTGCAGAATTAAAAACAAAAAAACACTCATGCAAATAGAACACACTCCAATAGATGTTATAGGAAAAAAAATCCCCCAATTTGTTAAAAAGAAAATACAGTTAAAGTCATATGAACTGAATTTATTTCATGACTTTTTTTGGTGGCTGTAGCCAAAATATTAATAAAGAATGGGTTTGATTTTTTGAAAAATAAAAATGAGCAAAAAATCTTCAAAACACGACAGACATTTGAATAGAAAAGAATAGATTATATTTTATTTCCCCCAAACCAACAATAAATTGATTATAAAATTTAGGATTAATACAAAATTGATAAGGAGGGAACAAATTAGGCTTAATGCATCATCCCATACACAGTAAAGAAAACATTTTTCAATTTACATCAGGATTATCTGCAGTGTAACTGTGATGAATATGAATGATTCATTTCATTGATTTTTTTTAAATAAATTTCAACAAATGACAAAAATAAATTCTGAAAGTTGTAATCTATGAATTTTGAGTACAAACATCGTAGAAATTAGGGCTCCTTCACAATTGCAAACTGAAGAAGCATGAAATTATAAAATTATATACATAACTATAAATAGCAGTCACCACTCCCCAGTGTTTAGTTGAAATTTGAATTGATACTGCATACTTTTATTATTAGGAAGAATTTCAAAACTCATCTTGTTTTGAGCACTTATAACTTTTGACCATAGTCAAAATCAATTATGGATGCACAAAAGGGCAAAAATATTTAGTGCTGATTTCTTCTTCACCGACAATTTTTGGCACAAAGGAAGGTAATCACGATTGTAAATCAAAGTTTCAAACCTTTGTTCACTTGATGTTAAAACAGAGCACAAATAAAGAGAAATATAAGAAATTATGAATGAAAAACAGAATTACAATTATCTACTGTAACCATGATGAATATTAATTTATAAACCCGACTGTAAAGTATCACACCTTCGTTCACTCAGCGCTGAAAGTGGTGAACAAATTTATAAATCCCTCCCTCCTCCAAGAAAACATTTTCGGGGCTGATTTTCAAAAACTTATTAGCTTTAAACAAATATTCATAAATATCTAAATTGAACTATATATTTTTCAAAATCTTGGCGAAAATATCAATTCTGAAAATAAACGTTTTGATTAGAGAAACCGTCACATGACCAATGTTGTTGGACATGATCAATTGTAAATTTGGAAAATGGGGTGATCAATAAGTTACTTCTGTTACCTTTTGTTGGGCAGTGATATTTAAAACTATCCAAATTTTCTAATAACAAGTGAGACTGTTATTGGACAGAAACTATGAAATCAATTTAGCATAAACTTACATAGCAAAAACCATTTTTCTAAACATAATCAGTAATGAATGTTCATATTTCGAGCCTTCATTGGTGTGGCCAGTGTACGTGATGCATACATACATAAAAAGTCAGCCAGACCCACCTAAAAACTGAAGAAACCTATGTTGACAGTTTTGGTTAACATTTTCTAATTGAAATGAAGGGAAAAAAACACTATTCAAGTTTTTGTTTCATTGAAATATGAATAATTTAGGTAAATCACATTTCAAGTTTACTGACAATAAATCAAACAAGAATTGGAGAAAATGATGGGAGAATCTTTCGTATACTTATGCTAATGGAATTAATACTCAAACGTCCATTTTTCTATCTGATAATGTCATGAATCAGTTTGTCTAAGATATGAATTGACTCCAATTCGAAACAAAAAGTCATCTAAAACTGCACGTAGTCCTCAAACTACCCCTCTTGGAACTTCAAGAGGGTAGCTATTGGAACTTTGGAAAAACTCCAAGCATAACTGTTAAACTGGTTTATTTATCTCTTGATAAAAAAAATTCTAAAAGCATTATCCGAAAGTGTTATAGTAAATTTCTAAACGATATTTAAAATAAAAAAAACATGATGAAACGAACATCAGAACTAAGACAGTTGCCGCAAAGTTTTTTTAATTTTTCATGTCTCCAATTAGAAATCATATTTCCCGCAAAACAACGCGCATGCGTATTTCACATAAGGTCTGTTTCCTTTTCTATATAAAATGTCTGCTTCTATTAATAGAGACTTGACTTACAGAAGCGACTAGCTTTACTTTTTTCGGTTTGCGAGAAAAAGTTTCCGATTTTGTTTGAAATTTGACCTGGTGAGTCCATTAAACGGTAGTTCATATCTTCAAGATATTTTTTTATCATTATTATCCACGATTATCCTGTACAATTTTCCCAAAACGAAACCACTTGTTGATTTCTATTTTAAACATCCCAGTCGACACACGTCTGTTGAGTCATATTTGGGAAACTTGGAAAATCATAATTCAATTAATTCTAGTAAGTTAAGAAATTGAAATACTTAATATAAAAGAAACTAAAGAAAATGTACAACACTGAACAAATAAGCAGTAAACACTTACATGTTTGTCATTTCATTTATTGGTAAAAAAAAAAATCATTAATATTTTTAAGTTTTGGTAAAAGGTGACGAATTATTGGCCTCCGTAAGTAACCAGGGCAAACAGTTACACATACACTGATCAATTTCTGAAAAGTAATTTAATTCAGAAATTGAAGTAATTTGTTTTCTCCTACAGTTTGCAACTCTTACCGATTTTCTAATTTTTACTAGTTTTAAAAATTGAGTGCATTTTTTTGAATTTCATTATAAAAATAGAAAAAAAAATAAACGACAAAGTACTGGACAAAAAAATCTTCAGAAACTTAGAGGCGTTTAACATACATGCAGATTTTACAGTCCAAATATAATAGTTTCTCAACTCAAAAAAACGGGAACAGAAAGAATTATTTCTGCTTATTTCCTTTTAAAAACATTTTAATAGGGTGACATTGCTATGTTACAATACGATTTGAATGCTTAAATCTTCTAATTAGAGAGAACTTTTGGTCTCCTTAGAGTTTTCAAATATTACTACGGGTCGTAGCGGTTTCGTTTATAGGTTGTAATGATGCACCCGAAGGTACCTACAGGTACCCACAGGTATGCAACAATTACGTTGTAAACCAAGCTATCACTTAAACTGTAACAGACATTCCAGCAATCTGTCTTCTTTACATTCCCGTTAATTAACTTTTCTTTTTCTAAGATTTGATTAAATCATATTTTTGATAATCTATCTTTAAAAAAAACAATTTCTACGCATGAGATTCTTCAACTTTGAAAAAATATTTAAGTTTAAAAACTATGGTAAATGTTTCCACATGGAAATTTTAAACCTAAAAAAAAATAGAACTTAGGACGATTATTAGCATCCAATTGGAAACCTATCATCAACAGCAAGTAGATTAGCCCCCGCTTACTAAAAGAAAAACGTATTGAGATTATTTTTCAGTGAAAATTATCTCACCATAAATGAGCTGGCATAACAGTGAAAGTGAACTGATTTGAAAAATCAAAAATTTTCAATTTAAAAATCAAGTGAAAAATGTAAAAAAAAATCTATAACTTTACATTTTATCTGTACTTTTATTCTAACTTTATTGTATATGGTGAATATTTTACACTCAAATCGGTCTATTTTAGCACAAAATATTTCAAATTTAAAGATTTGCAAGTCTTACAAAAGGTCAGGAGGTCAACATTGGGGTGCACTTGCTAGCTAGATGTTTTCAACTTTGAAGTATGTTTGTTTATTGTTGCTATTTTTTTACAAAACTAAATCTAAATCACCTTGCAGAGAAGATTTACCCTTCACAACACTGAACCTCAGAAGAAAATAATTACCAAAGAAAAAGAGAAAAATATTAGCTTTCTGTATAACTTTTTTCTTGCCCGATGAAAACTTCAATTTTTTTCATTTTTGGATGATGAATTTATTCTTTTGCAACAGTGAACTAATTCTTTGTTTTTTTCAAGAGAATTTTATTTTTATGAGTTTTGGAAGAGGTCAGATCATTTTCCGAACTATACATATTACAAGTAGGTAGTACGTGTTACTTACCCTAAATTTTAATAAGAGCGGAGGAAAGAAATGTGAAAACTGATCGTATACTGAAGATTACCGAAACCCAATTCAACTCGAATGATTTGGTCTCAATTGGATGGAGAGATTTTTTTTCCAAGATATTTGAAGTAGGTAGAAAAAAATCTAGTGGAATAAAGCGTATAATAGGATTGCTTAACTTGTTTTCCCTTAGGCCCTAGATGCTGAAAATGAGCAAATCCATTTGATTTCTTTCAAGTAGAAACTGTTCAGAAGTTTTGAAAGTTTGTTTTATTTCTTATTCTTTTTCAAATAACTGTCCTCGGTCTATTTTTTTTCAATTGATTTTTTTTTAAATCCAACAATTCTACTGAGTAGATGACTTGAATTTTTTTAAAGATTTCTGTAAAAAAAAAAAAAAGAAAGAAAGAAAAATAGAGTACCCTTCACTTTTCCTAAAGACTTTTCCCAAAGTTTTCCTTTTTAATCGATCATTTTTTATTAAATCTTTACTCTGCTTCACCATGATTGCAGTTGAATAGATAAAATATAGAAAAAATAAATGTTATCAAGTCCATACAATTTTTTTTCCAAGTTCCACACCCTCAAAAAGTCGGTGAAAAATAAACACATTCAAACGAGAGATGTTTCATTTTACACAATCATTTAATAAACTAAACAGTCTTAATTATTGTCAACTTCAATGGGGCAAAACAGGAGAAAAAAACTTTACCAGGTGGTATTTTCAATGTCATTAAAATTTCTGGTCTTATTAGTCAGATTCGGCCTGTGTTCGTCCATATTTTGTCAATTTGTCAGAAGTTTTTCTCTTTTTTTGTTGTTGTTTTTTGTTGTTTTTTTTTTCAAGCACAATAAAAGTGACCTCCAGAAAAAATCGGTATAAAGCAAAAGAAGATATCATTTGTTTTTAAAGAAAATGAAGATATGGAACGAAAACATTGGGCCGTTTTATGGGTGTGTATGAGAAGCAAAAAAAATCGACCATGTACTTTTAACTTTTTTACTTACCATATAAAAGGGGCACCTTGTCTCAGGCCGTCTAAAGTTTCAAGACCTGCAGAAGAAATATCTCCACTATCGTTTTAATCTGAAAACTTTTCTCTTTTCTTCAAATCTATTCACGTGTAGATTTGAGGGATAAAATAAGCCGTTTCAATAATTTTCCTCCATTCGAAGTGTCCGACGACGTTAGGAAGGGTTTTATTTCTGAGAAAGCGTGCTTTGGTTGATAAGTAAAAAACTAAGGTAGACAAGTGTGAGGGAGATCCAAAAATAGGTACTTCATTATTTTATTTATTTTAGTACATTCGTGACAGTACACTGCAACTTACTTCCACTGGCCACACTTAAGTTCCAATACTAATTATAAGCAATAATCCAGAGTTTGTAGCTTTTTGTCGAGATATATGGGGACGGATGGCCGACTGGTATACCAACATGGCGGAATAATATTGTCACGTGACAATAATGGAAGTTAACGGCCTGGGCTAGTTTGACGAGTTGTGGCTTAAAAGCCAAGAAAAGAGAGAGAAGTACAAATAAATTAGTCAGTAAGATGGGTAAATACGCTGATTGTGAAAAATCTATAACTGAATTAACAATCGAGTAGACTTTTGTTTGGAGAAATGCTTCATTTTGATTAATTTGCTTTTTTTTGTTTTTTCTCCTAATTTATTTTTACTTTTGCTAGTGAAGGTAATTATTACCTATCCAAGAACTAAAACTTCAAAGAATTAACACTCATCATGACATCTACAGGAAAAGAAGCAATCAAAAATTGTGTACATGAAATAAACCATGTTATCATAATGACAGGTTGATCTTTGCTTCATCTCAAATCCAGGGCATACCTTTTTCAAACTTTTGACAGAATTGAGAATTTGTTCAAGATGGTAAAAAAAAACAAGATCAAAAGAGAACATGGACGAATTTTTACAATAAAATAATCAAAACATGGATAAAATCTTGCGTAAATGGCATTGTCACACAGCCTTGCCCTAATGCTTTCAATGACAAATAATCCACAGATTCATATGAATCGAATTTGCATACATTTTGAAACATGTAGTTTCTTCAAGATTTTTTTACTATAGCAGCTCTCTGATGGGATTGCGATTGGCATAGAAACATTTTGGACAATGGAATCAGCAACCCTACTTCAAACTCTATCCAGGACTTTATGTTCACTTTGTACTAATGCCCTTTAGAAAGATGCGGATCCAACTCTTCACCCCCAAGAACGAGTGAAATAGTCAGACAGATTGGACACTCTAGCCTTTGGATGACAACTCATCTAGGAGAAAGACAACTGATTCCAAACCAGGGAGTAGAGCCTCTTTGAAGCGGTTTGACATCCAATTTGACATCTTTCTGACAGTTCCTACAGCTGAGCTGAGGCCAGACTCTCTGCTTTCCTCTGAATTACATCAGCAAGGCTCAGTGGATATCCCAAAATCTCCATACGCTTTGCCCAGGCATGTGCCCTGGAGGGGATGTTCTATTATCTATAGAAACAGAACAAAGGCCATTCATCTCTCTGATAGTTACAACTTTACTTGTATTCTCAGCATTTGTTTGTATATTGTAAACTTTTATTAAAAAACAGTTTACCTTTACAAATATTACTATCTTTTGAAATACTTCTTTTCTTACATCGTGTTTTATTTTCTGTGGGACAATACATTACTGTTCATGGCTTCTATCAATGAATAAATCAAAGTTTTACATGAGATGAAGTGTTATGGAAGTGTTATTAATTCAGGTTACCAAATTGTGGAGGTGAGGCTATTTGGTATGTTTGATATGTAAAGGTTGCATATCCTTCTTTGGGGTCATCAGTTTGTTGAGTTTTGTATGCTATTAGTATGAGTGGCAGCTTGTAGTCATGCATATGGCTGCCAATGTCATAGTAGGTCTAGTTTGAAATTGATTACTGAACCAGAGTAGAGGAAGTTCAGCATGCACTGAGATATGAAACAGGTAGAATATTAGGCTAAACACAATCACTACCGTGTCAATACTGATTATTCATTTGTGTTTAATGACCATGTTCACTCTTCAGAAGTTAAATGAAAAATAATTTCATTTTGTTCAACTACTGGGATCCAGAGAGCACTTTGAAACAGCAAACAAAATTTGGTGGCGAATCATAAAACTTCAACCAATCAAAATGCACAACTGAAGAACCAGTTTCTAAGTTCTTTCTCTGGAGCCTCTCCAACCCTTTATGTACACACACACAAATAGACAAACTCAATAGCCCATCTGGGGTATCAGCCAAGCTAGTCACACCATCATACCTATGATGAAACAGCACCTCCATGACTCAAATAACTCCCTTGAATCAAAATAACATTCACTTGCTCATCAACTCAACACATCAAGAAATTGATGCTGATTTGAAACTTTATAACTATGTGAACTGAACACATCAACTATATCCTATTATCTTGTGTACAAGAATTATTGAAATTGTAATGTAGTGACTGAGAGAAAAGAGCTTCATTCACCTTCAGCAGCAGTATTAAAAATCTCTTTGTAAGTCTTTTTAAAACGAATCCCTTGTTATTGTAAATTTCCTGAACTATTCAAACTTATCATTTAGCCTGAAATATTTCCATCATCTTTAGAGCATATTCAACAAAAACATAAACTTCTATCCAAACTTGAAGTTGATGTGAATTTCATATTTAGATGAAATTATTATTTTTGTGAACTCAATCTCTTACATAAATTAAATTTTGAATATAATATGCCAGATGTTTGTTTTGCTTAGGACAAATCATACATTAAATCCTTAATTTTAATCTAATGAAATTATATAGTTAAATTTTATTAATTTCTTCACTTGAAATTCAAAGAAAAAATTTTTGTTTGTTTGTTACTACCATTGCTATCCACATTTATTCTTTAAAAGTTTGGTAAAAACCAATGTTGTATTGGGTTGACCAAAAATCCATTCGGTGTTCGTCATCAGGAATGTTCAGTTTTAATAAAATTAATTCAAAGATCATTTTAGATTGTACTATCACAGCTGTATTTTATATTCATTTTCATTTCAAGTGAGGTAAAAGTGTGGTTTAAGCACAAAAATGATTGTGCAGTTTATGGAGAAGTTGCGATGAATGATCGAATGTGATTTGCAGAGGTCCATGCTGGAGATTTTTCACAGAGCAATGCTCTATGGTTGGGTAAACCAATTGAGGTTGATTGTAATCAAATCGAGACAATTGTATGATACAAGAGATCGCCAACATACTCAAAGTATCCAAATCAAGGATTGATGATCATTTTCATCAGCATGGTTATGCAAATTGCTTCTAGTGGCTTTTGCATGAATTAAGCAACAAAAACCTTGCTGAACCATATTTCTATATGCAATTTGCTGCTTGAACATAAAATGTTTGCTTTTGAGACAAATTGTTGTGGGCAAACATTAAAATTGGATACTTCACAACAACATGGCTAGCCTTCATCCAAAGAAGGTGATCTGTAGTGATTTCAAATTATCCAAAGTGATCATAACAATAATTAAAAGTAGCAATCCTCTTCCTTTAGTAAATATTTCTATGCTAGATGTCATTGAACGCAAGAAAATAGCATCGACGTCTTTGACTGTTTCTAGCTCTTTCACTCTCTTACACTCTTTATCCCTCTGCCCTTTCAAACACATGTTCTCTGGGACACTTTCTCTGGAAGCAGCAGAGGCCACCTTGATCCAAAACATGAGCACTATTCAATTTTACTCTGCACTGATGGCAAAACATAAATGAACTCATAAGAAGACAGTTCATTGACTTTCACCTTCAGAAACAACACCAAAGAATTACTAGGACTTACAAATACATTCAACAAAATATGTATTTTCTAGTTTGTTGAAAAATAAATGATGAATAATGAATAAATATTCAATTTCCTTAGAGTTGTGTTTCTACCTTTATTACCCTTTCGTTGTATCATTCTTCATGGCCAGGCCTCATGCATACCAAATTATTCAGTCTGCCACGTGGTCCAGCTTTTAATATAAAATATGACCTAATTCTTACAATAGCGTCCATCTCGTCACCAAGGTCATAGTGGTGACTTATTCTCTACAATCATACATTATGGTGATCATTCATACCACCATAGATCTACTTTGAGCTTCTTTACTGCCCTCCATTAGACAACTGAAATTATCCAGAATCGGTGAAGATAAAGGACTTAATATGCCATCTAGATAATCCAAGACCTTATAATTCTTTGGCAGAAAATGCACCTTCAGGATACCATTTATTCAAATCTTTAGAGAATTTTCAATGAAAGAATGCAAAAAGCAAGTAGAAGATGCAGGAGAGATCTATCACAATGGACTACAGCAACTATTGACTCAATGCTTACAAGAAAAGTGCCCAAAACTTTTGTCTAGGAATAGTTTTCCTACTACACAAGAAAGGAGGCGATAAAGACCTTAGTAATTACTACCCTATTACTTTACTACCTAACATTTACAAACTATTCTCGAAAATACTTACAAATAAATTAACAAACACTTTAGAAGAAAGCCAACCACATGACCAGGCGGGCTTTTGAAGAGGCAATAGACCATCTACACACATTAAACCAGCTAATTGAAAAGACATCAAAATAAAACAAACCACTTTGTATAGCTTAGGTAAACTATGAAAAAGCCTTTATCTCAACAGAAAATACAGCAGTCTTCAACTCGATGTGAGGACAAGGTTTAAATGAGAATTATATTAAAATAATTTAAAATATATACAAAAAAACAGCCCTGGAATAATCAAACTTTCATAAAGATCAGGAAAGGAGTGAGACAAAGGGATATAATATCACCCAAACACTTAATAGTGAACCTCAAAGGCACATTTTAGAAAAGTAAAGGGAATGAACATAGATGGAGAATATTTCAACTATTTAAAGTACTGTGATGATAATGTGTCAATGTTAGAAACTGGAGGATTTTCAAAACAAGTGATCTAAATAGAAAGAGCAAAATAGAAATCGGGTTACTGACGAACAAAACAAACAAGACGAAAGAAATGTTTAATGATAAAGTCCCCCCAAAAAGGCCATAAGAATAGACAATGAAATCTTAGAAGTTAGGGGACACATTTATCTAGGTCAGGTGATAAAGCTAGATAAAGACCAAGGAAATGAATTAAATCAGTGCATAAAAATTGGCTGGAAAGTATTTGGTGTGAATAGAGACATACTTAGAAACAAACTACCAATTCACTTAAAACATAAAGTATACAATCAATGCATAATACCAGCTATGGCGTTTGGGTGCTAAACCTGGAAACTTACAAAACTACTCTAAAACAAATTCAGAATAGCATAGAGGGCAATGGGAAGAGCAGTGTTAGGAATATCTCTTAGCAATAGAAAAAAATCATGGATTCTAGAGAGGACCAGGGTGAAAGATATCGTACAAGTAATTAAGCTACAAAAATTGAGATGGGAAAGCCACAAGAAGATAGGACAACCGATGGAACAAAAGGCTAATTGATTGAGGACAGTAAACATAGTAGGAAAAGACCAGATACAGAAAAGTTTGCCAGTAAGACATGACAGAGATTAGTGTAACCACGCTCCTTGTAAGAGGAGATGGGAAAGGCTTTTGTCCAGCAGTGGACTTATAGTGGCTGGTGATGATGAATTCTACAGGAGTTGAGAGAATTCATTTCTGATTTTTATTTTTACCTACTAAATTCTTCAAATGACTTAATTTCCAATATTTAAACAAGTAAAAAAAAAAAAGAAATTCAACTCCTTTTAGATAGTACGCATGTTAAATCAGTTAATTTCTTTTCATTTTAGATGTAATTAGGTAATTTAAGATCTAACCTATGTATTTTGTTGCTTGATAGCCCGCACTAAAAGTAAGTAAGCAGTTCTCACTCTACAAGAAGAGAAAGACTCTCTCATTTTATGAAGATCTTAGTTTCAAGACCATTAAGAAGCTGCAAGAAATTATTTAGATGTTCCCTTCAGCACCATTCATAGAATAGTCTATCAGAATCAAGAAAGAGGATCAGCAGCCTGAAAAATTGAATCTAGAAGAAAAGGAGGCACTGAATTCAAGAGACAAAAAGAGACTGGCCAAAATGGCTTCTACTAACCGGAAGCAGACAGACAATCATTCCTTTGTCAATGAATCTTACTCCCACTGAAAGAGAAAGCGTCTCCAGACTTACTATCAAGTAGTTTTGGCACTTCTAAAAGTGCTTGTAAAAGAAAACTTCAATAAAGAAGTAATTTTCTGCTTTCTTTCAATGGAATTCAAATTCTTTACAAAATAAATGTCCAAAGACCAAGTCGTAGTAAGAGAAATGGGGTATAGTAAATTTTCAAAATTAGCGAATGAAATTGAACAAAAATGGAAAAAACAAAATAATTGTTCAGTTTAGATTTTTTTTTTCCAAAGAACAGAGCAATGTGACCAGAGTAATTGAATTTTAACAAAAAAAAGCCACAAGTTCCTCAATGACTTCTTGCAAAAGGGAAAATCAAAGATTTTTTAGATGTTCTTTTGCTGTTATTGTGGAGTTTTCTATCAGATCTATATGACAATTTTTGTCATCTGATAAAAAGAAATGATTTGATTCATTACGCTTTTGATTTACATTTTCATCGAGCTTGACTTACTTTTTGACAAATAATCATCTCTGATACCTAGTTATTGACTTACCTAGTTAACCTAGTACCTAGTTTTTATACTGACTACTGACTCAAGTTTTGAAAAAAAAAAAGGTCAAAACTGGGTTAGGATTGGTAATCAAGAAACAAAGAATTGAAAATCTCGTTCTAGTTCTCCTTAAATTTCTCGTCTTATTTCCTTTTTTTTATTGAAATCTCATCTGGTTTCTCAATTTGTACTTCTTGATTATAAGAAAGACTTCAATTGAAGTTTCCAGTAAAGTTTTTTGCCTCTACATAAAGCTAAATAGATTGACCTAGTTTTTGACTGATTACTGACCAAGTTTTCTTGTCATACCAAGATTTGACCAAAAACTGACCTAGTTTTTTTTTCCAACTAGATACCAACTAAGCAATGAACATTGATTCGTAAGCATTGTCTTCTTGAGATTCCTTATGAAAAACTACCAAGTGGCAAATATTGCTGAATAGTTATCTAAAAACTGTGTTGAAGAGAAGAAATAAGTTTCTTAACGTTTTCCATACAGACAATGGCATATTTTGTGAAGATCCTTCTGATTTAACACGGCTGTTACGCACATTTAGATGCCAACATAAGCATTCTATAGATCAGTTTCCCAACCTTTGTTCCCATATGTCTCTCCTTTAGGTTATTTTTAGAGCAATCATAAAAAAAGAATTCCTAATGAAACTTTAACAAGATTTTACTTACATTGTTTATTCAATATGAACTTTGCGATGCTTTCTTGCTACTTTCTCTATACTTGGATTCATATTTGTGAGTTTTGTTTTGTATGATGCTTTCTAAAATGTCTCATTGATGCACTGTTCCAAAAGTTTGGTTTCTTTATGGACAGACCTCATATATCCTCCCATACCAATAACAATTCTATTTTTTTTGTGTTAATTGTATTGATTATTAAAGCCAGATTCAACCAAATATGAGTCGGGAAACAGCAGTACTTCAGCCATTTCAGACTACAAGTGTTTGAACTCTTACTCCAGCTCCTAATTTATATTTGTATTCATTGTATTTTACTTCAATAAGTTCATCATGGATGTTTTCACAGACAGAAACATGAGTGTTAAATCTCTGTCATCATACAGAATTCCGTCTTTGACAAATAAAATAAATTGCCAGTGCTTGAAAATTTTGGTCATTTTGGGGCCATTTCTAACCATTTTTAACAACTTTGGCCTTTTCTTAAAAGTGTTTTTTTAATACTTTTTGGTATTTTGGGGGGGCTACTTTTTTAGTATATTTTGGCAGTCAAACTAGCGTGAAAAATTTTTTTTGAGTTGGCAACACTGAGTTTCAATTTTGGCAATTTTTCTGGTAACACCCATGCTGAAAGAAAAACCCACTTGTATGTGACAAACTACTGTCCCAACCCCTGCCTCCATAGCTCAATTTTCATCTCCTTGGGGAGACGGGACGATATTATCTCAACTGAGAATAACTACTATGAATTATAACATGATTTGATCATCTACTTTCTAAAATAGTAACAGCAGAAGTGTTAACAGTAATTATCATACAACTGATTTGTAAATACCTCTATATACAAAAACATATTCTTTTTTTTCCAGACTTTTTTTAGCCAAACTAAAGGAGAGAGAAGTAACTTATTGATTGACCAGACCTTTTTCCAATTTTTTAATTGATCACCCCCAACACAGCATGCTGCTTAGAGACATTGTTCAAGTGACAGTTTCTTTTGAGTGACTGATCAGATCAGTTTGTTTTCTTTCATTATTTTGAATCCTGAATTTATGGTTCAAACCATGCTGGTAGTATTTGTCTTAAGGTAGCTTAATTTTACTACCACCACTGTTAAATTTATGAGGTGAAAAGAAGGATATATGGATGGTGCTGATTAATGATTTCCCTTGGAATTTCTGGTTTTGTGCATCAGAATTTTTTTCACCAATGGCTCCTTTCTAGGCGTGGGACACTTTTTGGAAGGTTGCAGAAGGTCTGTTACCAGTGGGGAGGCTCTTGCTCTGTCGTTAACTTTAGCAAGGTAGGTTGTCTGGTTAATCCAGCTTGCTAACTCAAATTTGATTTTCTTTTTGGCTAAAACTATTTTTTTAAGATAGGTAAGATTGGCTAAATCTTTCCACTTTCAGCTAACTTTATAGCTAAAAATATTAAACATATAAGTTTTGAGTTGGCTGTAAAATAAAATTAAATCATTTTTTTTAAAATGGCCAGATTATCGCTGATTTTTATTGGCTAAATGGGAACAAGAATCAGCTAAATTTAGCATCCCTTGGTAGACCTTGTGCTGCTATATCTTCCTATTGGCTGCTTCTGATGTCCACTGACATGAGGGTCCCTTCTGTGGGACCCCACTTTTCTGCTGATTAAAGACCAGTTTTCTGAATAGAAATGCCTGTAGGAGACTATGGTCTTCCATTTTCTCAGTGCTCTAGTTGGCATAGATGACGCTAGTATATGAGCATAGATTCAGTTCTATATATCAGTGGTTTCAAAAAGGGGGTTTGCAGACCACTGGGGATCCGTCAAATAATGCTTTCGAGGTCTGCATCGGTATTCCCTCTGAACCTGACTTTGTGAATCTTTTGGTCAAGAGACAAGATCATCCATCAAACAGCTATCAAAAAACATAAATTTTGTACACAGACTTGCACCATTTATTAGAATTCGAATAAATGTAATCCATTTTAAATGAACATGATTTTGAAAGGTCAAAAATTGCTTTTTGTTCATTAATTAATCTAAAAACTAAATGATGAAAATAGAGATCTGCCAGAATATTTCTTAGTTAGAATGGGGTCTTTGAGTTTTCAGAGTTTTGAAACCATTGCTATATATGTCATACAAAGGTGGGTTGCATGATGGATCTGTAGGTTCATTTTTTGTATCTTTTATGAGATTTCTCTTAGTTTATTTAATAGTTTACGTGAGTAATGAATTTTAGTCCAAGATAATTCTTCGCTATGCTCTTTCATACTGGTGAATAGCACTAGTAGTACTGATATGATACAAAATTAAATGTTGTAGTAGAAATGAATTACAGTGAGAGTTTGTGGCCTCCAGATTGTCCCAGTGGTTTTTGGGTGTTTCACAATGAAATTCTAGAATCTCGATAAGAGTGCAAGCTCAGTCTTTGCTTAGAGTTCATTCTTTGTTAGAAACCTCAGCCAAAACTATCAAAATAGGTTTCTCTCAATTTCAAGTTTGTCTGGCTGGCTATGTATGTATCACACACCAATGGAGTTGGAGCTGATCAATTAAAAACTTGGAAAAACGAGTGATTAACGGATAAGTTACTGGAGCGTTAAAAGTTTAAACATTCATGCCTTCTTATACCAAGAAGAAACGTTTTTTTGTTGGTTTTCAACCTCTAACCCCCTCGAAGTAGGGTTTTATTGGGGATTTCAATTTTCAATGTAGGTTTATGCTATATTGATCCTTTAGTTTGTGTCCAGCTGTTTTTTTGAAAATTCAGACTTTTTTAGTGATCACTGCCCAAAAAAGGCAAGAAAGTAACTCTTACAGTACTCACCCCTTTTTCCAATTTTTTTAATTGATTGCCCCCTTACGACATGCTGCCAAAAGACATTGGTCGCATGACAGTTTCTGTTGAGTGACTAACCAGACTTGTTTTGCTATTTACCACAACTACGAGAGAGTGCTCTTAATATTAGAAAGGGATAGAAAAAAAAATCAATTTTAAATGCTAGATTCTTGGTTATACAAAATCAAGACGTGATATAAAAAAATTCTTTTTGTAACAATCCATTACCTACTCATATTAGATATGAACTTAGTCTGAAAAACTTCCATTCAATAATTTCTCTCTCTCACTCAGGCATACACATGCCAGGGTTGCCAGATAGTTCGAGATATTTCTGGCCAAAAACATGCAAAAAATGTCCAAATGTCAAAATTGTTTATAAGAGTAATTATTTTATTAGATGAAATTTTGTAAATAATTTTTTTTTTAAATTAATATCAAACTTCATCCAAATTCTTTTGTTGCCTTCTCATAATAACTTCACAATGTCAACCTGAGTGAAGCTGTGAAGCTGTGAAACTGCGATAGAAAGCAACTGAAGGTTAATAGTACCATAAAAAAGGATTGTTCATAAAATATAGCATTATTGTAGTACTCACCAAAAATTGGAATTTGTTGAAGATACAACTACAAAGTCAAAACATCCAAAAATATAAATATGGCCAAACCAAGAAGTTCATGGTCAGATGCATTTTAAAGATGCCAGATTAGTCAGATCTGGCGATAAAATGGCCAAAACGGCAACCCTGACATCTGTATTCCAAAGCTGACCTTGTTTTTTGTAGTCTCAGGAATATGTTCACTCACTCAGTTATTTGTTCTAAATTCTTTCACAAACCAATCCTTCTTTTCAACATTCCAATCTATACTCACCCAACTAATTACTGAATGGTTGACAATGTATGTACTAAAGTAATTCTGATTGTATTTGACTGTGGCTTATGATAAACTATCAAATTATGACCTGAAATGATATACTAATGAAACAAGTCTGCTTAATCATTCAATAGAAACCGTCACACAACCAACATCTTTTGGCAGTATGCCATGTTGGGGATAATCAGAAAAATTGGTAAAGGGGCTGTTCAATGTATAAAATACTCCTCTAACCTTTTTGTTGGACAATGATCACTAAAATGCCTGAATTTTCAAAAAAACAAACGGACACAAAATAAGGGATCAATTTAGTATAACCTAGCATTGCAAACTGCCCCCACCCCTGTTTGGTGAGGGATTTCAGGAAAACATAATAAGGAGCAATTTTTCCAAAGAGAGAGAGAGAGAGAGAGAGAGAGAGAGAGAGAGAAGTTCCAAATATGAGTTTTATTTGTAATCTTTGCTTTAAGTGGAAATAACTTTTGAACAGCATCATACCATGGAAAAATTATTTTCTTGAAATTCTGAAATAACAATAAATAAGTTACTTTTCTCACATTTTGCAGGACAGTGATCACTAAAAAGACTGAGTTTTCAAAAACCAAGTGATCAATTCAGGATAAACTTATACTGCAAATGGAAACTCCAACTAAAAACCTATTTAGAGAGAGAATTTTTGAAAAAAGAAGTTTTTTGTAGACATAATAAGTAATAAATATTTAGATCTTCAGCCCTCTAGCTCCATTGCTGTGGTCTATATTCATGCATGATACATACAAAGCCAGCCAGCTAGACCAACTTCAACACTGCTTGAAACCTTTGTTGACAGTTTTGGTTGATGGTTTCTGTTATATGAATTTTCATGATACCCAATGAAGTAGATATGAATGCCTAAATGGTATACGATAAGTTTCCTCTGTTTTCCTTTATGCATGAAATGTAGACCACAGATGATGTGTTAAGTGGAGTCAAAATAATTTTGAAGCAACATGATTATATATCTATCGATCTGTATTAAGGAGAAACAGAGTAAAAAAAGACGTTCTGGAGAATGTAAAAGTTATTAATAAACCCATCAAAATAAGGCCTTAAAAGTTTAAAAATGCTTTTTTCCCAGAATAAAAAAAATGAAAAAAAAAGCACTTTTAGAAGAGTTCCAGTGGAGTACTGATGCCAATTTTCAAGTCTGCAGACAAAATGGTATGGCCAGGAGCACTGGAACAAACAAGCAAGCAAGCAGACAAACACATAACTAAACACAAACATATATGAAAAAAAGGATAGAATCCTTCGCCTTCTTTGATGGCTCTGGTTGTTCAATGAAAAAATAAATTAAAGCAGAGTAAATGAATAAACTTCGAAAGAGAACAACAAATGAATGAGGAAAATCAACAATGCATCCACTATCCATGGAATTGGTAGCTGGGAGAGGAAGATGAGGATGGTTCACCCAAAGGTCTGGACCAAGTTTCATATCAATACAGCATGATACTACTGAGAAAATTGGTTTTTAGAATCACTTATTGTGGTAGTAGCAGGAGGAAGAGGAGGAGGGAGAATATGATGATGATTTGCCGAAAGGTCTGTGAAAATTGATATTTAACATTACCAATTGTGGTAGTAGTAGCCAGAGAAAGATGAGAATGGTTCACCAGAAGGTCTGGACCAACTTTCATATCAATCCAACATGATACAACTGGTAAAATTGATATTTAATATCACTAGTTGTGGTAGTAACAGCATGAAGATGAGAATGGTTCACCAACTGACTGACCGAAAAGTGTTTTATAGAGATGCATAGCTGCATCTGAAGCAAAATGGCTGCTGCAGGGTCAAACTTCACTCAAATTTCCTTTCCAATTGGATATGATTACTGCAAATTTTGATACGTATATGATGAATGAAAAATTATAAAAACATTTTTTTTTTAAATGTATTATTGGAATGAAATAAGCCCTTGCATATCTGTATGACAAGTTTTCGTTAATATCTAAGACTTGTCAATTTAGCTCGATCAGTGAGACAGCCTCCTGGCAATCAGTTGGTCATGAGTTCACAGTAGGGGAAGGTAGATTTTATTTATCGCTTTACAACCCTCACTTTGGTGAGGATTGTTCTTATTACAGTAGGAAAACAAAGTCAACCCCAGACTTTGTAATGGAGTCTGACAATCGCAAAATGTAGGAAAAGATTGAGAAGATGGGACTGCTCGAGTTGAGATTCATAAAAATTTAAGTAGAAGTTTGGAAGGATCTGGAAGAATCCTTGGCTCTTGAAATAATTATGTTAGATGAAATAAGAATTTAAATAAAAGCTTATAAAATAAGGTGAAAAAAAGTAAAAAGCAAAATCTTAAATATATTATCTGTTGTGATTTATCAGATATGTATTCAATCATTTTTCTTCTCTCCTAGACCAGGGTTCCAACTTTTTCAATGTCCCACCCCCCAAGAAATATTTGAATAATTTTTGCACTCTCTACAAAAGTAATATCACATTTGAAGATGAAAAAGTCAAATTTCTAATTTTTTAACCCATACACTAATACAGGTGAACAAATTGAACTCAAAATAATGAAGTTTTGACTTGGTGCATAAAATTTGAATGTAAATTGAGCAATTTTATTTGAAAAAATTGCAAGCAATAAAAAAAATGACCAGATTTTTGACTATTCATTAATACAGATTTGTAGAAAGAAAACGGTTGGATCTAATTGAAGAATGGCTGATGTGGCATCCATGTTAGTAATTGACCTATCACCCGCTTGAAAACTCAGATTGCCAACCAAGGGACAATATCACCCAGGTTGGCAACAATTGTGTTATGAAAATGGGCTTAGGGAAAAACTGCCAAGTTGTAGGAATAGAGATATCAAAACAGGAAAACAAGATATACTTTCCGTCTTTGATGCAGTGCCTGAAATGCCATCTTGCATCCCTGGGGGTGCAGGCACCCTAGATTGGGAACCCCTGTCCTAAACTTTTGATTATGCATGAATAGAATTTACAATGTAACATTATTATCATACGATATGATATAATACAGTGTCAGATTAGATCAGGTTGACTGCCTTTGATCTGGTCTTTTGACTATGTCTACGCCTATTAGTTTTAATGTACTTTCTAGGCATGGGTGAATTTTCTGCTTGTCAAAAGCCAGTCACTTGTTCTTGAAGGCTTGGAGTGTGCTGTCTCTACTACTGAAGCTGAGAGACAATTCCGTGGACTTACCATGCGACACGCAAAATAGGACCATATAAGACTTGAATTAAATCTGAGCTTTTTTTAGTTTGAGCACTTCACTTGACTGTAATTCTTTACGTGACTTTGTTTTGCTGAGATCAAATACTCATTATTTGATACAAAATCTCACAATGATGTATAATGTTAAAATGTACCAATGTGAAATGCTGATTATACGGCCTTGCACATGAGCTTATGCTATAAGGAATTAGTCACTAGAAAAGCCATTGCTGACATAGACATTTGTTATTGACTGATATTTTAAGGAAAATAGAAGCTTCAACATACAATCTTTTTTGATAAATGATTGCGACATGTTCAAATATACAAAGAATTGAGGTGATACGAATTATCAATGGGAAAAAAAATAATTAAAATAAATAAAGAAAGAAAAATTAATTATTCACCTCTGCTTATGACGTAGATCAGGAATAATGAGAATACTTGCAGTCCATTGATCAAAAAGAGCTCAGCCAATCAGGACCTCAAAAAGCTGTCATGTGACCAGCACAAGTTTTGAATTGACCCCTATTTTCACAGGTAACCGTTCTGACAAGACGCTTGATATTTCACTCTTCTTTTTTCTGCCCGTCCGCACAGTGTAAACTGAATTGATTACTGTAATTTAGTTTACACTGAAGCCCAAAGCAATCAACATCTTTTTTTATTATTGTCGTTCCAAGGTTTTATACATTATAATCTATATTAATTAAATGTTGATTCTTTGGTGGGTATACATAGTTCACCTATTTATGGTAAAGGAAAGGTGTTGGGTGCCATTATATTAGATTAGTAAAATAGAAAATATTGAAGCTGACTCTATGGTATAGATCATATCCACAACAGTTCATAATAATAAGATATGCAGAACAAAACCCTAAATCTAACCATTTCATAATAATCAAAAAACATATTTGAAGCCAGCTTGTTAATGAGTACATTGTAATGGAAAAGAAGCCAAAAGAGGCTTTGATGGTATCTTTAGTTGTGAAATGAATAGCGTGATGATGTTGGGAGACAAAGGATTCGTCTCCTCACGGTTTGGTGTTGGCAAACATCATTGGTGGTGTGGAAGGAGAAAAGGAGATGTATTAAGAGAATGCGTGCCAAGTATGAGCATAGATGTGCAGACAAAACAAAGTAAAAAGAACACAGAAATACTTGGATGGACAATACAAGGACATTAATGACACATGATGGATGAAAATGAAGTATATATAATGATAACATATATCTGATCAATTGCGTAAAGAGATGAGAAGAGATAGTGAAAGGTGAGAGTTTGGTTGTCATTGATAGTACTGGCGTCGGAGTCAAAGCAAAGGTGTCTAAACTGCTTGTGAATCCATATGGCTTGGATCGTATCAAGGAATGAACATGGAGACTGGGTTCAGTGTGTGAGCCAAACTGCCAAGTTGTGCGTGTGACTTGGGGGCTATTCTCTGATGCTGAAAGACACTCAACGGACTGACCATGAAAGACAGAGAACATGGAGTTTTATCCATGCGTGTTTCTCAAAGTAAAGAGATTTAGGATAGATTGTCGTGACCATCGGATAGTAAAAAGCATTTCATTCATGAGAGTGAGAGGTGTATATGCGTTTGGAGCATATGCTGAAGACATGGTTGTGTAGCTGAGTAGCTGCATAGCTGTGCATATGTGTGATGCCTCGACGTCGGTAAAGTGAAATGGACAAAGTTAGTACAGGTATAGGTCACGGTAGAAAAATGTTTCGGCTGGAAGGTCTGCAAAATGATAATGATCTTAGAGAGAAGGAAAGAGAAAGAGTAGCCGGCAACAAGTGCCAGGGCCAAAAGCGTAACCAGCTAGGAATGCCGGCACTAATGAGCACTGAACCATGTGCGTCCAAGGCTTTAATAGGGATTATCATAGAGAGTGATGTTTTTGATATCTAACTAAAAGAAGGATTTCATATTTAATTCCTAAGTATAAGTATAGGGGGCGCTACAAGGCTAACAGGCATGAATATGTCCAACACCATGAATGAAAGAAGTGAGAGTTGTTGGGAGAATTTGAATGAATGGAATGAATCCAAAATGATTTTTATTCGGCAGGAAATAATGAAAAAAGATCTGCTTACAGATTTTTGTTGAATTATTTTTTGTTTTCAAAAGTTCTATTCAATTTTCTTTTTGGAAATTCTACCGATGTGTTCGGATTGCAGCTATAGTTTTTTATTTTATTTCAGGAAGTGGTAGGCGTTTTTTGCTTTTGGTTTATTTTTCCATCTCTATGTCTGTAGATATCTGAGTTATGAGGCCAATATTCAAAACCATTGAAAAACTAGGCCAGAAAAAAAAAGGGAAAGGCTCCCTATCCATCAATAATTAGAGTCCTCCTCCTCCTCAACATGCACATACACACACATAAACATACCCTGGAGGTTACCAGACTTGAATCAATAAATCGACCTTGAAAAAGCATTAAAAAAATTCCAAAACATACTAAAAACCATTGTTAGCCTTCTATGACCATTTGAATAGCTACAAACGGCTATGTTTGCTAGATTTGAAACACAGTGAATGGACTTGATAAAACTGAAAGATTTCTTCTAAGTGTCAATTTTCATGATTGACAGAAATGCAAAGAATACAAGACAATGCGTGGGGTCTGTCAGTTTGACATAATGATAGACCACAAGATCTTAGCTTAGTGCTATAGTTTAGAATAGATTTTATGGTAAATCTTTCTTGCCAGACTCCTGTAATCACTATACATTCTCACATGGCTTCAAAATGTTTATTGTGGATTTGCAGTTGTATAGAATCTCCTGTTTATCCCAATATCTATCAAGTCTGTTCTTGAAAGAATTCACATTTTTGGAATACACTATTTCATTTGGTAGATTATTCCATACCCACACTATGCGGACATTGAAACTATATTTTCATGTATCCAGTCTAGCACTTTGTTGGTATATTTTCTGGTTGTTCCCCCTGTTTCTTATTCTCTGTGTATTTTCTTCCTACTTTTTGATGAAGCTACCAACCCTCTTGTTATAATTTCAATTTAGGATCTTATATACTTCTATCATGTCTCCTCTTAATTCTTCAATAGCTAAGAGTCGGTAGCTCCAGTTTATAGAGACACTCTTCATATAGTAGGTGAAGGGCCAGAAACTGTGTAAAGTTTGATAGAAAACCAAGGTGTTTGCTCTGTCAACAGACTGGTGGTTTACCAAGGACATCCTCAAGACACCATCCATAGAGAATCAAAATACTTTGAAACTGCAGATATTTTCATAAAAAACAGTCACTTTTGTTGCTTCTACTATTACCGGTGCCACATTGACAGCATATGTTGCAAAAGGCAACCGCCTCTTTCTCCTCTGTCTACAACTTTAACCCATTCCCAACTACAAATCAAGAAGAGTGTCAGGTGATAGGGAAAGATGCAAGTTCCAAACTGTGGCAAAAGAGTTCAAAGAACCTTTCAACCTCAAAGTCAACTCAAAAATAGCTCCATATCCAACAGCAGAAGTTGTTCCAAGAAAGATCCAATGCCAGGAACCCCAAGAAATCATATTCTGATGTGAAGGGTCCCCAGAAACTATATCAGTGACAGCAACCATTTTGAGAATTTTGACAAGCACTCTAAAGAGAATACCGACAATGGAAATAATGAAAGATTACTACAGTAACTACAAAAAGAGCTCCAGCATATAACGTGGCTAGAAGAATCAGCCATTGGAGGTGATAGTCCTGAAACTTTCCACCCTCTCAGCCTCCATTACCTTCAATAAAAAATCCATGGATACCACTTATATCACCCAATAAGGAATTCAAAGACCTGTCCTATCTCAACCTTAGATCACTCACTAAACTCAAGTAATCCAAAGGGAGTGAGGCTCTCATCAGGGAACACTTCAGAGGGAGAAAATTTACTATCCAAAAGAGTGCAAGTACCACTGTATCTTCCTCCTTCTACACTTCAAAAACATCTTATGAAAAAGAAAGAAAAAATAGCCGTATACATCATCATAGGCCATGTGTGTGCCAGAACTAATTATCTAGAAACTTATCTTTAGAAATAGATCTTTTATCTAAAAACAACACCAGCACAAGATTCAGACATTGTTGTTCCCAAAATGACCACAGAGACCCGAAAAAGCACAAAAATAAAGATAACTGGTTTTAGATGGTGCATAATGGTTTACTCCTGCAAATTTTCAGGGTTGTAGTCCCAAATATGTGACCAGACACACGTATAGACTCATATGAGCAAAGAGAGAAGAATCTGTTGCCTACTCAGGCTGGTTGGTCAGCTTGGCCTTTTATGGGGCTACAGTGATTCTGTTAGAGAACTGAAAATTTGAACATTTACCTATTGTTATGCATAGAAAATACATTATTGTTTATCATTTTAGATTCCCATCCTAGATAGGTTTTTAGTGGTGAGTTCATTTCTCAATGTAAATTCATGCTAAACTGATCCCTTAGTTTGTGTCTGCCTGATTTTTTTTAAATTCAGACTTTTTAGTGATTGCTGTCCAGAAAAAGGCATTTTTCCAAGTTTTGTAATTGATGCCAAAGGACATTAGTAACGTATCGGTTCGTATTGTGTGACTAACCAGACCTGGGTTTTTGTTCTCCTGTCTCTTTTCTTTGGGAGTCACTGCCAAAGTACACTAATGGCATTTAGATGAGAAAGTTCAAGTGTTGAGGACTATAGTCCATGTTGCAACTGCCTAGACTTACTTGAAAAGACCTCCGAGTGGATGTCTGCTCTGTGTGAAAGATGCATGTTTGTTGATGACTGCAAAAATATCTATTTCGGCAAATCCAAGGCTGTTGAATCTCCGTCTCTGTATTCCTAACAAATAAAAGTTTGGCAGTGCAAAAATGACTAAATTAGTACAAAACTGCTAAAACAAAATGTCCATTTTTGACTATTTTTAGCATCTTTTTAGTGCCTTCAGGTTATTTTTTCTCAATTTAGCGTGTTTTAGCAGTCAACCTGATGCAAAATTTTTTTTGTATTGGCAAAACTGAGTTTCAGTGCAAATTCCAAGTAATTCCAGGAGTGTCTCTTGGCTGATTAGCTGTTTTGGGGTTTGCAGACTCAGAAAGAAGGTTGTGTATGAATAATGTTACCATTAGAGGAGAGGCAATGATTCAGGGAGTGGTGTGAAGTTTTAATTTTTGACCAGTATTTCTTTTATCTCGACTTAGTAACTATTCATTCCAACTACTCAGTCTGTCAGTCTACGGCCATCGGTAAGCAATACAGATCTGACCTAAAGAATAAGCTCTATGTAAGACGTTGACCAGCATGTTTCTGCTTTGATTGATCAGTCAATTGTCATACATAGGCAAGTAAAGTAAATGGATATGAGTTTGCGTCTCACCGAAAGGTTATTCTTTATGTTTCTGTACTATTTACTGAAGGCCATAGACTGATGGTCTGAGTAATTGTGATCAAGAGCAATTAGAATTGAGATGAAAGAAATATTAGACCAAAATTAATAATAGAAAGAACATTGTTCGAATTCCTAACAATTTACCATGCCTTAAGGTGTGTTATTGTTATTACTGCAATCCCTCTGAAGGCTACCAAGGAATGCCGATGTATGAAGAGAATGTGCGCCAGGTATGAACTTAGATGAAACAAAGTAAAAAGAACACATATAAGTATTTTGGATAGACAAAAGATGTACATTTAATACAAGGACATAAATGACAAATGAAGATGAAGTTCATATAAGGATAACATAAATCTGATCAATCGCGTAAAGAGATGAGAAGAGAAGAGATAGCGAAAGGTGGGAGCTTTCTTGTCGTTGATAGTACTGGCATTGGATTTGAAACAGAGTTGTCTGAACTAAACTGCCAAGTTGAATGCGTTAACTTAGGGGCTTTTCTCTAATGCTGGTAGACTCTCAACAGACAGACCATGAAAGACAGAGAACATGGAGTTTTATCCATGCATGCTTCCTGACGTAAAGAAATTTGAGAAAGATTATCATGACTATCGGATAGTAAAAAGCCTTGCCATTTCATTCACGAGTTAGTAGCACATTGTGAAGACACGGTGGCATAGCTGTGTAGTTGTGCATATGTGTGATGCCTTAACATCGGCAAAGTTAGTATAAAGATAGGTCATGGTGGAAAAATGGTTAAGATCAGATTGGCCGGGAGGTCAGTGAAATGATAACGATCTTACAGAGAAGGAAAAAGAGAGAAAGAATGGCTGGCAACAAGTGCCCGGGTCAGAGGCATGACCAGCTAGGGATACTGGCACCAATGAGCCTTGGACCAAGAAGAGGGAAAGAGAGAGAAAGAACAGCCGGCAACAAGTGCCAGGGCCAAAAGCGTAACCGGCTAGGAATGCCGGCGCTAATGAGCGTTGGACCATGTGCATCCAGGGGCTTTATAAGGGTTGTCGTAGGAAGTGAAGTTTTCAATATCTGGTTAAAAGAAAAGTTTTGTATTTAATTCCTAATTAAAAGTACACACCAAAATGAGACCTGAAGGATATCCAATGGGGATTGAACCCACTATCCACGGCGAGTGAGATCAACTTGTTGAGCATTGCTTTATCATGGGCATCCAGATTCATTTTATCCTTATTATTTATCAACATACAAGTTTTGCATCAAATCATTAATAGAAGGAGAGCTAATAATGATCAAACCCACCAACAATGGCAAGAAGTTTTAGTTTTATAATCATTGCAATATGTTGTGTATCCAGAATCATTTCTTTAGATGTGTCCACACATCTCCGTAAGATGCTTTTTGGTTGGTTGGTTCTGATTACATTAATCAACAGAAAGAGGGAAGAAAGAAGATGTGTGATATCATTAAAAGGTGTGACATCATCAAAAGAATATCTTTTTGATTAATTTGTTTTCTACCAGCTGCTATGATGTCGCAATAGAATAATACAATGTCAGCATTTTTGTACTTAAAAAAGCCAAAAAATGGCCAAATATGGCAAAAATTGGCCTTTTACGATTTCTATTGAAAAGAATACTTGCAGAATATTTCCATATTGCAATATCTCACAAGTATAAATATTTCCATATTGCAATATCTCACAAGTATAAATATTTCCATATTGCAATATCTCACAAGTATAGATATTTCCATATTGCAATATCTCACAAGCATAAATATTTCCATATTGCAATATCTCACAAGTATGAGAATCAATTGACTTGAAGAAAGACTACTTGCTCTTCCTCCTCCTCCTCCTCCCCCTGCTACTACTATCATAGATGGTTGATGCTTTCTTGAACCTTTGAATCTTTGTTTTCATATCATCTTTTTGTTGATCCCAGTGAAAAAAATTCATGGATATATTTGAATTGAGATGTTTTGTTTTTTTGTTTTATTCTTTTGAAAAAAATACTGAATTTGTTTCTTGGGAAGAGTGCATATTCTGAGTATCTAGGAAGTATCTTCTTCCGTAAAATTTTAACACCCCTGCCCTCCCAGCGGAAAAGTCCAGAGTTATGACCAGTGAACTGAGAAAATCACTGTTCATTATAGGAGTAAATTTTTGGAATCTTTGAAAAAAGTTCAGCATTGAGAATTGTGTTGTTAGAACACGAGGTCAGGTAAAAAAATCTAATTCTGTGAGGTATTATTTTTACTTTTTAGGAACCTCAAAAGATATTGAATGTTAAAAATGTGTGATTAAAATATGAGGCCTAGAGAAAAAAAATACTAAACGGTTTTATTCTAAAATCTTTGGATGAATTGAAATAAAGCTTTAAAAAATAAATATATATATAAATATTTGGAACATGAGACTAGATAAAAAAGATTTATATTGTCATCTATTTTAATATAAGAGGCTTTTTGTCCTACTTAACACTTTAAGTGTAGGGGTTTTGTCCAAGCCCCCTACATATCACCAATAACCTTCCAGTAGTAAGAATTTCTGCAAACACTTAGACTTAAATCTTTCCCTTTAAATGCTAGAAGCTTTAGTAATAAAAAACCAATCAATAGGTGTATCGCAGGCATTCTAATTTGATCTTTATAATTTGATATATAAAAAATTTGAGACTTTCCATTAGGTTACCCCCCACCCTCCCAGTGGATGAATGTCTGTAATAAAAAAACAAATGCCCTAGAAAATATATTCTTATTTATTTGTATCAAATTCTCTGTTGTCATTTTTAGATGTGTCCAACATCTCTATAACTCACTTTGTCTGTTCCCTGTTAACTGACATCATTTATTCTTATTTTTTAATCGATTCTTGTGATAGAAAAAAAATCATCTGTGGTTTCCCTTTCAGCGGAATGTTATTTTTCGTTTTATTATAAGAGAACAATTATTTCGTCTTTTTTTTTCAATCACTGATAGATATAAAATCACGTCATCAGTTTGTGATTTTTCTATCAATTAATTGTTTTTTTAGAGATGATTTACGTATCTTATAGTTTCCCTTCTAGCAGTCCCCCCGTTTATGCACAGTTTCCCTTTCATTAGTCCCCCCTTTATCTGTGGTATGCTTTCCAGTGGTCCCCCCACCTTAATCTATGATTTCCCTTTCAGTGATGGCCCCTTATAGGTGGTCCTCCCCCCTTTTCTGTGATTTCCTTATTGGTAACCCCTTATCGGTGGTTTCTATCCAAGTGCCCCTCCCATTTCTGTGGTTCCCCTTCCAGTGGTCCCCCCAACCCTTATCGGTGTTTCCCCTTTCATGATTCCTTTATTGTTTGATTTTGGATAGTTTTACAATATCTAAAATTCATAAGTATATTTAATATTTTCTTCTATCGTAAAGATAGTAATAATGTTATGAGTGTTAGAAAAATCAGAAAATTTCCATTTTTCATTTAGCTAACATTGGGAGTACATTGCAATTGATATGTAGACCCATTTTTCTGTCATGATTTTTTTGTGACGATCGTTGCACCTACTGTATATAAGTCCATTTCAACTAATCTCTTCATCTTCGTTGTTCTTATAACAACATTTCAACTTTTGTACCCTCTAGTGTTCCCAGGTTGCGTGTCGTATTTGAAATGTTAAACCTTGATCGGAAGAAGCATGAGGGAAACCACAAATGGGTCAGTGGGGACCAATGGAAGGGAAACCATTGATAAGAGGTGGGAGACTATTTCTCCTCCCATACATGTCGCATTTTGTGCATTGAGTTCCTAGAGACATCTTCTATATACCTCCCCACAAGAGGGAGAGGTTGGGCGCGTCCTGACCTAGGTTGCGTCAGCTGGAGCTATTTTTCATGGGGTGCTCCACTTTCCCACCTTAAACTTGACCTTGTGTTGCATTCTGTTCACCGTTGGAGTGCGAATAAATCAGCTCCACAGACCCTCTGCACCCATGAACTACCTGATGATCTCATTACCTTTCAGGGGAGCACTCCCAGTTTTGAAGTCATGTTCCCAAAGACACATAGGTAGGGATCTCTGGAACCTCAAATCTACCCTCTGCTTTTTTATAAACAGCGGTGCCCAAAGAAGCAACTCATACGTTTGGCTCAAATCGTCCAATTAATTGGTCATTGATATTAATAGCAATATTGGCATCTAGATTCTGGACAATCTAGATGTTGTTAATACATTTGTTAGAATGAGTCCCCGGAAGGTCCAAAAAGTATTATTTCCAAAAATGAAAAAAAGTATTTTTAGAAGGGGTTTAATGGAGTACTGATACCAATTTTCAAGTCTTTAGACAAAACGGTATGACCAGGAGTGCTGGAACAAACAAACAAACAAATTAATAAATTCACCAGAATAAGGCCTAACAAAGGTTGAAAAAGCATTTTTTCCCAAAATAATTTTTTTTTTTTAGCAGTAGACTAGTGGATTGCTGATGCCAATTTTCAAATCTGTAGACAAAACGGTATGGCCGGGAGTGCTAGAACAGGCAAACAAATATACCCATCAGGATAAGGCTCCAAAAAATCAAAAAAAATTTTTTTCCAAAAATGAAAAGTAACAATTTTAGAAGAGGTCTAGAGGAGTGCTGATACTGATTTCCAAATCTGTAGACAAAACGGTATGGCCAGGAGCAAACAAACATATAAACAAAGACATGCACATATAAAAAAAAGGATAGAACCCTTCTCCATTTTTGATGGCGACAGTTGTTCATTGTGTCAATCTTTCCTCAATTATTTCAAAGTTGAACCTTAAAATCATTGGCAGAAATGTGTATCAATCTTTAAATGTACGCAAACATTTTTAAATTTTCCTTATTCCTACGATAATTAACATGAATTTAAAAATGGATTTTCACACTGTCCTCTTTAATTGAATTTAGGTCATATGTACTTATAATTTTCATATTATTGATTCTAGACATAAAGTATGTGCCCTGATATGAGAGAAATTAAAAAGTAACATGGTGGTTGCCATAGTTTATACTCTTAAGAAATTGATAGTATCAGGGTGTTCAAAAAGTGTAATTACTTCCATCTTCGGAAAATAACATATTTTTAAAAACAAATGCCAGTGAAGTTCAATTAAATCTGATTTGTCAGAAGTGTAATCAACATCATTATCAATAACAGCAGCACAATGGGAAGGTAAATTTTCAATTCCTCATTGGAAAAAATTCTGTATTTTTTAAAAGAAATTCTACTTTTTTTTTTCCCTTAAAAGTCTCTATCCTCCATGGGGTTAAACTTTACTATACACTATAAGCAACATGCTGCCAGATAGAAGAGATGATGAACTAAAGCCAGGTCTCATTTCATACCATTTAACCCTGGTCTTGCCTTGGCTTACGAATTATAACAGTGGAGTATATGTAATTATTTTCTGAACATGAAAATACATAATTATTTTGCGTACACGAAATTACGTAATTACTTTCTGAACACTTTAATACAAGGTTATAAAATCTAATTGGAAGAAATGAATCAAAGAAAGAAGAAAGAATAATCATTATTCAGTAACAATTACCCTCTTTCCAAACGGGTCTGGTTATTCACTCAATAGAATCCGTCATATGACTAACATCTTTCGGTGATCAATTAAAAAATCATCCTCTTTCCAGATAGAAACAAATCCAAATTGATTTGCTAAGTCACTCAATAGAAACCATCACATGACTTAAGTCTTTTGGCAGCATGCCTTGTTGGGGGTTGATCAATCAAATAATCATCCTGTTTCCAAATCTAAACCATTATCCAAATAATCGATAAGCACCAAAATGACTGAGAAATTAAGTTATAATTCTTCCCCCGTGTCGGCTTTTCTCACGACACATTTCAAAGAGACCATCCCATAAATGGGAAGAAATGTTTATTAACTCATCCTGCAATTATTAGACAAAGTGCACATTAACTGTCATACAAATGTAATGAAAACACAGGTCTGGTTGGTCACTCAAGAGAAACCATCATGTGCCCAATTTTTTTTTTTTTGGCTGCATATGTTGGGGTGATCAATTAAAAGATTGGAAAAAGGGGAGATGAATGAACAAGTTCTCTCACCTTTATTGGGCAGTGATCAGAAAAAAAGAATTCTCAAAATACTGCATATGGAAACCCTCAATAAAATCCTACTTTTGGTGGGAATTTTAAAAGAACGAAGAAAAGTTCTTTCTAGACATAAGGAGTAATTTTTCAAATTTTCAGCCCTCTAGCTGTGTGCAGTCTGTACACATGATGCATATGTTGCACCCCCTGTACTTTTAGTTAAGAATTAAATACAAAACTCATCTTTTTGCTAGATATCGAAAATGTCACTTCCTCCAATGACCCCTACATAAGACCTGAACACACGTGGTCAATCGCTCATTGACGCTGGCACTTCTAGCTGGTTATGCTCTTTTGGCCCCAGCACATGTTGCCGGCTACTCTTTCTCTCTCTTTTCTCCTCTCTGAGATTAGTATCATTTGGCTGGCCTCCCAGCCAATTCTAAACCTGATCATTTTTCCACCTTGACCAATCTCTGTACCAAATTTGCTCATTTCTGTTCGCCATTGTTGAGGCCTCTCACATATGTGCTGCTAAACAGCTACTCAACCATGTCCTTCACACGTGATCTAAACACGTATACATTTGCAACTCTCATGAATGAAATGGCAATACTTTTCATAACTCGATAATCATTATGATTTGTCTCCTAATTCTCCTTACTTCGGGGAGCACGCATGGATTAAACTCCATGTGTTCTCTGTCTTTCATGGTCTGTCAGTCGAGTTTTGCATACATACTGAACCCGGTCTCCATAACCATTCCTCTGTATGCACCAAGCTTTATGGATTCAAAAGCAGTTCAGAAACCTCCACTTCGACACCGACGACTGTACAATAATGGCTACATGCTATTTCTTCTCTTTACACGATCGATTGAATTAATGTTATCATTACATGCGTTTCATTTTCATTTGTTATTTGTCATTAATGTTCCTGTACTAAATGTACGTCTTATTTGTCCATCCAAATACTTGTATGTGTTCTTTTTTACTTTGTTTCATCTCCGCATCTATATTCATACTTGGGGTGCATTCTCTTCATATCTCTCCCTTTCTCCTACATCTCCAGTGACGTCATGGCTAACACAAAACCACGTGGAAGCTAAATCCTTTGTTTCCAACATCTTCGCACAACTCATTCCTCAATGAGAACTATTTGATACTATATAAGAACCGTATCTCTTATACATGCATAGCTAGCCAGCCAGACCAGTTTAAAAACTGAGAGAAACCTATCTTGACAGTTTTGGTTGACTGTTCCTAACAATGTACACATTTGTATGTACCTATGTAAAAGTGCTTTTCAAAAACACACATATGTATATAGGATTACAAGAACAATATATTAGCATATATAATGCACAAGTACATACAAATATATATATATATATATATATATATATACATATATATGTGATTATTGTGTCATCCACAGACAGCTGTTTCGATGTATTACATCTGTTCAGTGTGGCTATAGACTTTCCATTATCCCATCCAGTACCGCGAGGCAAAATTGAAACCTACACTTCAGACCCATAGGCCGATATCCTACCTCTGGACTATAGAACTGGGCAGGCAATGAAGCTGAATTTAAGCATTATATTTAAATTACACAGAAATCCCTCATCCACCAGAGTGCTCAATCCCTATGGAAGAGCATTGCATAAGCTTACATATATATATATATATAGAGAGAGAGAGAGATAACAGTCTGTTTGATGAACTTGACCCCATTGCACACTTTCATGTAAGAAATAGTAATAAACAGCTATCTTTGCAGAGACACGTGATGTAGCCATTTTTATTGCTAAAAGTGGTTAAATGTGACAAATAAAATTATCTAAGGGTCACATTTTTAAGGCGCGTGTGAGAATACTTTCAACTTATTTGATTTGAACAAGGTAAATCTAGCCGCTTTTAGCTATTTAAAATTGCCGATATAAAAGTGGTCCCCAGGAAAATGTTTACACGATGCATCTCTGCAAAGATAGTCGAAATCAACATATCCTGAATTCATATATGATGTGCTATCCCCAAAATTCAGGGAATTCAAATAGAAATGCAAACCTAATATAGAACAAACTTTTGTCCCTACCCTTTGTGAGCTAGTGTGCAAACAGCAGGTAAATTGAGAGGCCAATTCCTTGGCTTACAAACACTTTTCTAAGGCTGTGTTTTAATGCTTCATTGATTTTCATCTCCATCTGAAATGGTAGACTATAAAAAGAAGAGAATCGGCATCAAATTTTTATTTATTACCCCAGATTTTTAACAGTGCTTGCGAGCTGAATGTAGTATATACTTTTGCCATTTTCCAGGCTTCATATTACTATCTTCCAAGAACTTTTTATCATCCGGAGCAAAGAACAGCCTTTTGCAATCTTTTGGGGAACTGAATTTTTTTTTTTTCATCAAGACAATTCTGCAAGGACAAGAATGAATTGTAAATCAAAGTTGCAATATCTGGTGGGAGCTGTAACAAATTTTGCCTAGTCACCAGAGAAATGTACAGTCTAGAGATATCATAATGGGATATTACGCCTTTTCTCTCAATAGATTCTGAATACTTTTTGCCAATTGCAGCCTTCAATTAGTTCTTTAGGAGTAGTACTTATTGAAATCAATCAATGGTTCTGTGGAAGAAGCTCATGATAGATCAGCTTTTTTGGAGTAAGACTGGTTTTCGGTATGGTTAGGAGCATTCCATTTCATTTGCCTTACAATTTCTTGCGTTCCAGATTGTTGTAAAGTATTCACTTTTCATTACCAGCCCATTACAATTTGTTTAAAAAATGGAACATTTTTATTATGTTCAATTAGCGTATTACTAATGAAAATATGGTCCAATGGGTTTTTTTGCTTTATTCAGGTGGAAGCTTCCCATCAAAGCCACTACCATAACCTTTGGTTTAGATATTTTTAGTATGTTGGTAATCTCCTGCACAGTATAATGTTGATTATTCATAAGTAATATCTTGATTTGATCACTATCAACCTCAACTGGTCTACTTGACTGTGTGTGGGTGATCATTCAGCAAGAAATATTTGAATGAAACATCACAAACCACTTTTGACTTGTTCGGTCATTCACAATACCTTCTCCATAAACTGCACACATTTTTTTGTGTAAGTTACATAATTAATTTTCTTAAAATAGAAAGAGCGTGATATACTGAAATTTTTCTTCCATCTTAAATGGTAGAATTATTAAACAAAAATCTGCCAATTTTTACAATTTAAAAAAATATATATGCTGCTATAACAGCTATCAGAATACAATCAAAAGTGATTTTTGAATGAATTTAATTATAATCTAAACACTCCTGATATTATCTAACAATGAACACTGAATTAACTTATTAGACAACCTAATAAATATAGGTGTTTATGGCTTGGGGAACAAAGTGTTAAATGCAATCCTCCAGAGCTTCCCTTGTTCTCTCTTTTTAAATATTTGTGGGTGCCTAATTGCAGGGGGTGTCAAAATAAACAGTGGGATTAGAAGATCTGTTGCAATTTAATAAGCAAGGGTGCTGGAAGATCTGTCACGATTCAATATGTGGGGGGGGGGATAAGCCTGGGGTGGGTCAGGAAACTATAGCCACTGACACAATTTAGAAGATTTGAACAAAGCAGTTGTCTTAGGAAATAAAAACACACAGCATTGATAGGAATACGGAAACTTTTTTGTTTTCAAAGCAAAATTAAACTGGAAAGTCTGTTAAGTATAAAATTTTAAAAGGGCTTTTTCTGATATGACTATTTGGTAGATTTACTGCAGCTGTGGAAAAAATTTGATTAAATCAGACGACAATTTATTCTAATTTGTTACATGATATAGCAAAAACGTTTAAATGAACCTATTCCAAAATTGATGAATGATTTCCCCAACCCTGAACCTACCTATTAACCCCAGCCCCAGACCTACTTATTAACCCTTATTACATGCTGTATTGGCTCTAGAGTGAACTATCTTTAGATAAAAAAATATTGTTATTTGATCAAGTAATAATCTAGCCACTTCCTGCCGTCCAAAATCGTGTATAGAGTCTATCTCGATTACATACCTTGCAAAATATTGCAAAAATATAAGAAATTTAATCTCACCTTTTCGGAACAATTACTAAAGTTTTTGCTGTAAAGTGTATTTTCTAAATACAATTCTTGAATTTGTCATTTTCCATCCAGGCATGAGTAGGCTCTGAATCACGATTCTACCGATGCATCTCACTGAAGTACAATGAGGGATGCTCCAGTCTTTATTGGCTTAGAAATCTGGAGGTTGAACAATAAGCTTGGTCTTTGCTGAACAATAAGCTGATCATCAAAGATGGCATTTGAAGTTTGATGCTCTGCTGTGGAAGATTTCCCTTATAGCTCCAACCTAATCCAAAGATCAATACAAAGTTCTGTTTACAAGAAAGAATGTCTCATTTTTTATTAGAAAATTTAGGAAACCTTGTCAAGAATATAGACAAACCAATTGAGACTTGAATGGATCAACCCTTTCTTAAACAAGAAAACATAGAGTAAAACAATACTAGGATCAGAATTTTCAGTAGATTCATTATTTTCATTATCAACTGGAACCAATAAATTCAAAGACATTTTGAGCCGCTACCTGATTGTTAAAGACTTACTTTTGAAAGAAGTGGTTGAAATGCTTGAAAAAGTGGTAGTCGGTCAAAGAGAGGTTTGGTGAGTAAGCTGAATGAGGTAGATTTTATCGGGAAGGGAATACATGGCTAATATGATCAACTAACATTGACTACCAGGTGTTTTGGCTTAATTTGTGGCATAATGTCTCTGTGATGTCATTGGTCCAAGATGGAAGCCACTATGGAGACTCATTCAAATTTTCATCAATAACTACTTGGTTTTTAAAAGTTGCATAAGAAGTAATTTGTACAGCATAGAAAAGAAACAGAAAAAATCTAATAGCTATTTTTTCATTGCAACACTTGTAGGTGAGATCACTTTTTTCAAATGTAATGGTTGCACAACTCCTCCATATCTCAGAAACTATTGGAGATAGAAGTGTGCAATTTTTGCCATTCAATAACATGTTTTGAAGATTCCTTTATATTTGAAAAAATGATCTCAACCCTTAAGAGGTAATTCTTATTCATTTGATGTAAAATAACTACTTTTACATCCATAGAAGCAAGGATTATTTGCTTCAGAAAAAACACTACACTTGCTGCATACATAATAAATCTTGAAATAATGAGCCAAAGTTTTCATTAGGCACCCATCAACCAAAACTATCCACACAGGTTTCTTCAGTTTCTAAGCTTGTGTGGATGGAAATACATCACATGCACAGGCCACTCCATTAGAGCTAGAAGGTTGAAAATTTCATCATTTACTCCTTATCATGTCTAGAAAAAACATATTTTTGTCTTTTGAAAAGCCTCCCCCCTCTGAAAAAAAGTTTTTTTTACGGGCGGATTCAATTTACAATGTAAGTTTATGCTAAATTGATCCTTTAGTTTATGTTATACTTTCTATTTTAAAATTTAGACTTTTTTAGTGATCACTGGCTAACAAAAGGTGGGAGCAGTAACTTATTCATTGATCACATCTTTTTCCAATTTCATAATTGATCACCCTCAACACAGCATGTTGCCAAAAAGACTGAGTATCATACCAAGTGCGTAGGTGCAATGCCATAGTCAATGACAGCTACTGAGGCTCAGGATTGCTAAATGCATTGGGAACTTTTGGACTCGTCCTTGGGTTCTCCCATTATTACTTGGCCCATCTACGGGGAAGCACTTCACCTCAAGTCGGCACTGTCCCATTGCATTAAGAGGGACAGGTCGACTTCTATTGCAGCGGTGGGAGCTATTTTTGGCAGATACACCATCCCACGTTAAATCCGACTTTGTGTCACATCTCACTTCTTGTGGAAGCACGAGTAAATAGGTACTTTTGGATGAAAGACAACTTTTGTATACTTTGAATTATGAAAAGTGTCCTTACACTAGCTATGGCTTCAGTCATTCTTGCTTAGAAAATTGACCTCCCACCATTTTAAGTGCAGAAACTCTAAAACAGTTTGAACCAGCTCTAAGTACACCAAAATATTTGACTGTATAGAGATAATTGAAAAATATTCCCTTTAGAATTGATTATAGTGGCTACAAATTAAATTTATACAAATCAGTTGACTCTGCCTCTTTGATATAAATAGAACTGATACTATATAATGAAGTGTTTGGTTAATTCAGTTAATAGTGTTATTTACATAACCATTCAAGCCAAGATGGACGTAGATGTTGTCATGGCCAATTGGGATCTCACCTCATGATGCGTGGTGCTGGTCTGTGTAGTCAAGGGCTCAGCATTTGTCCTATGGCCTAAAGACCAGTGCGCTTATGTCATGCGATAATAGTTGTTAGGACTAAAGAGAATTTTTACTGATAGCCTACTCACATGTTTCCATGTGTAGTACCCCTACATTAAACCTGCCTCATGTCACACTCTGTTCTCGTGGGGGATCGGACAAATGGGCTAATTGTGTTGTTCGCATGACCAGACAGACCCAGGTGTGGTGCCATGGCCATTTGGACAAATAAGCTACTTGTGTTGAGAATAAAACCTGATCTCCGTTATGGTTTGCTCACTGATAATTTGAACTGCGAAACTATTGAACCAGGTGGAGTCAAAGTTGTGCATGCCTGGTAACTCACTTGGAAGCAGGCACTCTGGTCCCAAAACAGTCACACACGATGCACAATGCAGTCGATCTTCATTGATATATGTTGAAGTAAAACTGAACTCCCAAAAATCATCATCAAATTTCCTATATTTTTGCTTCTGTCCATCTCAACCTCTGGCTTGTGTAGTCAACATGTGTTCCAGAACTAATTATCTGGAAAAATCATAAAAAATTATCTCTAAATAAAATAAATCTTTTATCAAAAATTATCTAAAAAATACCAGCATAAGATTTGGGCATTGTTGCTCCAAAATGACCTTAGAGACCCCAAAAAGCACTTTTTTGAAAAGAAAAAAAAATTTCAGATAGTGCCATTAGGCACCATCTAAAAATTTGGTGATTTGATTGATAGTACAATCCATTGTGCAGAATAAACAATGATATGTGACACTTGATGTCACAGCCGATGCTACACAAAATGTGAATTTTTGAGATGGATCTGATTTTGGTCCAAGCAAACATTATTATTTTTGTAATATGAAATATAAATATTTTCAGAAAATAATCATATGGATTCATAAGTAAATAATATTTCAACCGAAAGGTTTTGGACAAAACATCTGTTTGTGTATGGGCAACCATAAGACCCCAGGCCAAATCTGACCTGCGGTAATACTTTTTGTGGCCAGCAGTCAATTTAAGTGATTATTCAAAATCTAAGATAATTTCTCCTCAAAAGTCAATTCTGTGATTTTTCATAAAATAGCTATTGTTTTTGCTCCAGATATCAATAATTTAGTAATTATAATTCATATGTTTGTTTAAAATAGACATTGTCCACTTTCTTTAATATAATCAGCATTTTTTATGTGAATGAATGACCTGAATGGAGATGTCTTGTGTGGCTTACTTGATCAAAAAGGTGTCCAACACCTGGTATATAGACGGGGCATTTGTTGGTAAAATGTCTGGACATTGTTTTATTACATACAGGTAGCAGCCATAACATATAAATAGTGGTTTTGGCTACATATTCCTACCTTAGCTCCATTATAATAAAGAAGGAAGGATATCTTTTCAGATGTGGAATTCTCTTCTAAATAAAGTATAGATAATTTTAAGAATAACTTGAAATAGATTTTGATCATCTGGGATAGGAATGAATTAATTGGACTATTTTGGGAATTATCAGCTGAAATATATAGGAGAATATGTACTGATAAGCTTGTAATTTTTATCAAGCTTCATACATTTTATCACATGAATTAATGTGTGTTTAAATATGGAATAAATGTATATTGCTTATGGAGATACTCATAGAGCAGTGGTATCACAACTGGGGCCTACGGACCCATGGGGGGTCTGTCATTTAATGGTTGAGGATCTGCAAATGAAAATTTAAGTATGAATTTGAAATCAGGATAACCGAGCCCAACAATAAACCTACTATCAACAAGCATAATAATCATACATAAACTTGTACCATATATCGGATTTGATAAGATTAAATATTGCCATTATTGTAGTTCATTAATTACTGTTTAAATGCTAAAAATAGGGGTTCACCAGTATATTTTTTCCAAAACCTTTGCCATAGAGGCAATTATATTTAATAAATAAATAAATAAATGTTCCTCCTAAGTTTCTGCACGTTTCCTATTCTTTGAATTTGTTGTTAAATCAATTTTTATTGAAACATTATTTCTTCTATCTTACATTCGTGTTTTCTTCTCCATTCTGTTAATACCATCTATGTATTTTCCTGCCTGGATCTTCGATCAAGTAGATATATTTGGACCATTTTAGGGTAGAAGGGAGGCAACTCGTAACTGCGCCTTTACTCGGTCCCGAACACAAACTTGAAGCACCTCGTATTTATCAGCTTTCTTTGAACACAACTCACCTCGTGTAACATCGTTTTCTTTCCGAACTGAGTCTAATTGAAAATGTGTGGCATATCATAAGCTGGATTCAATCCAATCCACCATTTAATCATAGTAATTTGAAATTACTAAAAGTTTAGTCATTTTGACGCTGAAATTAAAAGGAAAAAAAAAAAAGAAATTCATTTTCTCAGTTAAGATCAGATATCACCAAAATTCTTATTTTTAACAAATTGGAATATAAATCATATTTTTAAAATAAAAGTTTTATGCTTCAACAAGCCTGGCTGCGGCAAGATAGCTCCTATTTATATTCCGACTGAAGATAACAGCAATTTTTGCATTAACTTTTAAAAAATTAATAATTTCTTTAGTATAAATAGAATATAATAAACCCTTGCGTATCTGTAAGATAATTTTTCATGAACATGTAAGACTCATCAGTTTGGTTCAATCGATAAGAGATCTGACTATCAATCACTTGGTCGTGATTTTAAATCAAGGTCGGGTAGGGAAATTCTAATTTTATAAGTTTATTATTTATTTATCATTCGAATGAAATAAGCTCTCTTGCGTAATGCGAATAATATATTTTAGTATATATGTAGGACTTTCCAATTTAGCTTAGTCGGTAAGACACACCACCACCAATCATTTGGTCATTATTTCAAATTATGGTTGGGGATTGCTAATTTTTACTCCTACAAACTTTGTGAGGATCGTATTGTCCTTGTTACCGTAGAAAAATTAAGTCAACTCTAGGTTTGGAGTTAGTTTGTTGACAAAATTCAAAGAATTAATACTTCTAATATCCAGAATTACTTTTGTTTCATTTCACTCCTATCTTTCTTAAACTTGTGATGAGATAATTGAAAACAGTAATTCTTTATTTAAATCGCAATTAAAAAAGAGTTATTCAAATCGCAATTAAAAACGAAAGTCATTCAGATGTTAATTTTCGTAATCTGGGGGTGTGTGGTCTGACGTCATAGATCACATGACTATCAATTCACTGGACGTCGTTAAGTACTTTCGCGAGCCGGATACCATTTACCAGACGGACTTCACCTGAATCAGAACCAAATTGAATATTTTTTAAGGAAACATTTCCAGCTAAAAGAAAAAGCATGTCTATTAAGGCTGTTTGTGTTATGAGAGGCGATGGAGAAGTTAACGGCGTCATTCATTTCACCCAAGAGGTAAAAAAGAAAAAAAAATCGTGATCTGGTCCCATTTTTATCTTTTAAAGATTTCTGGTCTTCATTTTGAACTTTTTGTCTCTTTTTTTTATTTCTCATTTGGAAATAATCCATTTAGTTTCTGAAGAGAAAAAAATCTGCATTATTTACGAGTCTTTTATGGTCAAGATTCGTTACATCGTAAATGACGAAATCTGATGCAGAATTGACTGAATTAGTATTGAAAACCGAATATCGAGTGTCGTATAGCGGTACACAAAGTCAGTGTCCAGTTCTAGGTGATGCGTATATTGTAAATCGATCACCCACTCTAGAGACAATTCACTAGCTTCCCATAAAAAAAAGTTGGTTCATTTTCTCAAAAATAGAAAAAAGTCTCTAAAAAAACAAACAAAAAAAACTGAAGTCAGATTCAAGTAGATTAGTCAATTCTGCATCTGGTAATTGTTTTTATGAGCATTTCGATTTGATGAATAATATTGACCCCTTCACAAAAAAATTAAAACTAACGATTCTTGGCTTTTATTTATTTCTTTTCACTTTTGTAAAGATAATTTTCTGAACTACGCCCATTTTCTCAGCTTTTCTCTTTTGTTTCTGGTCTAAACAGGATTTTCCGTGTTTCCAAATAGTATTGAAACCTTTATAGATAATCGGTTTCACGTAGATTATTTACTTTTACAATTGCGTAGGAAGTATTGTGAAAAATGTAGAAGAAAATTTTCTAGTTTTACTTTTAGACTTGAAATTCTGGTTTCGCTAGTTATGTGTGGCAATTAAAACATTTTGATAAATCATAATTTTCAAGTTTATAGGAGTTTCATATAGAACGAAAAGGAGGGACAACTTCACAAGAAAACTGAAGTTCATTAAATGATAAAAAAATACTTCAGCTAATTATTTCCTCTAACTGAAATTCAAGTAAATGCTACGCAATTATAAGTCTTTGGGGTCTGAAGATTTATCACGTAATATTTTATTGAAGATAAGTAATTATTAGCTAAATATTAAAACACTTTAATTCTTAATTATTGAACTTTTTCTGTTTACTTTTTTTAAAGCCTGTAAAGTTGCCCCTCTTGTTTTCCTTGAAATTCCTCTGTGTACTTGGAAAACCTTGATTATGAAAATGCTTCAAAGCAGAGAAACCAGGATTTCGAGTTGAAATTATGACTGTATTCAAATATTTCTCCTCTAAATATTCCCTCCTACAAAGTAAATATTAATTTGCGTAGTTGAATCGAGATTGTTCTGTATTATGTAAGTGTTACCTTGAAAATGAGCAAACGTCATGATTGAGAGGTCGCTCTATCTTTCGCTTGATATAGATGGATGCCCAAAAGAAAAACGAATTAACGGGTATAATTACTTGAAAATTATTCAAATTCAGCCAAGTGTTGTAGAACAGACTTGTCCATATCAACTAAAATTATTACGTTTTTTTTGTGTCTGGTAAAAGTGAAGAATTCTATCTTCCATCGACCGAGGTGGGACACAAAACTAAACTTTTTTTCTTTTTAAAATGGCGACACTTTTTTCCGTTTGTCACAATGTCATTTATTTTTCATTTCTTTATTTAATTTTATTTTTATTTCAACTTTTTTAAATCTATCTTTAATTATTCAAATTTAAAAAAATCTCTTATAAAAATATAATTCAGACCTTTCGGATAAACCTTAATCATTTACTACTAACGCTTTTTCCCCCCTTTTCAACCCCGTCTTGCAAGGGTTACATTTTGTATCCTTTGAGTAAAGCAGAATTTCAATCCTGTCTTTTTCTAACAAGATAAAACATTTCTTTTTTTTTTTTTTTCTTTTTTTTTTTCTGCAATATCTTATCTTATAGATTATGAACCCTCCCCTTCTAAATCTTTCATTACAATTTAGTTTCTTTCAGAATTGTACTTTTTGCGCAATTAGTACGAGCTCATCTTGCAAACTAATTATTCCTTGGTCTTCAAGTTTAATTATGATCAGGTTTAAGTTAAATCAAATATTTTCAAACGTATTTCATTAGTTAAAAATTTTTCTTAATCGCTGTTAGAGGGTCCTTGTTTAGGGTCCTACTCTTTAAGGCCACCTCAACTACCTGATTCGTAGTTATAATACTACGCCACAGATCGCGTGAATGGAACTTGTCACAATTCTTGATAGGATAAAGATGTCACATTTCATTTACAGTTATAAAATAAGCATTTTTTTTTTTTTTTTTTTTTTTTTTTTTTTTTTTTTTTGTACTACTTAACTCGAATGTTCTGTACTCGATGACCTTGGTTGCGAAAAAGTCACTCTTCACTTAATAAGAAAGATAATCAAACGTAAATCTGTTGGCGCGGACTTGGGTAGTTAGGCTGGGCGTAGGACCAGGGAGTGGCTCTGGACCCCGTCCCCTCTGCTTAGAAAAAACCCCTTTTTAAATATCTAATATTTTAGAAATAAAATAAGTAATCATAAAATCTTTAAAAAAAAAAAAAAAAAAAATTGTTTTTCATCTAAAATCTTTCGTCTTTATATTTCATTTTTATTGGTTCTTGTCACGTGTGGTGGATTTCTTTATTTCATTTCTTTCAATTTTATATACTTTCAATCGATTGGACCTTTTTGAACCATCTGAAAATTATTCTTTCACGTATTTATTTATTGAAAAGACTTGGATCCTACCTGCTCAAAATCCTGGACCCACCCTCATTTCGGTCATTCAATATTGGCCACACGTGACATTGACAAACCCAACTACTATATGTTTTTGCTGTTAGAATAATCGGTTTATTAAATAGGATTAGATTGACTATTTTTCTTACTGTGAAGGAAAAGGGATTAATAATCGTTAATTCAAGCTTTGTTTCAGCAAAGCAAGACAGAAACTATCTGCAATTAAACATGTTTCCATAAACTCATGGCACAGTGACAGGTAATTGGACCCCAATTGAATCGGTTGTGGCAAAGTCTGACGTCATGAATTTCCGGCTCCTGCTGGGATCCAATTACTACTTAATTAATTCTAGGAGAAACATGTTTCAATTTCTTTTTCTCCACTTTATTTCGCACAGATATATGGTCCATAAAGGACACCTAGTTTACACTTGGGAGAAATTTCTTTTAATCGATTTCCTACGTTTTTCCATCCGGAATCTGACTTCAATTTGATTTCTTTAAATCAAAGCACGCAATTATGATTCAATGATCTATACCCGATTGCAATCTCAGATCTGATCCTCGGTGTTGCAAATATTAAAGATTTTCCTATGAGACTATATCATCCCGGTGTAGAGGAGTACGAACCATGTATACATCTTGTAATTCACCAAAAGTCCGTCTGTATGTACTTTGCCTACTGCCAAAACTAAACATTAACTCAGGGAATTTTCTGTGGGTACGGATTTGGTCCCTGGGAAATGTCTTTAGCAAATTAATCTTTGATAACAACCCCCCCAAAAATGTCTTCGGAGTGGGAGTCTATTTGAATGATTATTCATCAATGGTTAACATAATCTCTTACTTTTTAATGATGTATTCACTCCTCCAAATCGATTTCAGAAATCAATGTGACTCTGGTTGTGTTGTTAATCTAGAAAGAAGCAAAAACATTAAAACATCTCCATGTTTATTGGTTGTACATGGATACTTTTTGGTTGTGGTGTTTTGACGAGTGCGGATTAGACTCATTTTTCCAAACTCAAAATTTTGGGATCGGAGGTTATTAGATTACATGGAGGGAATTTTCATTTCTTACTTCTAGGCTTCAAAATTAATAAGGGATTGCATCTTCTACTGGTCAAAATCGAGGAGTAAATTTAAAAAAACTTTTTTGTGAAAATCAAGGAAGTTTTCACTTGGGGGAGGTCAATCCCCCCCCCGTCCATTGTTAAAATTAAAAGCGGATCCATGTGCAGTTTTTCCCTATGCTGTCTATAACCAATATCCAAGTTCTGTCAGTCCGCTTGATATCTCCAAAAGTTCTTAATGAAATTTCAAAAAGGAGTAATCAATCAGATCCATGTAATATTACCTCCTCTACATCGTAGTTATCTGTTCACAGAACAAATTAAATTTCAAAACCAGAGTTTGACATGATTGTAGATGGGGCGAGTCATTTTGAGCTGAGGCACATTTATTTATTTATTTTCTAACTAGGGCACCACAGCATAAAACGTCACGAAAAATGTGTCTGAAATTCTTTCGCAATTGATCTGTAATATTTACAAAAGATATTCTTAGTTACTGAAGGTCCGAGCATGTCCAATAGGTGTTTTGTAAGTCAACTTGGAAATTCCTGGAGTGTGAAATAAGTTACTTTTTTTTTCCCCAAAAAATAATGCTAGGATTCCCGCTTATATTCTTGAATGAATAGATTGGTGTTCACTACAATATATACTGAAATTGAATAGGGGTGGGGGGGGAGCTCAATTTCACGTATGACACTGTGGTATATTTTGATGGCATTACTCTGCAAACCTTTTAGAACTACAGTGTATGAGGAGAAACTAAAGTATAAACGTGACAACCAGTTTTATTCGGTGAATTAACCTGTAAGAATGAGAAACCTGATTTAGCAAGGTAGGTAGTCAGGGGACACTGACTATCTGGGTCAAGTGATCATACCATCTCTTGAAACTGACAACTGTCTTGAGTATCTGACTTGAGTTGTGGTGGCGGATATATCCTTACTCTTTCCTAATCACCCGATCTAGGTAAACCTTATACCTGATTCCATATTAAAAAGAAAAAAAAGAAATCCTTATTTTATAAATCTTATTTAGGGCCAGTCATGGAATATTTTTTTTTTTTTGTCCCCCCCCCCAAATCAAAAACTAATTGAATATCTGTACCGCATATAAATGGATCAACATGGCCCTTGCAATGACCCTAGCTAATTATCTTTTTCATCATCTATTTATTTTTTTTAAATTTAATCTTAAGTTAGGAAAAAATAATCTATTGGCTCAAGATTTGGGCTTTGTTGGTCCAAAATGACCTTAGAGACCCCCCTCCCAAGTTTTTTCTTTTCTGATGGTGCCTAGTGTTGTAGTTTCAAGATTATTGCCACAGATATATGCCCTGGAGAACCTTGAGTTACACAAATGAGCAAAGAGATTGTCTCCAATTTTGTTGGTTGGACACTGATTCAATATATATTAGTCTTGATGATCCAGGGGGAAATGCTATCCATCAAAAATCCCACTTGGACCCCCACCCCCCCCAACTCAGTATTTTGAGATTTTCTTGAACTTTTATTCAGACTGATGCAATGTTTTTTGGACTGGAATTGGAATAAAAAATATAACCAGGATGATTAATAAAATATAGTGAAATGTTTACTGGCATATTATTTCTTAAACTTTTATTTGTTTAATGTAAATTGACAGGTATTTTGAATTATTGGAGGTTGCAAATTGATGCAGATGTCCATGCATGTTTTGGTTGTATTTTGTTAAATTCTGCTGCATATCTCCTTGGTTTTCATAAGATATCTGCTAAAATGTATTAAAAAAAAAAAAAGTTGATCAATTTTTTGATCAAATCTCATTTCAACAATAAATCCAAGAAAGTTACTGTCTTATTGGGGGGAAAAAACAGAACTTAATTATGGATAGATTCAAATTATTATAAGCTTAATATCAGTTTTCTAATGTAAGACCTCTTGGAAGCAAAGGAAGGCCTTATCTACTGAATAGGAGTGAAGAAATGGAATGGTAAGATAACTAAAAAATGCAAGATCTTCTACAATAAAATGATTCTAGTATTTGTGCATTCTCTACGGCACTGAATAATTTGGCCTGGTTATAGTTTAGAGTAACTATGCAATAATATCCCATAACTTAAATATTTCATTCTCTTTTTTCCTCAAAGAATGGTAAAAGTTAAGAATGACTTTGTCAAGTTTTGTTTCAAGTCGGAACTATCTGGACTTGTCCAAGAACATGGTTCCCAAATTGACCTACCCTTATATGCAAGTCTTATTTAACAATGAATTGGAGATCTCCTGATCTTGCTACCCCCCCCCTGAACCATTGAAAAATTGAATATTTTATTCTTCCACTTCTGCCCTGGTTAATGTTATATTTCATGTAAAATTTGAAAGAGGAATCAAATGAGAAGATAATTGAGAGATCTGATGTTGGGATTTTAATATCCACCATTAGCTGGCCTTAATCAAACAAGTGCAAACAACTCTGATTTTCCAGTATTGGAACTACAATTAACAGATTGTATCCATGCAGGGAATAGTTGGAAAAGAAAAGTTGTATTGCTAAGGAGTTGTAGCTTTGCAGAGAAATCTTACGATGGAAGAAATCTTATCAAAAAATGTCTTTTTGTTGTTCATGTTGTCTGAAGAGATTTTGAAGAATCAGCTATCTTGAAAAGGAAGTTTTGAGTTGAATTTGTAGGTAAAGTTGAATTCTCAGTTTTGAAATGTTGATTTTTAAGTGTTCCATAAGGTATTCAGTAGTTTTGAACTTTATCTTGTTTTATCTTGGCCTTTTTTTTTCCCCTCTCAAGATTGCTTTGTCATTAATGTGGAGCCTTTTGGTCATGTGACCTTGGGGGGGGTCTCACTGGACAGATTTCAGTGACTTCCAGCCAATGTTACCTTAACTCCGGAACCTTTTTTGAAGGCAAGGTAAATAAAATAAAAATTCCAAGTCTGGCTTAGTTGGAGTGAAAATAGTTGATATAAGTTCTCAATCTACCTATTGAGAGATCTTCTTTATTTGATATCTTTTATGATGTACCATTCTTGCTACCTGCTGAATGATTTGGACACCAACAAAATGCTGGTCTTTTTTTCCAATTGGATATTCAATCTTGAAAGATGCAACAATCAATTTATGTGGGAAGACCTTGAGCCCTGCAATGAAAAGTGACAATACAATGGCAGATGGACTAGTCAAAAATGTGTATTTGAGTATTTAGCTTTTATTTATCTGGAAACCCTAGCTGTGCAGTATTTTAATTTGAGTGATTCCCTTTTCAGTCTCCATCAGATGCTGTGAAAGTGACAGGTGAAATTAAGGGAATGGCTGATGGCAAACATGGTTTCCACATTCATGAATTTGGTGACAATACAAATGGTAAGAATCTTAAATTCTCTTGTAAATTCATATTCTGCAATTTCTATCACTAATGCAGTTATAAATTAAAGTACTAAAAACACAAATCACAGAACTGTACAATGAAGATAATTCTTGTATATTGTATTTATATAGTATAAGGTACATCTAAAAATAAAAATGACTTGTAGGATTGTACACAAACCCAGCAGTGGTGTATGGTGTTTTGTACCCTTGGTGTGCTGTTATTAGTGCAGAAAAATATTAGTGTTGATAAAAAAGCAACAAAAACTCGTTTGGTACAATGAAGGGAAGGTTGTCCTGATTGAAGTTTCACATCCTTGCTTGTTTGATGTTACAAACATCAAATAAATAAGGAATTGATGAAAGAAAAACAATTTATATTGGACACTGTAATCCACTGATTATTGTCAGATTCAAATTCTGTTTTTGATTAAATCTCTAACTTCTACAATCGGACTACCTTCCCTACTATGTACCAAAATGTCTATTGCTTTTTACTGGCTCAAAAATATTTTCACCCTTTTTGTGCATCCATAGCACACAGTATATCCAAGATACAAAGCACTTAAGGCTACCGAAACCCAGATATTCCTATCTGTACAAATTCCCGATAAATTAATGAATAGTTTACTTAGATTTTGAATATCTTTTCTAGTGTTGTGGTTTCACTTGTAAATATTTCTCTTCTACAAGTCTTATATAAGATGGCATTCATGGATGGGATCTTTTACCTCAACCCCCCCCCCCTTCATTTTAACTGTTTGCTGATTATCCAAGGACACAATTTTCTGTTTCAGGTTGTACAAGTGCTGGGCCTCACTTTAATCCCGAGAAAAAAGAACATGGTGCTCCCAGTGATGAAATTAGGTTTGTATTTTGTATACATTTCTTGAAAGCTAAAAATTGCTGTATATTCTGATGTCAACTTTTTGAAACATTAAAAAGATCTTTCAAAAAGTTGCTTTTGAGTTGCAGAGCTGAAGACAAGGCCATATCACAGTGTTGCTACTCACCTGACAATAAATCCAGATGAACTACCAAAAACAAAAAATTTACAATATTGAACTACCAAGTAAACAAGGCATATATCAACTAATCATTAATTTAATCCTTAACCTGCTATGTAAGCAATACTACCTGAATTATGGTCTGCTTATACCACCAAAACCTATTACTACTGACACTATAAGTAATTACATGAATTACCTTCCCCTGTTACAAATTTATTTCTTTTATGAATTCTCTTCCCTTGTGAATCTATTCATTCTTATTTTTCTGACAAATTTTTGAAAATTTGCTTTCAAAAATTCTGAAAACCTTTTTCTGATTTTTTAAAATTTTATTTCTATTTTCAACTTTTTATTCATTTTTCTCTTCATATACCTTCATACTTTGTTTCTTCCATGCATAGAAACGTCGACTTAGTTGCCCTCTAGCGTTCATATTCAGTTTAACTAACCTTTAAATCTAGAGGAAATATATTTCCTATTTGACATTTTTACTTTGAAACATTTCTGTTTCTGTCTGGTGTGCATAAAAACATTTTTGTACAATTTTGTATAAACTCAGAGTTGCTTCCCTTACATCTGGCACACAGTGGATTGAAAAAAAATGATTCTTTCAGGAAACTGCAGTTGTTGGGTTAAATACATAAATTGATCCCCTGTTAAATGTTCCCATTTTAAGGAACTCTTGCTGAACATTCTTGTCTGAATGCAACTATCAGTGAATACATATACTGTCATAATTCTTTGAGGGGGATGTGCCCAGGCACAGATAAAACCCCAGATTAATAGCTTTTTTAGAAATGAAAAACCATTCCTGGGTGGAAAGATCCAGGCGTCTTTTTTTTTTTTTTTTTTTTTTTCTTCTGTCGGACTAGCCTCACCCTACCCCAACAACCTAGCTTTTTCAGCCAGCTCAATACATAGTGGGGGTGTGTGTGGAGGAACACTGATACTCAACTTGAAAATTGAAAATTTCCCAAAGTAAAAAAAAAAACTAAACTGGATACACAATGGAAGTTCATAACTTTTTCCTTCTCTTTTCTAGACATGTTGGTGATCTTGGCAATATTGACTCATCCAGTGGAATTGCTAATGTTTGCATTGAAGATAAGTTGATCAACTTGACTGGTGTAAATAGCATTGTTGGCAGAACCGTTGTTGTAAGTATTTCTCACTTTTAATGTTTCATGAGTGACCAAGATTCTTGTAGTTGCTTGGGGGCTGGAAAATTTGTTACAACTTAATCGCAGGGGTGGCAAGAAACTATGGCCAATGTACTTCAGTGAAGTTGTTCCAGAAAGATTTATAGTAAGGATGGGCTAGGCACATAGGAAGTGAAAACAAGGAAAATAGAACTGAAGTCTTTTGGTGGTACAAAGTTTTAAAATTGCTGAAATTAGTGGATGCAATCAAACTTGGTTGAACTAAATGTTTGAGTTTAACCAAGTTATCTCTGCATCGTTTAATAGTTGTCTTTTGAGAGGGATGGGAAATTGACGAATCTGTCGTTGAGAATAGATGAACTCTCAAATCTGGCAAGAGTAGAAACTTGCAACTATAAAGTAATTAAGCCTATTTTCTTTTTGTAAATAAACCACAAAATTGATTGCTGTCAATAGGTAATCTTGAGTTTTCATTTCTGAAAACTTCAATGTTAACAATTTGATTTGATATATTTAAATCATGCATTTAATAAAATAGAAAATACGCATCTTAAAAATTTAAAATTTTGATTTCAACTGACGATTATGATCTTGGATTTAATGTTGAAATACTAGATTTATAAACTTGATGGCTTGTTTGTCTCCATTAGGCAATCCCCATACTCAAGGGGTTAATACTGAAATAAAGACTTGACTGTTAGTCATTATGGCAGGCATTTTGGCTTACAGATTACTTTAAATGATACATGCAAAATTTGAACTAAGCAAATGCTGCCTTAGTTTAATCACTTGACTGGATAGAACAAGTTATGGTTTGACATGGTGTAACCACAACAGAAAGATGTCTTATTGAATGCTGTACTGCATGTCATGAAGCAGTGATGCAACACAGACAATGAAGAATATTAGTCCTGTGTATCTTTAGATGCAATGACTGCATAAATGCCATTGATGGTTTAAAAAGTTTGTTTTTGGTTTTTTTCAAATTTTAAATCTAGAAATGTCTTTATTAAAATTAAATTGAACCATTTTTGCCCATTTTTTTTGTGTGAATCAAAACTTATACATTTAAAACCTCTCAATTGTTGAATTAAAGATAGAAGCTTGTTAGTCGACTGACTTAGTATTGCTTTACATTTCAGGTTCATGCAGATATTGATGATTTAGGAAAAGGAGGTGTTGAGCTCAGTAAGACTACTGGTAATGCTGGTGCTCGACTAGCATGTGGAGTAATTGGTATAGCTAAATAAATTCATCTCCCTTCTCTCTCTCTCCCTCTCCTCTGATTATCAATAAAATGTTATAAAAAATAGAACTTCATTTTTATTTTCATTCTTTTTTTAAAATTATTTTTCATGCATGTTCCTTGAAATCCTGCAGCTAAAATCTTTGAATCTTAAAATTGCAAAACAAAGCTGTACTTCAGTGCTAGTGCATATAGCATTTTTGAGAAATTTGAATCTACGCAAGTAGAAAAGAAAACTGTGTATGGTACTTATTATTAGTGATAAAATGCAGTGAAAAATTCACATTGGAATAAACTTGTGGTTGGGCATTACTTGATAACCTTGGCTCTTGAAAGAAAAACAACTTGCTCATTTTTGTCATTTGATAATTTTCAGTGCCATACATGTTGACTCTATTTATCTGTAAGATTCTGAGAAAATGATTTTTGGAAGAAAAAAAATACCAAAATGTTCAATGATGAAAACTAGAACAGTTAACTTTTCTTGCCAAAACCAGTGGTCCATGGTCAGTTAGCTTCTTCTGGAGCCAACTTACTCCAGTGGTTGGGTTTCATCTAGTGCTTTGAAGTTTATAGAGGCAGTTAAGTAGACTTATTGGTCTATAGTTGTTGAGGTCTTTTATGTGTGTTTTCCTCAATAAAACAGCATTACTTGCAGTGTTCGAATCTTCTGGGACTCTAATTTGTTTTAGACATAAGTTGAATAGAATGGCTGATTTCTTAGTGATAATATTACCAGTTTTTTTGTTTTTATATATATATATATATATATATATATATATATATATATATATATATATATATATATATATATATATCTTGTCCAAAGGCCTTTCTTTGTTTGATAGATTGTATCTCCTCTCATGGCATAACTTCTTGGAAATCCTTGAATTGATTGCTCGCTTCTTGCACTTCATGTTTGTTTTGCTTCAATTTTCTCTTGTTTATTGATGGTTTGAGAATTCTGCATTTTATCCATAATTCTTTGTTTCATCTGAGATTTTATCGATGGTTTGTGTTTTCTTTGCTTTAAACAAAGTGTTGATTTCAATAAGAGAGGATGTTACTTTGTTGGTGTCGTTCTCTTCTTGTTTAGTAATTTTATCTGATCTTCTGTTCAAGCTTGAAGGTTTGGTGTGGAACACTTCTTCTTTTGTTGGTATTAATTTGAATTTTACATCTTGTCATTTTGTGGTTGCTTCCCACATTGACTTGATTTTGGACCTGGAGGTTTTTGACAGTGTCTGATATTTATATTATAATTATATAAGAGTCTAAATTTGTTGCCAGACCCACACACTTCAATGTAGAACTTAATGACTTCTTTAGAAGAATTAAACTTGAAGCCCACTTTGGAAAATTACACCATGATAGTGAAATCCTAGATAAACTTGAAGACCCCAACAAAAAACAGACATTACCATTCAAACATTTGAACTAGCAGTTAGACAAAGCCTACATCAACAATCACTAATCTTTACCACACAACCTTACTACTGAAGAACAAAAAGCCCTTAAACTCAAAAACATTGATTTAATCACTAGAGCAGATAAGGGAGGAGCTATAGACATCTGGGATCTAGATGAATACCTCTTAGAAGCAAACACAACTAACACTGAATTTTACAAAGAACTCCCTAACAATATCTTCAACGAATACATAAACATAACCCAATCCCCAACAGTTATACAACATGATAGATAAAAGAACACACAACCTGCTAGATTCTACCTACTTCCCAAAATCCATAAACCAAATAACCCAGTCATCTTTTCCACTAATTGCCACACTACCAAACTATCTAAATATGTAGATCACTACATCCAACCCTTAGAAACACAAATTAAATCCTACATATGAGACACTACAGACCTTCTAAACAAAATCAAACGCATCACAATCCTGGACAAAGCACTCCTGGTCACTATGGATGTGAAATCTCTATACTCCGTCATTAAACATAACGAAGGTATTCTAGCCCTTAAAGAAGCCCTAAACAATAGAACTACTGAAGAACCCAGTACTGAAATGATTAACACCGTCATGCAACACCTTAACTCTAAATAACTTTAACTTTAACAATAAATACTTCATCTAAGTGAAAGGCTGCGCCATGGGCACAGTAGTGACCTATCTTATACTAATATTTTCATGGGTTAATTCAAAGAAACCCACATTTACCTGGAGATATGATTGCATCTTCTATAGTAGATATATAGATGATTTTTTTTTTTCTTTATATATAGATGAAACCTAATTAGAGAATTTCTTTACGCATATAAACTCTGCACTTGATTCAATTAAGTTTGACTTTGTAACATCCACTGACTCCATAACCTTCCTAGACACCTGCATATACATTGTAACAGAGACATCCAAACTACCCTCTACACTGAACCTACAGACACCCACAATTACCTCCACTCTAAGTTAACTCATCCCCAACACCTAAAAAGAAGCCTACCATCTTCACCAGCCTTTAGAATATAAATTTCCTCTACAGATAGGAACTCAATGGGCACCACCATAACCTAGTACATTTTACTCAACGAGGATACTCACTAGATGATACAAAAAGCCAAAAAAAAAAAAACTAACTATAATATCCAGGGATGAAACCCTTAAGCTCTCCAAAAATAATAAACCTGACTGCATACCAATTAGAATCACCTTCAACATCACACTCCCTCCCTTAGCACACATTATCAATAAGAGATGGAACATCCTCACCCTTGAAACAGACTCCGGAGAAATATCCACAGATCCATGTCTCATCGCCTATCACAGATCCCAAAACCTCAAAGACATGATTAGCAGTGACAATATAATAAAGTCTTGCATAACAATATCCCTAGAACTACTAAATTCTGCAAACCATGTGACAAAAGTAGTCTATATTGCAACCACCTTAAGTACTCAACACCTTCATCTAGTCACAAGTTTGCCACAGACGCTAGCTTCACTATCATTGAAAAAATAGAAAAAAAATACTCCCATTGACATAACTAAAATTCTAGAAAGAGATTAGGATATGTGGATCAACTCAAAACTCTCTCCCCTTAATGGACTTAACACCAAACTTAACAACCCTAATCACATAGATCTCTAAATCATAATCCTTCCACTAACAATAACCTCGCATCCACATCTTCCCCCCCTCTCAAATATATCTGATATTGGGAACTTCAAAGTCACTCAGACCCATAACAACTATAATCTTAGTAAGGCATCACACTTGTACAAATCAGAGCCAACATATTTTTGATGACCTTTAAGGTTAATACTTATGAAATTCCTTCCTCCCCTCCATCTATATTATCCCTAACCTACCCACACAATCTAACACCAAACCACTTTCCTAACCTGACACCCTATGTCCTCTAAGACCTACTACTGCTGCAAACACCACAGACTTCATCACTGGCTGAACTTTCTCTAACAAGATGCCTCTAGCAGATGGGATACTTTTTTTTTTTTTTTTTCCCTTTCTTCCTCACAAAGCAAAGCTCCTGGCAGTGGACTTATTCCACAGCAAACTTATAGTACAAATGATAGATAGATGTTTGTTTAAACAAACCAGTTCACCGTTGCAAAGGTTACAAGTTCCATATTTTATATACAAACTTGTCGATGCAATCTTAATTTCCATGTCCTACCTGTATGTTGAAGTATTTTTCTCTTATCTTGGAGTAAAGAGTTCAACTTCTCACAGAAGTTGTATTTCCATTTTGGTTGACTGCGAAGTGGGAGCGTAGACTTGGATGATATTCAGATTACCATGCTTTGAGAGTTGTGTAGTGACACTGGCTATGTGGTCAGATGGTTAAAGTGGAACTATAAAGCTTTTAGAAATTGCTATTATATCTATTTACTGATATTGAATTCCTTCAACAAACATAACTTCTAATTTCCAATATCAAATTAGATCTTAGAAAGTATGGACTTACAACATTTATTTCCGAGCATTTTGTATACTGAACTTTCAGCTTTGAATCTGTAACAATATTTCTCCAAAGATCTATTAAATGACTTGTCACTGATCAACTTCTAAACAGGATTTGATCAGATATTGCACTCATTTCTATTTTCTGATTAAGACTTCATTGATTTTGATTCATTTAATTTCAATGAAAAATGCCAGCAATTCAGGAAGGAAAGAATTCTTTTTTTTCATAGTTGCAGATTTAGATAGATCTTGCACAATCGGCTGAATAACCATCATTGCAACAGCAGACATAATAGAGGCACCCATTCCTCACTCTATTGCAAATGCGATATGATTAATTGAAGGAAGGATTTCTGACATTCATAAGCCCAGCATCAAATAGTTCTCATCAATTGGCCGCGAACAATGCTCCTAATGGAAGGGACGTAACTCGATTTATTTTTGTTAGAGTTATGTGCCCTTTGATTAGCATTTTCTTGAATAAAAATGATCGAAATACAGACGAGTTCAATGCAAGTTAACGAATGGACGTATTCTGTAGGGGCATTCTTCGACTAAAGTTTCATGTGTTCCTTCCCTTATGTTTTAGGGGAATCTAGTCTGTTATAGATTTAAAAAATTCAAAATGACATATAGACAAAACACCAACGATTTCTGCCCAGGGATGATGCAACAGGGGATCAAAAGCCTTTGCTTGTTCATCATGCTGAGACAGCTAGGACCATATGTTAAAATATGGGAGACTCTTTAATTGAATGTTTGATTTTATTTAAAATTTTTTTAAATACTTTTGCGTGGGTATATGTGAGGTACACATACATACTCTGTATGTCCAAGTTACCCGCTTAGAAACATCTCAAGTTTATTGACAAGAATAAGCACAGCCAGTAGTAAAACAATCATGAATCATGTTTTGCCAAACATCTGGCCAGAATGTATTGGTGACTTTGGACTTGAGCCACCAATGAACAAAGTTCATAAACAGATTGGTATGGCCAGCTGGGTTGCCTAGCGTGGAAGTAGAAGAGTAATCGCAGAGTGAGTAATTAAAAAAAAATGATCTCCTGGAGATGGAACAACAACAGGCAGCTGAAGAATTAAGGATTGTGATAATCCAGGGACATCTTGAAGATTCATCAAGGTTTTTGAGCACTTGCATAGAGCTACAGCAACTTTCTTAGAAGCATCAAGTCAATAGATTGATAACTAGTAGGTATAAGTGTAACTGGGAAATTGTACCAATAGACCACAAAAAAAAAAAAAAATGCACATCAACAACCAGGGGACATCTTTCTTAAATTTAAATAGAAACTGAAAATAATCCACCAAAGCCAATAGAGAAAAAAAAAAAAAAAAAGTTTGAATAAAGTAAAATAAAAAGTGATTTTCCATTTCATTTGTACACATAGTACATACATGGTCAAGGGGCAAGCTAAATTTGCCAACAGAAATAGCATTAGGCTGCTGAAAATCTAATAAAATTTGTAAGATTTTTTAAATGTATCTTCGAAATGGATGAGATTTTTGTATACATTTGTGGGCCATGTCTAATTTGTTCATTCTTTCTCCAAGTTTCTTGAAATTTACTTTACTTACAACTCGTCAGCACATTGAGAGCTGCAACCCTCAAATAAATTAAAAAATGATTAGATAGGCTTCTGTTAATAATACAAGTGTGGTTCTTGGTCAGTACCAACTGTTGCCAACTTAGTACTTTTTGCGCTAAATTCAGCACGTTCTTGTTGAGGCACTGAAAAAAACGCTAAATTAGTGAGTGTAAATATTTTGGCCCTTTTTTTAGCATTTTTTGTGAGTACCGAAAGAAACGTCTATTTATATAATTCTTTCAATGGCAAAATCAGTTTCAATCAACATTGTGATTATGTTTCTGAAAACACTGACTTTAACTGAAACAACATTAACCATTGAGTAACTACCCCCCCACCCCCCTACTAACCATAGTTCAAATTCAGTTAAGAGAAAAAAAAAAAAAAAAAAAATTAACTTTACTATTACTCCAACCATTGACTTCCTGAAAGAAGTAGCATTTCTCGTCTATTTTTTTCAAAATTTAAATCTAGAAGTTTCAAGGAATTGAAGTGGGTAGATAAAATAAGTAGGTCCCCTTTCAACACTTTCTTGTATGTATATTTCAGAACTTCAGTTCAAATCAAAAAGTAAATAAAATGGTTTTTATTTCAAAACAGAAATTGCAAATTTTATGCTATGATCATGTCAAACCAGTGATTGTGTAATGAAATAAATGAGAACCAAGGAAGACCGAAGAAGTTAACTTTCTGATGGTTGAAATCTGAGATCTTCAGAAGCTATATTATGTTGTTTCAGATTAGGAAATGCCAGAAATTGGTTTGACCCTGAATCGACCTTCATTAGTTACCAGAGGTCATCACCACCTATCCTTTGTTTATCTAGGGTCAAATTACACTTGTATACAATTTTGCAGGCCATGGGTTCAGCCCATGTTAAATTTGAAAATCTCAGTGAAAATTGACCTTTAAGAAGACTTAACCAACTATCTTATGACAATCCTAGGGTCAAGTTAACCTAATACACATAATGTCAGCTTGTAGGATGTCACCCTTCAAGAGTCTATGAAGCATTAAGTTAAAAACAAAGGAACATTTGTTGTCTCAATACTAATAGATTATATATACAAAACATGTTCTTTATCATATGAAATGTATAGAAAAAATTTCTTCCACACTTGAGCAATAATGGCAATCTTTCATTTTGTGAAATTTTTAGCCGTGTCAGAATTGACAACAAATGCACAAAAAGGAAAAAAAAAAAAAAAAAATCGTACACATTACTTGAATAACAATCGTGAAGTTCCACTCATTTGAAATTGAAAATGGTGCACAACTTGTGTAGTTTTTTTTTTTTTTTTTTTTTTTTACAAGTGAACCCAGGATGAAGAAATTACTTTTATCACATTTACAAGTCAGCTATGGTAGATTTTTTATTGGTGAAATTGGAAAAGGAAAAAGGAGAAAAAAAATAAATAAATCAGCCAGATCTAGTCAAAAAATGGCTAATATAGCCAGTCTGTTTCTGCCTGCTCCCTTGTCCCCTCTCTCATTAAAGGCATTATATATAGATATATATTGGATATTCCATATGAAATCACTTAATATTTCTCAAGTCCCCACCTTAGATTTTTGACGTAATGGATGGATCATTTTGATTTGATGTTTTGCTTTGTGTAAAATATTGGAAGTTGGGGAGAAAAAAAAAAGGTATCAAATACTTTACTGTTACTCAAAACATAACTACAAACAAAATGTCATGTACTCTTTGAAAGTATGAAAAGTAAAAGACATTTGAAAGAAAAAAATGGTTCAAAATTTACTGAATCTATCTTCAATTTATATTTCTACGCAAAAATTTGAAAATATATACTAACAGTTTGCTCACACAAACTATTAGAGTGCAATTGCAGCCAAATTATTTTTTCAATTTTCAACAAGCCACCATACTATAATAGGATCTTCTACTAGCTTGAAATTTGTACACAGAATCAACTTCATAAGTTGATTTTGAAAATGTTATCTGTCTGGCTCTACAAAATATTTTTTCAGGAAAAAATGTGTCGAACTCAGCTCCAAATTTCATCAGGATTCCCAGGAAGCTATTTCTAAGTAATCATAATTTGGAATACCTCGTCTACCTCATGAGCTCCATTTGGCAAGATAGAAAGAACTGCCAATACACATACATTTAGTAATGGTTTGACACTAGTCTCTTTCTTGCAAGAGAGTTCACACAAGGTAAGCCAGGTTCAGAGTTATCACTTAAAAATAGCTTTCTAGAAATAACAGACATCAACTAAATTTCAATGCTCAATTGGAACTGAAAGAATTGAGTCCCCAGGTTGAAAAGAATATTTTTTAACTTTCTCTTTCCAGAGGTTTTTGTTAAACGTAGCAACTTGTCCCAGATGTTCATTTTTGCTTGGGAAAAATGGTAAATTTGCCCCCCCCCCTCCAACTTTCACATCTCAGGAGATCTAGAGAAAATCCAGATAGTGACATTTTGTATTGACAGTAGTTTCCATTTTGTTGGACAGAGAATTCAGGATGAAAGTGAACTTCCAAGTGAAAAATACTTCAGAATAACTTCCCAAAAATACCAGTGAAATTTAGGTTCCTTTCTTCTGAAAAAATAATCCCTAGAGCTCGGTTGATAACAAAATCTGGATGAAAAGTTAACCCAAAGGAATTTTCACTTTAATGTCCTTAGTTTAGTTTGTGTGACTGACAGAAAAAAGAAAAAAAGAAAAAGAAAAAAAAAAGCAGACCCATCCCTAAAAAGCCATTAGTCCCCAGAACTTCCAAACTACATAGAACAATTGTAAAATAAATCCAGAAATGGCAGAGTTGGGTGAAAAACTACAGATGAACGCAATTTCAAGTGAATATCTTCTTAAATAGCAGTTATAAAGTCATGTATAAGGATTTAAGTCTAAACCAATTTAAATTAGTCAGAAATTCTGAAACAGTTGTTCAATCAAGATGAAATTTTCAGACTTTAATGTTCTCTTAAGCTTTCATCAAATCTAAGATGGTGTCCATGGGACCATTAGGTGAGTTGAATGGAATGAGATTATATATATATATATATATATATATATATATATAAAATTCACACTGAATGTAGTGCATTACATTAAAAAACTGCAATGAACTAAAAATCTTTTACTTTTTATATCTAATAATTAGCCTTTATAATTCAAAAGTGGACACTGTCTACCTTGCTACCCAAACTGCCATAAAGAATTTTTTTAAAGCAATAGAATATACAAAATAGACAAGTGATAAGCTTACAAATCTTTTTAATGTCTGTACAAGTTACATATTTAATGACGACAAGGACCAAAATGTTTAAGAAAAAAATTACCATCTGCCGTAAGTTATCTATGTCGGGATCTGCAAAAGAAGAAAAGATTCGGTAAGAATTTAATAAAAGAAAAGTAAAAAAAAAAAAAAATGAAGAAAAAAAAAGAAAAAATTATATATATATATATTATATACATATATATATATATATATATATATATATATATATATATATATATATATATATACACACACACACTTACATACATACACACAGACTTTTTTTTTCTTTCTTCAAAATGATACAAAATTTACTTAATTTTGACTGTATTCCATGAGCTAAAAAAAATTTCACAAGGCCAAATAATCTAATATAAATTGCATCAATATTAAAATCACAAAGCAAGAAAAGTGACTTATTCACATAATTTACTCTCACCTTTTTGGTGAAGGTAGAAACATTTAAAGAACCAATGTAATAAGCGAACCCTATAAGAATGTTTATCAAATGATCAAACTTAACATCCTTAGTGCTTCTATTTTAAGCAACAAAGTCACACAAAGAGGAAATTTCTTCATCTTTCAACAGGAAAATAAAAAGCAATTCTTTTTTTTTTTCTTCTTACAATAAGATAAAAAGTTAAGAGAATCTTTAGATTGAGAATATAAAGATTTACAGAAATGAATTATGAAAATGAAATTATTGGAGTTAAAAGGGGAAAATTTCAAAGACAAATAAAATGTGACCCCACCTTGATCTGGATCTAGACTTGTGTTTGCGACTTGATCTCTTACCACTTCTGTCATAATCACTTCTTTCTCTTGAATGCTTGTAGCGTTCCGACCGCTGTTCATACCAACGATCGCTGCTATATTTAGCATTGCGTCTCTTGCTGCTTGACCGATCGCTATCTGAAGAATCAGATCGTGACCTTCGTTGCTTAGTCCTCTTGTTCTTTGAGGTAGTGCTGCCAATACTGCTGTAGCTACCCTCACGTGCATATATAGAGTCGCGATTACGCTCATAATTGTCCTTGCTGGACCTACGGCTGTTACCATTACGTGTCGTTCCATACTTATACCTGTCGTATTTTTCATCATAGTATCTATCAGTTTTGTGCCTGCTGCTACCTTCATAACTGTCCCTATTGTAACGGTCACTGTTGCCATACCTGTCCGGACCAGAGCGGCTATGTTGGCGATCATAACTAGTCGACTTGTAACTGTCCCGAGAACCACTGCGTCGGTATTTGTCAGAATCTTGTCTACTCTGATCGCCACTACCACTACCACCCTCGTGTTGATTATCTTGCTTCCACTTCCCCCCGTCACGCTCCCTATTCTTCAGGTATGCGTTTAGAACCTCACCATGAATCTTACCATCATGAATAGCTTTGAGAAGCTTGTGTTTTTTGTCACTTGAACTCAAGGAAGAGGAAGATGAACTGTCGTCACTACTGCTCGAATCACTAGAACTGTCACTGCTATCAGACTCGGTCTCAGTATAGCCACCCTCACTTGAACTGCAACTACTGCTACTACTATTGCTACTGCTGCTTGAACTACTGGTACTACTGCTGCTACTTGATTTCTTCTTAGATTTTTTATTCCGACTCTTGGAATCTTTCTTTAATGCGGTTCTAGTTTCTTTAGGTGCCTGCAAATGACTGTCACCCCCACCAGTGTCAGCCTGACACTTGTCTTTCCTTCTTTCATCATCGGGGATTTTGTCTTTGTGCTCATCGGATTTCAGATCAAATCCAGAAATTTTATCATATTTTCTACCGAATGGATAAGAGGATTTATCATTTGAAATGTCATTGAGAGATGTCGCTGCTTTTTCACGGGATCGTGATGGACTTGGATCTGCAATTAAAGAAAAAAAAAAAAAATTTCATGAGTTGAAATAAATTTTAAAAAAAGGTTATAATAAAGAATAAGGTGGTGGTTTGAAAAGTGGAAAGAATTCAAGAGAAAAAGTTACACCTCAAATTTTTCAATCATCACAAGGATGGCCTTCACGCATTCCTTCAAAAAGTACATGCAACAGAACAGAAAACTGTTTGCTGTTAACATGTTTGAGTTTAAGGAATGAAATGAAGACAAGGTTATTTTATTGTGCGTTTTTTGGTTATTCAGGGTGGAGAGGAAGGGGGAGAAATCTTTACGCGTTAGCAAGAAAATGGTGGACAAATAAGGGGAGGGTCAATAAGAAGAGAGGTGGAGTCAATTAAGAAGGGTCAGTTCTGAGGAGTGTTCTTTGTGTCACTGTGGGCGTATTTAGAAAGGAGAGATGGTATCTGGCATTTAATGGATAAGTTTGTACAAATACAAGTTTGTTTATTCTGATCAAAGACACTGACGCCCCTCCCCCACCCCACCCGTGATCAGAAAAATCACGACAATTCAAGTATTCCAATTTATTTTTAGAAAGTAAATAAATGGGCATCCAAGTAAAATAAATCTATATTCTCAAGACCAACCAGAGATATTTCACATTTTCAGAGACCCAAGAGAAAAGTGAGAGAGCAAAGCTACAAGTTCTTTTTCACCTGTGGTGGAGTAACAAACGGCTTACCTCTTTCAGAATCAGATTCACTACTGCTAAAATTTCTACGCTGTTGTCGTGACAATTGTCGTTGTCGGATTCTTTCATGCAGGGCATTATCAGATTCCTCATCGCTGTCAGTGTGCTTCCTCACTTTGTGGCTAATTCCTTCATTCTTGTCATCATCACTAGCAGAATCCGAACCAACACCTACACACAAAAAAGGAAATGGATTAAATCAATCGGTCTGGATAAAATGAAGCAGGAATAAATACCAAAGACTTGAGGGGGGGCTTTGCATATGGAAATGCAAAACTGTTTTAGTAATTACATTTGACTTGAATATAATGTTTCAAGTAAGAACCATCATCCAAATACCCTTCACCATTTTTGGAGGTTGTATTTGCCACAGAAAATACATAAAAAAAATAATCCAGTCTTCAGAGAAAAAACTAGAAAAACGTAGATTTTCAAAAAATATCCATGATTTTTGACCCAATTTCAAGTAAGGATCTAATTAGTCTCCTGGTCTCGAGTCAATGAAAGTAGGTTAAATAACTGAAACCCTAAAAAATTACACTCTAAAGATTGCAATTTGCATAGTATAAACATTTTTTCTTATTACCATTAAATCAATATGGCATTCTAATTCATGTACGATGATCATGATAAAGACCTTTTCAATGGTATATGCCGCTCTAAAATTTACATTAAAATGTGACGATGTTCAAAACAGATTGAACATTTCTATTTTATTCAAAATCCGATAGTGTCAGGTTACAATATAATCAATCTATAATTTACGAAGAAAAGAGTCAATATCAAAAAGGAGTGGTTGCATTAAATTATATGATTTCTTGATGTAACAAGGTCTTTCACCTTCAAATTTGATTTATAAAAAACAAAATGATAAAGAACAAATACAAAATCATTAGGAAAATATATTTTAATTATTATTATTTATTTCCATTCAAATAAAATCAAAATAGGTAAAAACAGTTCCAATGAGGTTTTAGAGGAATTCTGCCCAGATTCTATTCAATCCTAAACAATCAGAAAAAGGACAAAGACTAAAAATCAGATTGCAGCAGTTCCGAAATGAAGGTTGATTCATTTTTTGTGTGTGTGTTTGTGCGTTTTCTTTTTTCACTTGTATATTCATATTTTATAATGACGTATAGTGAAGAGGAGCAATTCACAGCCAGGAATCTTGCTGACACAGATTAGAATCTTTAAAGTCAATAAACAAAGATGGACACTGTTCGTTTTCATCTCATCCAGGTTATTTTCTGCAAACTTCTTTTTTGTTGAAGAAACTCAGTAGGAGGAAGAGGAGGAGGATAAGGTTGGCAAGATTCTCCAAGTAACATAATTGGATGAAGAGGGGAGAATGAAGCCAGAGGAAGAAGTGCGAAGAAGTGTCCAGCAAGCAAACAAGAAGCAACTGTATGAGAGAAACATTTGAATCAAGGTCCACAAATACTATGTTGGATCCATTCCTTCGTCCCAATGGTAAATGCAGAAGCATCTGTGGTGACTACAAGGCCGATAGTGTCCAAAAGAATGGGACATTAGCGAAAATTATTGCTCTTTCTAAATGAAAGGATTATTAAGCAATTCATGTTAACATGAAACAAACTGCATGCCTTTCAAGATATTTTTTTTTCCTTCAGTTCATTTGGTTTTGAGCATTCATTGCGTAAAGAAGTTTCAAAATGACAGGAACAGGACAAAAATTTTAAATAATGCGAACAAAAATCAAGTTTGTTCTTACATTTATTTTTTTCAATCATTGAAAAGAATACTTTTATTTCAATAAAAATATAACAAAACACAATGCTGCCCCAAGAATCTGCCTTGCTTGCTTGCATGGTGAAAACCAAAAGATGAAAAAAAACAACTTTTGAATCAAAGTATGATTGGATCCTGTGCTCCAAAAGTCACTGGCATGCTTTCACATGGATCAGTCGGGGCAGGGAGAAATGATAATGACAGCAATGACGACAACAACAACAACAAAATATGAATACTTAGCAGCAAAAGGAACAACATAAGAAAAGAAAAGAAAAGGAAACAAAAAGTACTCACCAAGACTTGACAAAGAGGCCAAAGCAGTGGACTTGGCTAGCTGCTTTGCTGGAGCTTACAATTATAAAAATTATAATTAGTCATGGTAGTCAAATCAAGAAGGTGCAGAAAGAAAGGCATTGTCTGTGGAATGAGAGAGAGAGACAGAGAGAGAAACAGAGACTGAGAGAGAGAGAGACAAGCCTGCACCTGGTTGGCAGCATTTTGTACTCGGCTGTGCACACCTGCCTGAACTGCCCTTGCCTGAAACTCATGAAGTCAGCAAGGAAAAAGAAAGCTGAGTGTGATAGCAGAACCACAAGTCTGGCATCAACTGTGAGCACAAAAAGGTAGCTGAACTGGGCATATTTAGAGGGATTACCACTGCCCCCTTAAAAGCAGTTTGGTTTATTCTTGTCCTGAAACAAAGCTCTGTAATATCAAAAACGGTACTTGTAAGAGAAATCTTTTCAAAAGAGGGTACTTGTAAGAGAAATCTTTTCAAAAGAGGGTACTTGTAAGAGAAATCTTTTCAAAAGAGGGTACTTGTAAGAGAAATCTTTTCAAAAGAGGGTACTTGTAAGAGAAATCTTTTCAAAAGAGGGTACTTGTAAGAGAAATCTTTTCAAAAGAGGGTACTTGTAAGAGAAATCTTTTCAAAAGAGGGTACTTGTAAGAGAAATCTTTTCAAAAGAAGGTACTTGTAAGAAAAACCTTTCCAAAAGAGGGTACTTGCAAGTGTGCCAAGTAAAAAATAAAATCAGAAAGCTATGATGCTAGGAGCAAGAACAGTGATTTTTTTTTTAAAACATGAGGGGAAAAAAAACTTACTAAAATCTTACACAATACTATATCAAGAAGGAAAAAAAAAAAAAAAAAGAACATGCAAAATAAAATGAAATTGCAAAATAATCCATTACGTTATTAGTATAAGCATACAAACTTCATACAAAAATGTTAAAATATCAAAAACGAAATTAACTTGGGGGGGAAAAAAAAAAAAAAAAAAAAAATTGAAAAAAATAAACAAAACATGCCAGTAATCAATATATATTGATAATGTAATTAGGAACAAAATCAAATAGTGATCACCTACAAAGACATTTTTCAGAGTTACTTCCATCCATCAAACATCTGTTTTGAAGCAAGACTTCATTTCTTTTTTATTATTATCATCATCCTGAGAGATTCTTTTTTTTATTTTTATTATTATCATCCAGAGAGATTCTTTTTTTTATTTTTATTATTATCATCCTGAGAGATTCATTTTTTTATTTTTATTATCATCATCCTGAGAGATTCATTTTTTTATTTTTATTATTATCATCCAGAGAGATTCTTTTTTTTATTTTTATTATTATCATCCTGAGAGATTCATTTTTTTATTTTTATTATCATCATCCTGAGAGATTCATTTTTTTATTTTTATTATCATCATCCAGAGAGATTCTTTTTTTTATTTTTATTATCATCATCCAGAGAGATTCTTTTTTTTATTTTTATTATTATCATCCAGAGAGATTCTTTTTTTTATTTTTATTATCATCATCCTAAGAGATTCATTTTTTTATTTTTATTATTATCATCCAGAGAGATTCATTTTTTTATTTTTATTATTATCATCCTGAGAGATTCATTTTTTTATTTTTATTATTATCATCCTGAGAGATTCATTTTTTTATTTTTATTATTATCATCCTGAGAGATTCATTTTTTTATTTTTATTATTATCATCCAGAGAGATTCATTTTTTTATTTTTATTATTATCATCCTGAGAGATTCATTTTTTTATTTTTATTATTATCATCCTGAGAGATTCATTTTTTTATTTTTATTATTATCATCCAGAAGGATTCATTTTTTTAAAAATTTTACATCATTATTTTAGTTATCTTGCAAAGATAGTTGAAAAATTGAAAATCAAATGTTAACATTGGAAAGAAAGTAATAAGTTTCATTTTGCAACAATTTGATTCCAATTAAGAATAGACAAATGCAAAAAACTACAAATAGCAATACTGAATGCTTAAATTTGAAAATTTCAGATATTCGGAGGGAGGGGAGGGGTACTTTTGAAAAAAATTCTGGAGATATGCATTAATGAATATTATTAGCCGTATTTGATATGGTTTTGGGTTCATATTTTCAAGATTCATACATAAAATAGGTAATTTGAAGTATGACGTTCAGCAGCTTTATTGGTACATTAAAAAAGTACAATTGAATGCTTGCAAAATAATGAAAGGTATATATAATGACAAATTATTCAAATAATGAGAAAAAGATTGAAAAGAGCAAAGGGCTATCTTTTAAACTTATATTTGCAAAACTTTGTATGTTCACATTCTCCTTCTGAACAGTGCATCAGAGCAGGGAATAATCATTCAAGGCACCCCTCGAATGATCAGGATTAGAATGGAGGGGGGGGGACACAACAAAAACAGGGTGATTAGTAACATTTCAAGGGTTGGGGGGGGGGGTTCTATTTACAATGCAATCATACTGCTGAACCCACTACTTCATTGATATATCATTTTTCCAAAACATGAAATTTGGGGATAGGGGGTTATGAAGATTATCTGAAAGGATCTTCCATTTTTCACTTTTGGGGGTTGTAATCAAGATTTTCTTTTCAATTTTAGGACTTGGAATCAAAGGAATTTTTTTTTTCTCATTTAAGGTCAGAATCAAGGTGTGTGTGGAAGGGTTTTTTTTTTCACTACTAGGGATCAAAATAGAGGGAAGCTTTTTTTTTTTTAGTTTTAAGGGTTAAAATCAGGATGGAGGAGTTTTTTTCCACTTTCAGGGGTAAAATTTGAGCAGGGACAATTTTCACTTCTAGGTGTCAAAAGCAAGGGGTAAATTTTTGTTTTTCAAGGGTCAAAACCATGGGGAGACCTTTTCACATTTTTTTTTTTTTTTTAGTGGTGTAAAGCAAAGCGAAACTTTATATTTGAAGTTATTTTTTCCCCCAGGCTATAACGGGTATCATTGGTATTTGAAAAAATGAAGAACAATTAAAATACGAAAATCTTGACAGATTGCTCAACAATAATAATAATGCTTGTAAAGACCACTTGCCAATAAATAATACAGAATACATGAAGGCATTTTCTGAAAGTCATTGTCCCAAAATATAAATATTTGCCTGATTTTTATAATATTCAAGTTTGGTTTAAATGGAAATATTTTCCAATTAGTAAATAGATCAGTATAATAATTAATGGGAAAATTTAGAGTTCATTTCATACTGTTGTGTGCCAATGATCTATGAAGAAAACCTGTTTGTCTGTTAATAATTGCTATATGTCAGCACTAAAATTGCTTGGAATTGAACACTGCATAAGTATTTAGCTTCAACAGACCGAACGATTTCATCAGCAATTATATCAAGAAAATGAAATGTGCAAATATTTCCTTCAGTTAAGGTCTTCAAGGAGAAAAAGTTTTAGATCAGAGCAAAATGTATTGAATCATGGTAACAATTAAGAACCAGTGAATTTTCTTAGAGAAAATAAATATCTTGAAATCTTCCAAGATATCCCTTAATCTGTATTCTCAAAATAATGACTCCAAGTGCAGATAAGGTTTTAATACAGTGGGTGTTAGCAGAAAAAGTAACCCAGACAAACTTGCTGTTGCCTACTCAAAAAATATTTCCATGCTAGTTTGCCAGAAATCATTGAATGGGAAAAAAAAAACAGAAAGCCAAAGAGATGCTATAAAGAAAAAAGAAAAAAAAAGGGGGCTAAAATGTTTAAGCAATCCCATGCCAATTAAGTAATTTTCAAACAAGGGACTCATTTTATTTATCAAGATGGAGATTTAACATGCCTGCAGTACTGGGTATTTTCTAACATGTGGCAGGATTGAAACAAATTTTAATTTCCACAGTTTCTCCTTTTAGCTCCTTGGGCATTTTATTTTGCTTAGGTTACTTTATTTCAAAAATATACACAAAAATCTAGCATAAAATCCAACAGCCTCAATGTTCCATTAAGAATAACGGTCATTACAAAATCCTTTAATTTTTTCTAATACATAAAAAAGAATAAGATAAAATCGAACACTTTGTTGAGATTCTATTTTCACAATTTCATAATATATCAAAATGTTTCGTTGATAGAAAAGAGGAAAGAATTGTGGCAAGTGGTCTTAAATAAATTAGGAAAAAAAAACAACTTAGAATACAAAACAAGCATATTGATAAAGGAAAAAAAAAACTTAGAATTTGTTGCAGGAGAAAAAATTTAAGTCAACCTAGAGAATGCTGAAAAGATAAGATTAAAGTGATTAACCAATGTTAAAGTCATGTGAAATTGGCTTAAAATGTGTATTAAGAACAGAATTACATTTTTTATTGTTTTTAAATGGTATAAAAATATCAAATGTTTAACACATTATATGAAACGAATAAAACCTCTTCAAAACTAATAAAGAATGTATAACTAATGGATTTTAAATAATCTTAAAATAATATCAATCTTTGAGATACGAATAGTCATATGTATCTGCAAAATAATTTCAAGGTTTTTTTTAACATTGTGTAAATGATTTATTTTGACACGTGCTTGCATAAACAACTTGCATACTTTTTTTTGCACTGAACAAATGTATTAATCTTTAATTCTTCATACTAAGAGGAATATTTTCCCTTGAATTGAATTGCAAAGAGGCAATTTTTTTTACAACAGAATCTACAAAAAAAAAAAAAAAAAAAATTTTGTATTTAACAAGTTTCAGTATAGTTCATAATTTATGGTAAGACCAGAGAGACATTTTGATGAATCATTTCTGATCGGTGGAGGATTATATGACATCTTAGTATCCTAAATAGAATTCATACCTACCTATGGTGTGCATAATACTTTAATTTTCTCTATATCACTCTAAAACCTAGTTATAAATCTCCTTGCTACCAACAGATCCACTTATGATTCCTAAAGAAACATGTTATACAATGGTATTGAATAATAGGTCAGAACTTTCATAGTCAGTAGTCTCATAACTTTCACTTCTTCCAAAGACAAGACATTGAAAAACCAAAGAGTTGATCGAAGCAGACAGGAATGGTGAAAAAGGAGGGGAAGATGGCTGTTTGAGGAGAAAAAGATAATGCCATGGTTACATAAAAATGATGAATTTCTCAATGGATATAGTCACTTAAAACTTGAATGTATTAGTCAGGAAGACCAAGCCAAATTTTCCTATTAATCCATGATGGACTAAGATTTACTGAAAAACCATTTGCCTTATCAAAATAAAATTGGAGGGAAAAAGAAGAGGTTACAAGCGAGAGCTGGCTAAATAGTGAATCATATTTTATCTGAATTTCTAGGACGAGATGTTGCTGCTATCATACATGGATTCAGGTGGACCATTTCCTTGTCTGTGGTTTTACTGTAGTACTGGACCGAAAGATTAAAATGAGTTTTACTGCTGCTTTTATTTACCAGTTTAGAGGAGAGACTGATCAGCATAGATTCCCTAGGAGGGACACTGGATGGGATAGAGGAATGAGAACAACACAATTTCATGGATCAAATAAATGGGGACTTATCTACATTCTTGGAAAATTACCAAGTGGGATAGGAACTGGAGAAAGTCAAAGGTTATAGCAGCCCTTTAGAGATTTTTTTTTTTTGGTACACAAGTGAAAAGTTTAGGTGTTTAAAAACATTTACCACAGGTAAGTTTCAATAGGTCTTAGTATTCAATCACATGAGATAAAAAAATGAAGTGGTCAGTTAACACTCAGATGTAGTCTGAGGTGTCTCTGCAAAAATTCCCTTCCTCTGATGCAACCACTTCAATAAAATATCACTTATCTAACATTCTTTGTATATAAGGATTCAATTTAGTGTTATAGACAATGATTCAATTGTCATAAAATCACTTTTGAAATTTCATGCATAAAAACAGATTTTATAAAGAAAGGAAATGTTCATACAACAAACTATAAGTGTTTACACCAAAGTTTAAATCAATAATTGGTTTCTGAAAATTCTTCAGCTATTCATGTTTATTACAAGATGAACAAGAAAGGACAACATAGGAAGCTGAGCAGCCATGGAAAGTATTTTGAGAAATGTGTTCAAAAGTAGTGAATGACCAGATGGTCCACACTGTGCTACCTTACTGCATAGAAAGAAATGTTTTTCAAGAATACATTACAATTCTATCAACGTTTTGGGGGATCTAATTTCCTTGATTTTCTGAGAAAGATTAACAGGATAGTAGTTTCCAAATTGACAAGCAGGGAAAAAAAGAAAAAAAAGAAAAAAAGGAAGCAATGTTTTCAGTTTTCAATATAACCTTTTTTAGTGTTTTATGAGGATTTAAGAAAAAGTCCATGTTCATAAGGTAAGATTCAAAAGTGTATATATCTAATAGTTGCACTATGATATCATCGAAATTCAAATAGGCTCTTTGAATTTTGATTACATTTTATATAAGATATGATTGAGTAATAAAATGGCCCTCAATTATATAATTGGCTCTTGATTGCAATGTAAGATTTAATGAGGCATTAATGCAACATCTTCAACATTTGCTGCTCACCAAGTTAGCTACGATCCTCCAAAAAGTAATTTTGATAATTTGCGTATCTACATAATTGAAATTCTAAATAGTTACACAGAAGGTTCAGTGAATAAGGAAAGCATTTTTCAGCTTTATTTCTAGTTGTCCAACTTATAATATAGTAAATGTTCTTATTGGGCCTAATTGATTGTACAGATCCAGTAAGCAGGATTTTCATGCTCTTTTGTAACAAATGATAAAAGGTTGAGTCAGAAGTTGTCTGATAGAAAAGGAATAGCAACAGAATAAAAGGCACACCTGTACCAAAACTTAAAAGCAATGGTAGCATTTTCTTCTAACACCCCTGTAGAAAGGACTATGATGAGATTTGCTATTTTCGCAGTACACTCACACACACATATATGTGTGTGTGTGTGTGTGAGTTAGTAAATGCACCACACAAGTATTTATCATACCAATTTGCTGAATCTTTGCCCAAGGACCTCGCACATTATCCATTGTGAGGGGAGGAAGAAGAAAAGATGTGAGGAGAAAAATCCTTCATTTTGCTACAATATGTTCTTTTCTTGGAAGAAGGGTCTATACATTAGTTTCACTCTTATCTAACCGAGATGAAAAGATTATTGAAAGAAATAAGACTTAAAAAAACTGGGAGATTAATTGAAAGAAAATGAATGACAAGGAGAAAAAGCATCATTTAGTAGCAATGTTATTTAATACAGAGTATCTCTTAGGGAAGACCAGTTGCACTCTAAAGGATTTTATAAACATCCAATGTATTCTCAACAAGTCTCTATGAAAAGTATTTAAATATGCTGGACAGATACACAAAGTTGTTTCAGTTGCATTGGGAGAAAACTTTCCAAGTCTCACAGATATATGCTTTGTTTTTGTCACTTATGATCATTGTTCAAGGGCTTGAAGAAGAAAATTTACAAGATTCCACCAAAATGGGGCTGTATATTTCAAAACATCTTAATCGGAAATTTTATTAGCACAAACATTTGCAATCAAAGGATCCTATGTTTGAGAATTGCCAATCTTATGAAAAATACAAAATTCAATCTTAAAAAAAATAAAAATAAAAAAAACCCCACAATACAAAAACAATTTCAAGTGAATTTGTTTCAATCCAATGATGAAGGCATTTGAAAGATCGACAAATTACAAATTAGAAGTATACATCAGATTGATAAATATTTAAGTGACCTAAATTTGTTCAGACCCCTTGCTGACAAGAATTTCAATGGAACAAAATATATGGAATTCATTTCCTAAATTTTCCTTCTAAAATATATTAAAAAAGCTACAGAAACTTGACTTAAGTAAATAGACTCTAATAGACAATGCGAGAGAACAATTAGGAGCAAGCTTTAGAAATAAATGGGGAATATCAATTCAAAAATATAAATAACTGTTCTGTAGGAGGGCTTTTCCCCAATGTTCACTAAAAACAGCACTTTTCATGGAGGATAACACTCAACGTCATTCAGTCGAAAGACGTCCATATATATATATTATATATATACACACACACACTTCATTCACATGAATCCTATTGAACACATTCAAGTCATTTTGGATCATGAAATAAAGAAAATGTCCAAAAATTCTTTTCAAGAGATTTGCCTTGTGTTTTCAATGCAACCTGGTCATACAATCCACAAGAGAAAAAAAGCTGATCTGATAAATTCAATGTACGAAAGAAAGAAAACTGAAATCTGCTAATGGTTATTTTCAAATCTAAAGTATATGCACACCACTTTCCATCAGTTCATGGTCAAGTGTTTACTGCTGTGCTTGATACAAAAAAGGTGGCTATGCAGTTATAACAGAGTAACTGACATTTTACAACTGAGTGAGAATGAAAATATTGGACAAATGGAAATTGCATATTGGCATATTTAAGATACAAACCATCTGAAACTAATATAAAAATTTTATAAAGCATAAATCAAAACTTCACTTAATCAAGGACTACAGTTTTTTCTCTTCTAAGTGGAAAGTTATTTTTATATTGACAAATACGAGGAGGTATTTGTGAGTGGATAAGCAGTGATTCAAAGATTCTTATTGATCAAAAAGAAAATAGAAATTGTTCAAGTTTTTTTTTTTTCAATTTAGAAATCTACAAAATCTAAATTGAAATGCTCAGGTAATATAATTGCTTGACTCATTTATTTGGAAAATATTTAGGTATTGAGGTTAATTTTAATGAATGGATAAGAATGTAAAATATCAAGTGAAATATGAAATTACAACTGAGGGACACAAATACATGATAGATTTTATTAAAAATTCAGATTTTATAGGAAATGTTTTACATGTTGTTCAACAATAAATTGACCCAACATGTGAAAATAATCATTGCACTATTTCAATAATGATAATTCATAATGTATTCAAGAGTTATTTCAGCTTTTAAATTTCAAAATATACTCACACGTATATACTTACATTTTATTAAAATGTATTCTGTATACAATCCAAAGATTAAAATGGATGTGAAATAATAAACGGTGTGTTGTCAATATCAATTGCTTCGTAAGCAACCAAAATCCACATTTTCTATTACATAGAGACAGGAGTCGTTCATTATGATTCTTAGAAAGTAAATCACGTGAGAATATTCGATATAACTCTAAACCAGTCACGTTTACAATACTAATTTTGGGAGCGGAATGTTTACAAGCCATCGGAGGAATCTTATAATCTTAAAAACTGTAGGAATTACGAAGTGAAAGAAAAATAAATAAATAAATAAAATAATAGAAAAAAAATTTGTTTCCAACTAATGAATTCAAAATTTTTGTCTAATATTATCAATAAATATTTTGGTTCTTCAAAGTAGAAACTATTTCGCAGCATGGATTAATACTTTCATAAAACTTACAACAGTTGAAGCTATGGAATGCAACTATAGAATTATAAGAGCCAAATGTTATTTCTTCTCGTGCAAATGTTAGTTAAGTGAATTATGAAAATCAATACATTTCTCTTATTCACCTTCAAGTACACCCAAATGAAAGAAGATATTTAGACACTTTCTACTTTTTAACTTTAGAGAAAGGTTTTTTTTTTCAAACAAGATAGAAAAACAAGATTTTGCTATAAATGCACTTTTTCAATTAACAGATAAAATCTCTTATTTAATAATATTCATTGTAACATTTGAGAGGTTATATGATCAAGTGATGTGCTACTTATAAATGTGAACAAACCAAGCATAAGAAAACAAAGAAAATTATTGCCAAGATTCTAGAATATTTATGTAGCTACAAAGAGTGCACATTTTCCTTAAATTGGAAAATGGTAACTAAAATGATAAAATTGAAATTTAAAAAAAAAAAAAAAAAAAATTGACAAAGATCAAGGAAATACCTTTAGCTGCTCGATTTCTGGCCTTGAAGTATACCTCTTTTGCAATGGATTCTATTTCAATGTTGGTAACTTCCAAGAGGATTTCAGTAAGGTATCTGCGAACTTTCATTTGCTGTAAAAAATAATCGAGAATTATAGCATCATTTTCTTTAGAGAAAAAGAGAGAAACATGTCGCAAAGTACATTCCAGTCATCACCCTTTTAAAAATGACAATGTGATTCATATTTCTTCAACAAATTTTCTTGAAATATTGGGATAGAAACGGTGTTACTTTTTTGCCACTGTCCTTATGAGTATTCCATGCTGTATTGTTGACTATATACGACTATAGCATTTCCATCGACAATTACTCCTATAAAACATGGCATTACAGCAGAGTTTTACTCAGGTTTCAAAAATATCTTGGGGGAGGGGGATGCCCACAAAAACTTGAAGAACTTACTAATTCTGCTTGTTTTTCTTCCTCAGTTTTGAATTCACCAGGAGATGGAGAACGTTTTTCAGCTTTAATAAATCTGGGTTCAGGATCCCCACCACTTTTGGCAACAGCTCCTTCCTCATCTGACTCCTTTGAAAAGGTACACAAATAGAAAACAAAGAATAACATTACGTTTTCTGGGATATCAACAAACCCTAACAAGCAGAAAAAACAAACAAAACAGAAACTAAAAACCCAATATGAAGTTGGAAAAAAAAAAAAAAGAAAAAAAATCATATACAAGGAAGAACAGATGTTTCAACACTCATAAAACCCTCCTGAAATGATTGGTTTTCACTTGGGGGGGAGGGGTCCTGTTATCTCACTGAATAAAGAAATCCAGCACACTAAGTTCTATTTTTAATTATTTGGAACTAAAATTAATTCCCATCAATTTTGTCACAAAATTGATTACTTTTCTTGTTACATAACACTTGAAAATTTCTGGTAGAACCCCCCCCCCAAAAAAAAAACAATTGATGTAAATTCCTTTATTCAATTAGTGTTAAGGACCAGTCAATATTTAACAAAACATAACTAGCTGAAGTACACATTCAAATTGGGGAAAATATCAAGACTTGAGCTGGCAAACATTCTTGACAAGTCAAGTTATGCAAAACCGCTGGATATATATTGTCATGAAAAGAATTCTTATGAAAGGTCTTTGTTTGTAGACACCCTGATAGCATCTTCAAACAGGGTATTTTCAATAAAATTTTCAGCATTGTCCAAGACCAAAATACATAGTATAAGGCTGTTGGACAGTTTTTTTTTAGAATTCTTGTTTTGCTCTAGTCCTACACAACATCTTTTACCAAAGTGAAACAAATGAAATGTAAAACTAAAAAAAACATTTTCGAATGGTCAAAATTCATCACCATAAAACATTTCATACCGTCTTCCATCTCAGCAACACTGACCATGGGTATGGACGGGGGTTTGTCTTCACAGTAACTGCGTGAAATTATTCTGGTAGCTGAGCGAAGAAAGCTAGTGTTTTGTTAAACATGGCTTTTCTTCTACTGAGGATTGATCTCATTTTTTACGATAAAACTTTCCCTTGGGTCCAGTGCTTATGCATACCAAACAACTCTACTAGGACTAATTATTATCATAGATACTTGAAAATGTTTAAAATTTGGTACATTTTTGCTAACTTCCTGGAATCTGTCATTATGAGATTAAGAATTGCTAATGATGTAAGTATTAGATGAGAGTCTAATACTTTCATTTGTGCTACATGCCATTGGGTAGAAGAGATTCAACTCTGAAATCATTGCACAGGTATTAAACGACCTAGAAATGAAAATAGACTAAAAAAGCTTCAAGAATGTTAAATCATTACACGAATCTGATAATATAACTAAATCTTCAATTTTTTACTTTCTAGTCAAGAAAATTTCTGAGTAAACTATGATGAGCATTTGTTTTTATTTCAAGCACAAAGAAAGGAAAAGTCTAAAACCTTTCATAATTAATGAAAAATCAGATAAATATGAACTGGATGCACGAGCAAGGCGAGCAAGGTACAAATATTGGAGTGGAAAAAAGGAGTTGCTTACAAAGCGACTTTTAGATGGAAAAGATTCCTTTTCAGTATCAATTCTTTTCTCTTCTGCATTTTCTTTCAAAACTGCTTCAGCATCTCGCTCTGCACTTTCTTGGGCTTTTAAAGCTTCAATTTGTTCTTTGTCTTTTCTTTCTTTTTCTAACTTCTTTTGTTTCTCACGTTCCATTTTCTCTAAACCTTCTCTAATCCAAGCCGGCAAATTCTTCCGTTTTGTGGCATCTAATCATCAGGAGAGAGAAAAGAGAAGAAAAAAAAAAAAAAAAAAAAAAAAATAATAATGATAAAAAAATCAATGGATGGATAGGAAAAAGTGCCTTAATGTATGCATTTTGCATTTCCAACTGAATTGTACGGACGCACACTGATATTAAGGGGGTTCAGAAAGTAATATTCAATTTCCAAGGATATAAAAATTGAGGCAAATATAATTAAATAAAGTTAAATAATATTGATGAATAACATAATTGCCACCATTAACAATTACAGTAACTCAATATTAAGGTAATATTTCCGTTCCCCAATAATAAAATTCTGGAGGTTTTGATGAAAAGAAAGCCAGGTAAACAGAACATATTTCTATTTCTGAATGTCCTGGCATTAAGAAACTACCCTAGTGATTAAAAAATAAATAAATAAATAATGATAATCCAAATGTAGAGGATCCTGTGAGAATGACGTCAACTTTCCAAAGTTAATGACTGCTTTCTTCAGGTTGTTTTTGCTGAGTGATCATCATGCTTTAGGATGACACTCTTTCTGTTCACCAAAGTCGCTCATTTCTGGTGAAATGCACTATTGACAAGTTGTAGAAAATAAACATCTTCAGTGATACTATTTCTAGTATTCACTAACTGTACAGCAGATGATAGCAGAACCTTCAATGCAGTTCTGGTTTCAGCAATGAGATTCATTTTACACAGTGATAATCACAACCTTTTGTATTTCTGACAAACAGTCCCTATTTTTCATTTTCTGTAACAATACAGAGGGGAAAAAAAAAAAAAAAAAAAAAAAAAATTTTTTTCTTCAAACTTTTATCCCAGACTCATGAAATTAGATCTGGGGTCTGCTCAGTTCTCTTGTGAAAGTTACAGAAGAACCCTAATTCCTTCCCAAGATCTCTCTACATTTTGCTTGAGATGTCTACATGCCAGTTGAACATAATGCCTTGTAGAAGTTCTTTAGGACCTCTAAACATTTCTGGATAAAATAAAAATAGGTAATGACAATTTTTTTTTTTTTTCTATTTGCATTTTTTCCAGACCAGAATTCATGACGTTATCATTTGCAGTATTTCCTCATATTTATCACATGGTCGGGTGCATTTATGATCCCATCAAGGTTTCTCAATGTTTTTTTGTGGTAACAGGTTTGCCCAATAACATACTAGAAACCTATCACAATCTGACCACTGGAAAGGTATTATGTCAAAGATGGCAGCCAAACAGAGCACATTTTTTGTTCATTATTCACCCTAGACAAGTTTGTCAAACATTTTTTTTTTTTTTTGTAAAATCAAGTGTGTTTGATAACATCAAAAGTTTACCATAATATGACTACCGGAAAGGGATAATCTTCAAGATGTTGCTCAAGGGCCTTATTACAGACATACTTTGGATTATTAATGTTTTCATTGATTAATTCTTATTGAAAGATTTTAGAATTCTTTTTATACATTTCTGCATCCACTTCTGTCTGTCACTATGTTATCTCCATAATTTCAAAATTTCAAGGAAAAGTAAGGCATAATTTAAAACTCATTCTGTCATAAAGCAGAACTTATTCTCTAATAAAATCTTTTCCCCTCAACTAAAACTTAAATCATTAATAATTTCCCCAAACTTAATATTTTTTCCACCCATGTTGATCTTCCATGAAAAAATACCAACTGTACCTACAAGAGTACCTGTACAAAATCATGCTATTTCAATACTGCTACAATTAACTACCTAGAATATGTATTATGGATGAAGATGAGTAAATATATCAATGTAAGAAATATGTAAGAAAAGTGTTACAAACCTATTCCAGTATCATCAACAGGATTTGTGGGGATATGAGGTTTTGAAGGAGATCTGCTACGGTTCCCACGGCTTGAGCGGAAGCTTCGGTTCTGATTGGACTCATGCCTCCAACTGTCTTCACTCTACATATGTGAAAGAAAAATTAAAAAACCCAAAGTTCAACAGGGATAATTGAAATGGAAAAAGATGAATCTAAAATTTAATAACAATAAGAAAACTATAAAAACTATAAAGAAAAATACCCTTAAACCCAACGATCCTAAAGTCAGCATTCACTAAAACAAAAAATAGGTCTGTTCAAAAAGAAATCAAACTTTTAAACATATCCCAATGAGACATTTTAGAGTGATCATGACCAGAATGTTGTATAGCAATTACCTTAACCTCTTGTATGAAAAAACAAAAACATATTTCATCATGCCATTGGTGATTCAGGTTTTCCAAGTAATCTGGCATTTTATATCTATCAGTCATGCCCTTGCCATTCATAGAAGAATCTAGAATTTTTTTCATACCCCACCCCTGTATGAGAAATTTTTTTTCAAAGAAAAAGAAAAAAAGAAAAAAAAAAAAAAGTGTTTTTAGTGTGTGTGGGTTAATGTGCAATGTAAGTTTACATTAAATTGATCACTAGTCTGTGTCACTTGTTCTGTTTAAAAATTCAAACTTTTTTCAGCAATCACAACCCAACAGAAAACAAAAGTAATTTATTCATTGATCACCCCCACTCTTTAAACTTTTTAATTGATTACCCCCAATACAGCAACCACAGGTGGTGATGAGTCATAATTTCTCTTGGAATGCTAACTTGAAATACCAATTACACCTATTTTTAGTAACTGACTGATGGTATGAAATTTAGTAATTGAGTAAAAAATAAATAAATAAATAAAAATTTTCAAAACAATTATACATTTGAAAAATGCAAAACTTTTTTACAATTTTATAACAAAATGGTTTAAAATTTCTCAAATGGGAGGACCAACAGCATTCAAAATACTCAGCAGTTAAAACATAGCAAGTGAAAGTGCTTATACAATCTACATACAGTAGACCAGTCATAATGCGGAATCACTTATAATGCAGTTTAATCATGGACTCTAATTCTTGGAACATAGAATTTGGCTCTTAAAATAATAGCTGAATACAAAATATAAAAACATGTTATGACATGTAATGCACTGGGCTCATCAATGTTTAATTTGGTTGTCAGGAGCACAGAAGTATTGAGATTAGTGAAACCAATCAGGTTATACTAACTGCAAAAAAGGAAATTAATAAAACAAGACTATTTCAGTACTCATACAAAACTCATTGCCTTTTTTCCTTTTCATCTGTCACTAAAAAGATTACTAACATTGTTACAATCACCAGTACGATTTTTTCAAATTTATTGATTGCTGTCTTTTTGCTGGACTAGTCTCACACAACTGACAGTTTTCATTTCTGCACAAATTATGATGATAGGTCTTGAATAGGTGGAGACTGGTTTGTAAAAATGGAAAATTTGTTACAACCCGGACTCACTTCTTATGCAGTGAGAAATTATGGACCCAACTTCCGCATGATAATGGGTCTACAATGTAGCAGTTTAAAGTTTATCTCAACTCACCTGTTGATACCTAAATTGATCATTCCCATGGTTGTAATCAAAACTTTGATGGAAGTTGCTGTTGCCATAATCGTACGACTGATTATCCTAAAATGGAAAATTGGGACATCAAATAAAATAAAATAAATCTTTCACAGGGCTTCTATTATCTATGTACACCATTTTAATTAATTAATAGAATGAAGTTGATTCAATCCAAGTTAACAAAATGAAGATTCTATTTTATAGATATACAATAAAAAGAATGAGATATAAATGACCTGTATGGAGGTTGAGTACCCCTTATCCAAAATATGAAATTTTTAAAAAGCCAATGCTAGCCATGTCTGCATATAGGGGGGAGGAGAAGGAGCAAGATACCTCCCTTACAGTACAGGCTCCCGATCATATATATATATATATATATATATATATATACACAAATTTGCAAATTTTTCCAAATCAAAAACACTTCTGGTCCTAGGTATTCTGGATAAAGGGTACTCAAGCTGTATAAACTTGCTGCCAACCTAATTTTGAGAGGCAAGCCAAGCCCTGTTTTCAACATAAACAACCAGACATAACAAATAGCTCACTTCATGTTCAGAGACAGGATGATGTGGCATGCTCCATGTAGGGGGAGCAGCTCCTTGATGTGGAGGTACATTCCAGTTACCCATATTCCAGTTCCAATCTCCAGGCATTGGTTGGCTTGGTGGTGGCTGGTTCATCAAAGGTAAGTTAGGGGCCATTGGCTGGTTGGGAAGAGGTGTCACATTTTTGTAACCTTAAAAAAACAACAAAGAAAGAATAAAAAAGAAATTCATAATAAAACTGTATGTTCAAAGCATAGCCTATAATTTCTCAAGTTGTGTGAGGTTGACACATATTTTTGTATCATCTGAGTTTTTGGTACCACAACCATTTCCTGAGCACCATGCAACCGATAAATCCCTTTTTCCATTTGTAGGAGCTCATCTATTACTTACACGAGAGGAAGGAGTATTCACAGAGATGTTTTTAATGACTAGTTCTGGTCCAGGTTTTAGCTTGGCGCATGGCCTTTGAATCAGCCCAAACCCGCAACACAGCTTTAGATAGCTGTTTTTCAGTATATCCAGATTAATGCAACTAGGACAATCGACTAGTTCTAACTTGGTTACGGGCTGGTCTGTTGAATAATGGTGTTTGAAGATTTCACGACATACATGTCTTTTGTTTACACTTGTTTTGTATTCAGAGTAATATTTGCTCTTCCCAGAATATGTAATAAAACAAGCAGGGTGCTATATAGGTTTTTGCCATGTCCCTTTAACTCAAGAATTAGCAAAGTTGAACTGATGGAAAGCACAAACTTATATGCCAGTAATATTATGCAGGAAGTGAGCCTTACAGGGGAAAATTAAAACTTCATTTAAAATAAGACAATGTAAGCTCAAAAGTCAAGTGATTGTGATATTACTGGGATCAACTAAAAGATTGCCCAGGGCAGTTAAATGGAAAAACAACCAAATATGTAAGGTAAAAGTAGACCAAATGATTGCCAAAGGCTATTATTTGAATGTCATCAAAAATTTCCAACATGAAATATCAATACCTGATTAAAAAAAAACAAACAAAAAACATGATAGCAAATTTTTTAAATCTGTTTTTTTCAATTTTTTCCAAAAAATGAATTAGCCTAGATTTTTGTCTAAATAAAGGGAACATTTTCATCAATTACCACATAGATTTTGACTGTTATATTCAGCTAAAAATCAATTATGACGCCATTCGATGACAGTAAAAGTTTCAGAAATTTAAAATTCAGTTGTAAAAAATCTAACAAAAAAGTTAGACAAATTCTAAAAAAGGTAAAACAATTCATATCTAGAAGGATTCATTAGTTGAATGTGCAAAAATCAAGAAAGACAAGAAAATGAAAATCAAATCATCGAAATGATAAAAAAATAAATTAAAAAAATAGTACTGAACTTATTACTAAAATCAAATATGTTCATATTTGCCAGATTAAAAAATTTCTCAGGTGTCAATTTTCTGGAGAAAATTACATCATTGTTCATACCAAATAGAAAGCATTACCACTCGTACATTTTTATTCCCTTCTTTATCAATCAGTACAATTTTAAATTGTTACAGAGATTTGAAATCCTTTCAAGTCCATCACCATTAGAGATTTTCCGGATTTCTTCAATACTTTCAATTTTATCAATTTTCCTCCAAAATTTAGACACTAACATAGCATCAGCTATTTGAAGCCCGTCCTTTGATGTATACACCACGCCCAACCAACACATAACGGTGATAACTCAAAGACAATGGTTACATTTATTAGCAAGAAGTTTACGAACTAGTGACAACTGCATGCAATGGAACATTCTACCTATACAATAAATATCCAACAGTGAACTATGTAAGTTTCCACACGAAATGAAAAGACAATCAGAAGACTGCCAAACTAAATGATCATTTGAGGTTTCTGACTTTTTAGCTCAACTACTGAAATTAATTTCTTTGAAACAATTTTTTGTCCCAGATACTACAAACTGATAGATATACCAGACTTGATGTCTCAATTTTCATATTTAAGGTGTCCAACTTTTATACTAAAGAACACTAAAAAAGAAAGGAAAATTCATGAAGACCATCAAGGAATGTAAACGGTAAAGCATGTGGTGGCCAGGGTAAAGCCAAGAGCTCAGGTAGTATTGAGCTGCAATGCGTATAAAAGAACGTTCAAACAGAACTACTTTCATGACTGTGCTGAGCTTGTCTTTGTGTTTTTTTTCTTCACTGACCTCAAGCAATGCCTTACCACACACTTTCCACAATGCTGATAATTTCATGTAAGTTTCTTATAAAATTAGATTGATATAAATATAGACTTGATTCTACAGAACTAGATTCCAAAAAACTATGTAATTTACTAAATCTGATTCAAGTATATAACTCTTATAAATCTAATAATCATCTTTATACATAGATGATCAAATTGTACTTGAATTTGATGTTGGCATTTTGTAACTCCACTCATCTTTATAAGATGGATGATAATCTATATAACGGATTCAAATTGAAATGAAAATTCTGACTTACTTGAATCTCGACTTCCTTCATTTTCACCATCTGATATGTCCATTTCATTTTGGGTTTCACCAGGTACCTGCGGATGTAATGGCTGTAAAGGGTGGGGTATATGTTCAAGTAACATGGGTTGTGGGGGACCAGTCCCACCTGTACTGGTTCCTGCAGTACTTCCTGCATTACTATCGGCTTCTCTTCCACCTTCTGAACTCCCTTCAACTATATTAGGGGGTTTTACTTCAGAAGGGAGAGGTGGATAAGGAGGTGGTGGTGGTGGAATTGTATGTTGTTGAGCCTGAGGAATCTGTTGTAAGGGTGGAATTGTCTGCTGCTGCTGCTGTTGTGGAGGGGGAGGAGGTGGAGGTTGAGTAGCATCTTCACTGGCCCCTGATGACATTGCCTCTTTTTGGGCAATCCATTGTTTAGCCAGCTCAGCCCAGTCAACTATAATGAAAAAAAAAAAAATTAAAATGTACATTAATATCAATTGATATAAATAAGAAGAATAACTCAACACTACAGTCTATATTTGAACAACTGAAATGTCAAAATTTGAATTCATGTTAAAAAAAGTTCCATCAAAGAACAAATATGGTCAGAACAAATTCTATTCATGACGTCACAGGAAAATATGTAAAATAGAGTAGATATTATTAATAAACCAGTCAGAATAAGCCCCCCCTCCCCATCCCCTGTTGAGAACAACAGCCTGTGAATTAATAAGCTTCAATCTTGAGAGTGGTCAAATAAAAGACGCTTACGCAGGACCATGTCAGGAATAGATTTAGAATTATGAAGATTTAAAGGAGTGTGTTCATCATAACTCGATCCCAAAAATAAAATCTAGAAATGGAGAGTCTTTTTGATAAACAGGTTAGTGAGCTATTTAGAAATTTGACTTGGGTTGTGTATGAACAATTCTTGGAGCAAAGTGTTGAGTAAAATATTGCTTTTTTGTTAAGGAAGGTCCCTCACAGAATGTGGAGTAGATCAAGTAGCAGTCAAATGATAAGAAAGGAAGCAACATAAAAAGGTTCCAGGAACTTCCTGGGTACACAGCTTGAAAGAATCCATGGAGATGGAAGAATTAAGGTATAGTGACTTTTCAAACCCCAGCACGGAGGCAAGCTCCACCAGTAGAACTGAAAATTAATTTGATTAGCAACAATTAATTTCTTTCAGGTAGTCAGTTACTATTGCCTTAATGATTTTCCAATGTGAAGGAAGGTAGACATTTCTGATTGATAGAGAAATCATATTAGGAAAAAAAAAAAGGGCCAGAAAACAAAGAATCAAAAATGACCAATATGTTCAAGCACTTCTGCACTAATTTAACAATTTTCACACTGCCGAATTTATATCTGTCAAAGATGGAATTCCATCTGAAGACAGGTTTAACATCCACGCTAATAGCAGAAATATGGGATTGAAATGTTTCTTTTCTAACTACCTTCATCTTTGTTATTTTGTCACATTTTAGGAAGCTTCTTTTCTGGACATCTCCAAGTAGACCTGGTCCAGTGCCAAACCTATTACTAGTTTGATGCAACAATCACTGAGATGAATACAGTCTCCAGAAAAATCATGGAATACTAACAAAAATCCCCTTAAAATCTCAGACAATAACTAAAATATATGCAAATAATGAAATGAAATACTTACTCTGTTCACTGGGCATATTTGCATATGCTGACTGCTGAAGTGGCCATGCACCCCAAGGATGAGCCCACATGTTTTCACCAACAGCTGCGATCAAAAAGAAAATCCTCAAGAGTTAAGACAAAATCAAAACAAACATCTTGGTCATCTAAAAATCAATATTATAGTTGGATCGTTTCTATACTCTAAGCAAAAAAAGTTTCCATTTAGAAGACAATCTAATCAACACTTCAAGGATTTGATACCATAAACTCCACTCTTCACTACTGATAAATACAGTTAAGCATCACAAACTCGACGACCTTGGGACAAAGTGCATCCTGAGTTTTTGATGCAAGTACTACAGGGTTGGGTCATTAACACCACTAAGTTATGTGAATAATACAGAATTCAAGAATACCCCCGAGATATCAATAAAATATCTTTGTACCATTACTAAACTATTACTACACATTTTGGTAGGAAAGAAAAGAAAAGATCATTCAATTAATCATGTACATACTTCTGAAACATTGTTATTCAGAAAGAATGGTATTTTAATTACCAATAAATAAAAACCTTTTTCAAAACTTGATAATTATTTAATTCTTAAAAACAGCCAGATATCCAAAATCAGAGTTTGTTGAACTTTATATGAAATATTAATCATCTATTTCTTGAGTTGTATTTGTTATAACTTCTATTGAAAAATATTCAAATGAACCAATAAAACAAATGAATCAATAAAAAAAATAAAATGAGTTTACAGAACACATGTTGAATAGGCTATAATGACTGATAAATAATTGTCAGCACACAAAAAAGCTTAATTGGTGAAAAAGACAATTTCCAGAAATTAAAACAAAACTTGAAGTTGCTTTTATTTCGTTAACCCATTTTTAAAAATTTACCCTGCTGTGATTCTCATGTAAAATGAATTTCAATTAAGTATATGTAACCATTATTAGGTTGTGAATTGCCCACAAAAATGGAAGGCGCACTTGTTAGTGCAGGGGACAGTCATGCAAATTTGCTCTCTCAACACATGAAAATACCGCCCTTATGAAAAGCAGATGGTGATAAGATAATGGAGAAGAGAGAAAATTACTTCACATTGAGAGACGCTAACTTCTGAAGTAAACGGTCAATAAAAAATTCTTACAGTAACAAACTGGGATGGACATTTTCTGTAAGCAAATGAATATTTTGGATCTATAAGAAGAAAAATGCTATTGTTAGAAAATGGCCACAATTAACATTACTGAGAATTCAATACTTCTGTATGACAAATTGATGAGATAAAAACTTTTTTGTTCCTAATTTACATTGTGTCAAAAATTGGGGATATTTTTCACTCCAATTTGCACCCCCCCTCTTTCCAAACAACATTGCAGTATATGTGCAAAAGTTGATAACGTGTATTCACTATGTTTTGGTAACTGTCAAAACATTGGTTTGATGTATCACTGGCAACAGCTTTCAACTTATTTCCTGTAAATATCAGGTGAATAAATTATTTCATCAGATTGAAGAAAAACAGACAATGTAGGTTTTTCTTCAATTTAATGAAATAAGACATTCTTCCAAATCTCATTTGATCACAAACCAAAAGAGAAAGTGTTAACTTTCAAAAGACTTCACAAATTTATTGCAATTAGCAGTAAGTAATGATTGATGCAAAATGTATTCACAGGAGCAAAAATCATAGGAGAATTTATAAAAACTATGAAGAAATCAATGATATTGTTGCCAGTGGTGAATCATAAAATTCAACTTTTTCAGACCGAGATGAACTTGTGCACCCCCAAAACTCATTCTGCTAGGAGAACCAGAGTATCCTTACACTTTCATTTAAATGTCCAACAGAAAGCTAGCATTTTAGAGACATGTTACAATAGTAACTCAACAAGAGGCAGAGCATCTATGATTTTGTTCAATGACTGACATGAAGTTAGCGTTATAGAGATGTTCATTTTCATTAGGTTTCTCGAGAACCAGTGATCCAAACAACTTCACACACAACACTGTATAGCCATGTATGCTGACTAACACGTGTCAATTTCACACAATGGTTAGTTGTCATAAAATGAACACAAAGATTTTTCCCAAATGTAAGAAAAATATTTTCAGGTAGAAAATTTGCAGTATTATAAAAATTTCAAATTTTTTAGTTCATTTTGCTGCACAAATGCAAAACTCACATTCATGACAATTAGAAGGAATGTCAAATATTAGGTTCAAGATAACGGCAAGAGTATTTGTAGCTTTTGATGTGTAAATCATCAAATGAATCAAACATTGATAATCATGATTGCTGTCACTTCAATTGGCAGTTTTTGTTTTATAAGCTCAGTTACAATGTGATCTGGCATTGAATTTTTGTTTCCATGGTAAAGTACAAGGAGAGTCAGAGGAGAAAGGAAAGAGTTGATCAGCCAGAATCAGAAAGGACTTTAGGTAGCTGACTTAAAAATCAAATGGTCCTAGATATAGTAATGGAACTACCAATATATCAAAAAATAATTAGAAATCTTCCTGGTTAAGTTAGTGTACGTGCATATTCAGTTCATACAACCACTGCTGCAAAAACAGCAGCAGTGCCTCCAACAAAGCCTTCATTAAGTGATGACTATGAGTCAGTAATGGTTTTAGAGCTTATACATTACCTAGAGCATCCCAGCAATACAACAAAATACTGTCAGGTCTTGTTGGTTATCAGACACAGTGATAGAAGCTCTATACAGATGTAGCCTATGCCCAAGCTTCTTATATTACCTCCTTCTTTGTGCAAGTTATGCCAAAACTAAAAATTGAGTTTGGAAGTAAATCATCTACTTCGGTAGGTATCAATGCCACCCTAAGTAAGAAAAGGAAAATTCAGACCATTTCCTCAGATTTAACAATTCTCTTCAGTCTGTATTAGGTTAATTAGTATCAGTTAAGGTCTTTTTTTTTGACTTCATAACTTTTTTAAAATAAATATACTCGTTATTCCTTCAACAAATATTTAAAAAAATAAATCACATTTTTAGGTTAATCAATATTGAACATAATTGACCAGTATATAGACAATATGATGTCAGACAGCAATATACAATTCAGCACAAACATTCTTAGCTACTATAAGTCTTTGAGACCAAAATACCAATCTTATCAACATAATGTTACACCCTTAAATAAAGATGTAATTCAATATCACATTCTGTAACAAATCAAAATTAGACTTCTGTTTATTATATTGGTGCAGTTTTTGTTTTATTGGAAAAAATACCTAAAATAAAAAGAAAATAGATTCTGTCAATAGATATCATACCTGGTGAAAGCCGTAGAATGAAACAGTGTTAACACAAACAATAAGGAGTTCTATAGTCCAAAACTCTTTGAAAGAAAGTAGATTGAGGGAAGGAACAGAAATGGGGGGATGCAAATAGTATTTAGCCATTCCTAACCCCCCCAACATAACAGTACCAACTTTTGTTCAGACAATCCAATTTCCTTTCATCACATCTTAAATGTTGACACAATGTATCAGCTAATCCATTCGAAGGCCTTCTTTAGAAGAAATCGGCCAAAATGTGTTGGCATCAAAGATGGGAAGAAGAGATTAAATCATCCTAACAAAAGTTGGTATCTTAGCCCATAAATGCCTATAGGCCTATTTGTAATCCACCCTAAAAAATACACCTATGAAAGAAAGATCAAATTAAATATGAACACTCAAGATGATGAAAAACACATTTTTAGTTTTTAGAGGTGTCCAACATCTTTAGAAGTCACCTAGTTCCCAATTAGCTGACAGTATTTATTTGTTCTTTTCCTTTTCTTTCCCCAGAATCAATTATCGTAATATCTGTTCCCCTTTCATCGGTATGGGGGTTTTTTTTGTCACTAAACGACAGTCATTTTTTAAAAAATCAACTCTTGTGATTGATACAAAATTACGTCATCAATATCCACAAGCATTGGATAATAGATTAAAATTGTTTTTTTTCTTTAGATATAATTCATAGTTTCTGTTCTCACCCCACTTCCCAACCTGTGGTACACGGACACATCACTAGAATTTTGTTCTTGTTTTACAAATAAGTTAGCATTACCATGCAAATATACTTGGATTTACCCCATATTTCCAATTGTACCAAAATCTGACTTCAGACATAAATGGGTTAATGACTCTTCTCAAAGTTATAGACTATCCAACCACAGGAAATTCTAATTAAACTACAACACAATAGTCATTTGTGTAATTGTAAAGTCTGAAGCCATATTTACTCTACAGTAATTCTAAATTAGAACCAACAGACTCATGGAAAAAAAAAAAAAAAAAAAAAAAAAAAAGAATTCCGAATCAAAAAGGGATTTTCTTATCAATTCCACCCCCATATATAAGCGAAAACCAATTTTCAAATGTCTGCGGTTATAAAAAAGATTTTTTTTTTTTCAAATTGAAAAGAGTAAAGTATCCTTTCAAAGAAAAAAAGAAAGAAAAAAAAAAAAAAATCTGAGTATTATAAAAGATAGTATCTTAAAACTGAAAATAAAAACTTAACAGTCCCGATGGAGGCAGTATAGGAATATACCTTTCCTTATAACAAGATCTACATCTAAATTAACCTGAACTGATAGAGTATATTCCACTGCTAGCTTCAAATTACAAATGAATTATAAAATTTTATCATACCAACAACTCCACTCACCTAAAACATATTGTATAACAATGAAACTTACAAAATATCACAAAGTGGTTTTTATGAAGTTCAGGGATTATATGAATTTGGATCACATACAATCGGAGACATAAGTGCATATCTTTCATGTCCCGCATTACAAGCACATAATTATGCTAGTAAAATCTGCAACTGCTGTAGTACAACTATCCAGTTGTCATTTGATGTACGAGCAGCTGTTGTAGCAGAACAGGCAATTACTGTGAAGTATTGGGTATCATGTTCCAGCCCAACCTTTTCTGGTCCCATCACGACTGTCCAATGACAAGTGACGCTGATCAGATGTACAAGTAGACAAATAAAGATAAAAGTGAAATTTAAAAATTAAATATGAAAAGGCTAGTTGTAACTGACATTAAAACTTGACATGAATGTTAAAATGATAGAATAAAAACAAGAACCAGACGGCATAAGCTCAGAAAATTTTAATATTTGAGCTTGAATGATATCAAGTAGCACATTGCAGACATGATCTGAGCAGTTATTAGAAACTGTAAACCAAAACTGTCAACATGGGTTTCTCTCAGTGTTCAAGATGGCCCAATTGGCTAGCTAAATATCATCTGTAAAGGCACTCCAAAAGGAACCTGAAGGCTGAAAATTCATACATTTACTCCTAATATCAACAAAAATGTTTTTTTTTCTTACCCCGCATTCCGAACAGGTTTTTTGGGGGGAAGGGGGGTCAGTTTGAAATGTAAGTTTATGCTAAATTGCTCCCTAGTTTGAAAATTCAGACTTTTTAGTGAGTAACTTATTTTTTCTCACCCTTTCTTCCAATGTTTCAAATGATTGCACCCCCCACATGGCATGTTGCCAAAAGACATTGCTCACATGACAGTTTCTATTGAGTGACTAACGAGACCTGTTCCTTCTTTCCATCAATAGGTCTTAATAGAAGACATATGCAATCATCAATCCTACATTAAAATGAATAAACTTTTGATCAGGCCACAATTAACAAGAGAGAATAATCAGGTATACAAGAATGTAAATACTCAGGATATCTCAATGGCCATCATGCTTGAAAATACTTGAAACGCATTTTCTAAAACAGTTATTGATTTGAAGCATGGACTTTGTAGATATGTTACATACTGAGAGGTTGATAGGTTACTTCCATGGATTTCAGATTTTAATTAATCATTTCAAACGGTAATTTTCTGCTGTTAAAATTATCTTTATTGCATTCAAACAAGCAGAACAAGCTACAATTGCATTTAATGATAGGAATGCAGAATCCACATGTAATAATTAACAAAGTGCAATTGTCATCAATGACATCTGGTGATGTAACTTGACAATTTTATGTTACATTCAACTTGGTAGAGTGTATCTTCACTAAATCTCACCTTTAGATTAGTTTAATATTCAGGAAATATTGAACATGCACAAGAAAGTGCAGCGGAACATTGTTTTTGATATCATATAAGTACAAAGCAATTGCAAAATTACTAATTATTTCTGGTCATTTTTTTTTATGGCAAGGGTGAACAAGTCTATGATGATCTTGTACAAGCAAAATGGAACCAAATCTCATTACAAGTACAATACTAGTAATTAACTGAAAAAAACAAAACACACTGTGATACAAAATTTGTTGTTAAACTGTGGATATGTGCTGCAAAGCAAATTTTTACATTTGCTATCCCAACATTATTTAAAAGTCAATCTGGCCAAGTTAAACTGTGACCTGGTTAAGATCAATAAACATTCTAATTATTAAGAAAAAATATCCCAATAGACTGGGGGGGGGGTCAAGCGGCATTTTTGGATAGTTCTTGGGTGGGTCGTTTTGAAATGTAATGGTGGGTGTGGGTTTGATGACATCATCAAGATGGCTGTCAAGCTACCATGTACCAGGTTGGGTAAGATTTTACATGTAAGTTTAGTAAATATTGCTCTATTCTTTCAGAACTTCTTCCTGTGGGGATGGGCAGAGATGGAAGTATATGATACTAAATTCTAAACTCAAACGGAAAAGTACATTCAACATGTTATGGTTAACTTTCTGCTAGTCTTACTGCAAAGGTCTATCAAGGCCATAATGAAAAGTTTACAATCAGTAAACAACGACAGTGCCTGCATAAAATTCGAACAGTTAAAAAAAAAGAAAAAAAAAAAAGGTAGTTTGATTATAATCAGTCTATAAATAATAGAGTTATTGCCTATTACCCACCCCATGGCATTCACTTTCCCAACTACGGAGCTAAAATGCTTATACTCAATACTCTTTGCTTTTCTCTGACTTTTAATAATCATTTCAAGCATGGCATATATTATGGGTCATGTCACAAGAAGTTTACTTTTACTCTTTAGTAACATAAATCAACAGACATGGAGCAACCTTCCTCAACAACCCGTCTAGAACAACAGACTTTTGATCAAGTCTCTCCACAAGACATTTATCCAACGGAATGTCGATTCTCAAGTCTAGAGTGAAACAAAAAAGGTAAAGAACATCTTATTACTATAACAAAAAAATGCTGCAGAAAACATCAAGAGAGTGGCAGAGTCCTAAGTGGAAGAAGTAAATGACCATGACTTAATAGTAAATGACTTCAGGGATCACACAAGCAGGCAGAATTGGACATTATGAAAGAAAAAAAAAAAAAGGTCATTTTGAAGCAGTGGTTTATCATATTGAAAAAAAAAAGGATTGCAACTCAGAATCAAGCTTCCTTGTCCTAGATTCATGAAAATGGAGAGTTCATATACAAGATACATAACAGAGTGAGCTGAAAACAGGCACATTTCACAGAAGGAAACTTCTTTTTATCAATGGGCAGTGCCACAAGTGGTTATTGGTACTTTATTGTACAATCCAGATTCAATAGTAAGAGAAGCTGGTGAGTAATTTTGAAGCGACATTTTAGAGTATACAAGCAATAAGTTGTAATAAGTGTTTGGTCGAGTCTTTCTCAGACTTAATCCATACTGTTATAAGAGGAAAAGCATTTTCTACTTGGTTCAGGACAACACAATCTAACGGGACAGAAGAAGGCAGTATAAATAGTCAACCAACCAAGACATTGCATTGAATACAGCTGGAAATGAAATTGAAACAGTTCATGCTGATCTCTGCTAGAAATAATACACTGAATCAGGTGTGCTACCAGTCAAACCCATTAGAGCAAATCTTACTGTCAATACATTGGAGGGGGGGGGGGACAGATGACTTAACATCAACCTAAAAACCCAGACCAGATGTGCATCTCAGCACTAGACACATGATAGTGTTCCAGGGGGATTCACAAGTTTCAATGTATCCAAGGGTAGGAAGGTGATCAGTCTTGGAAAGTGAACCTGAAAATCATAATGCTGCTGATCCAAGAAAAGAGCCCAGTAGCATTAGTTCACTTATAATCATTTCAGCCAGTGATGCCAATTTAGTGCATTTTACACTAAATCAATGCAGTATTTTGGCAATTTCAGTACCCTTTGGGTATTTTTTGCACTTTTAGGCAGTTAAACTAGTGCAAAAATATTTTTGAGTTGGCAACACTAACCTAGCACAGGGAGTACATGTGAGAGCACGGGGAGTACATGTGAGAGCACGGGGAGTACATGTGAGAGCACGGGGAGTACATGTGAGAGCACGGGGAGTACATGTGAGAGCACGGGGAGTACATGTGAGAGCACGGGGAGTACATGTGAGAGCACGGGGAGTACATGTGAGAGCACGGGGAGTACATGTGAGAGAACAAGGAGTAAATGTGAGAGAACAAGGAGTAAATGTGAGAGAACAAGTTAATTGCATTTAGCATTTGAAACGGAAAATTTGATTTTTTCCTCTTCCTTAGTGATAAAATTTCAGGGCACCCAAGTTTAACCCCACCTCTATTTGCCACACCATACCATCAAATTCCATTTAAAAACAACTCACCCAAGGACTGAAGGGAAAAAAAAAAAAAAAAAAAATGCCATTTACAACCCCTCCCCCTGAAGTGGTACCTGCTTCCATAAGTGTCCAGTCTACCTTTGCCCCCCCCCCCATTGAGGGGGAGATTTCTGAATCGGGGGGAAAAAAAAAACAAAACATTTTTTTGCATATGTATTAATTTACGATGATCATGAGACATGAAAGTGTTGAGTGACATTTTGGCTACTGTTTTGGGCTACTTTTTCATTCTAAAAAAGATTACATGACAAATTCAGAGAATTTTGTCTAGGAAATGCTCTTGAATGACAGGAAATTCATTTGTGATGAGGTATATGTAGTTTTTACTATAGGCGTATTTTAATATCTATCTCTTGCTGCTTTCTACCCTCAAGTTTGCACAAATAGACATCTACTTTTTTAGCAGAGCCTTAAACTTGTGAGGGTTGATCTCCAAGCTAAATTCATACAACTCGAGATCTATTCCTTCAAATATGAACTATATCAATTTGAAGAGCTTGGTTCAAGCTTCGTATTTTTTACTTCAATTTTCTACTTTTGATCCTTTGGGCTATCAAGAAAATCCATGCTCTTTCAAAAGACACATTAATTGGGGTTCTACAATCAAAGGAAAAATTTATTTATTAGAATTAAGTAGACCGTAGTGTATTTGTAACAGGAATTTTTTTTTGTATGACTTGTCATTTTAGCATAGAAGAGAAATGTCAGTTTTATCGATAAGGTTCGGGGCAGGGGTGGGAGGTTAACTAGTATAGACTCTGTACATGATAAGAGCATAAAGGCCTTATGCCTGCAATTTGAAATAAATGAGTGTTTTACTCTCGTTTACATATGACTACATGCAGAGAAATGACAAAGAATATTTACTTAATCATTTGGATTTTTATTTCAATCGTATATCCATTTTGGTGTTTCAAATATGAAACAAAAATATTTAATCTTCACCGTTAGTAACCGTAACCCTAAATTATATGCCTTATAGTTAAATTTGATAAGTATACATTTTTAAATCGTCAAGTTTTCTGCTTTTATTTGTTCCCAAATAAGTTAGCAGCAACAGCTTGAATCATTGCCTTTACTAGTTATACCACCCCCTTTGCGTACCTATTTCGAACAGTTGCCAATTTTATTGATTTGGTCTAACGAGATGGGATAGACAGAACAGTGAACTCACCTGAATTAGGTGAGGATTGTTCTTGCTCCAGTAAGAAACAAAGTCAACTCCAGCCTCCAACTTGAACTGTTGTGACCAAAATTAATAAAAAGGTAAAAATCATTTTAGCTTTGGCTCAGGAATAAGAATCTCTGAGAATCAAAACCGTCTCTTAATCATTTCTCTATTTTATTAATTAAAAAAAAGAATGCGAGAGAAGCTACCGAATTGGTACCACAATTAAAAAACCTGCCATATGAAGACAGACTGGGAATACAACAGCTTCCCATTCCACAATACAGAAGGTCGAGAAGTGACCTGATACACATTTACTAAATAATACACAGCATGGTAGAAATTGACACGGATACTCACAGCAAGATATGTAAATAGATTAATAAACCAATGCTACCAAGAACAACAAACAGGTCACAGTCTTAAACACATCACCACTCTGGTATCAGAGAGAGATTCAAGATAACATCCTTCATATAATGAATTATGATATACCTTCGATGCAAAAAAATGAAATGGATTTACTAGACAAAATTCCCAGAGCTTCCAATTTTTTCTACGATGATCACCCCCAAACTGATAGCATCCGAATTTTTTTTAAAAATTCCAATAAATTAATTTATTACAAACGGTCTAGGGTGGACAAAAAAAAATGAAGGAAAATTCGAGTGATACTTAAAAAATTTATACTTGATAACATGGAAAGCGACAGACAGAATTTTTTCTGGAACTTACGATTTGGAAACAGTACTATTATTTTTTTTCTCTTGTTGAAACATTGCGATTTTTCTAACTTAAAAAAAAAACGAACAAAAAAACATTGAGAATAACAGTTGCACCTCTTCGATACGAGTGTGAAAATTGTTTGATTACCCAATTAGGTTAAATTACAAAATAACAGCAGTAGATAATAGTAGTTCCTTAAGTAATAAAGGCGAAGTACTGCAATCAAGCACATTGTCATTGTTGAAGACGTTTCCAAAGATGTAAATGATACAAATTAAAAATTTTCCTCTATAGGGGGAAGGAGCACAATATTTGATGGTATTTTTCTTAGAAAATCAGAATAGCAGAGGGAAGAGAGAAAGTAGTAATTGTTTGGATAAGGTTCGCTAAAGGGGAGATAACCTGTATAGACAATTATTAATGCAGCTAAAACTAATTACGGAACAAATGAAAGCAGAAAACTTGACCCTTTAAAACTATTTCATCAAATTCAACTACAAGGGATATAATTATTATTTTAGTGTTCAGGTTTGGGGTTTGCTATAAAAAAAAATGCAAAACTAATGAAGACAGAAATAGATATAAAAATGAATTTTCTTAGTCATTTCTAACCGTATTTCTCCATACTGACTCGAGTAAATAATGAGTAAACAGTCTCTTTTTAGATCCAAATTGTCTGCGTAATTTATACTTCGAACTATACTAGTTACCTCCTCATTTTTGCGAACCCCATCCAAATAATTTCCAAAAGTGGATACTGGATATTTAATCATTTCTTTCTGAATCTTCGAAAATTAAATTGTAAATACAATTTTCAAGAAATATAAAATATGTTCATGAAATAAGTACGATCAAAAAGAAAGTAAATCTACGTTGTAAAATTTGAGGAAGAAAAATAATGGACCGGAACCAGATTCTCGATTTTTATTGATCGTTTGAATGGCATTGGCCATTGGAGATATATAATCTAGCTTAAACACAAATATCGAAACTTTCAGACCAGCAAAACTCGAGTGAGAGAGACGAAACAAAACTCACCTTGAATGGCCACCCCCATAAGATAAGATATTATATAGCGAGTAAAAATTATGCACATATTTGTGCTTCTTGTACCTCACTTTTACGATGAGTTATTTTCTTTTCAAAAAGTTTTCAGTTTGTTTCATTAATTTACTATTCGATGTGTAATTATCGTATTTATTTTTGTTTACTTTTTTTTTGTTTATCGTTCCTGGATCTTGATCCATTAATTTGTTCTACTATATCCCCGGTAGTTGGCCATCTTGAGAAAAAGTGATTTATTTTGTGATCTTGTTTATAAGCTGGAATTGTATTGATTTTTTTGCTTTTTAATTAAAAAAGGAAGAGTGTGAAGAGGAGGAACACTATTTTTCAAGTTTTTGGATGAAAGATTTTCAGGTGATAAAGCATCCTTTGCAAAGAAATTAAATCAATCGAAACGATTCCTAAAATGTACGAGCGCAAGGTAAATAATTTGAAGACAATTTTTCAACATTTAGCAAAAGAAAAAACTTTTTTTAACCTTACTCCTTGAAAAATCACAAGATTGAAATAATGGAATTTACTTAACCTCGAAGAAGAGCTACAAAAATCCTTAATTCCGATGTTCAATCAATTAGAAAACACGTCAACAATATTAGATCATTTTTTTCTGATTATATATATATATATATATATATATATATATATATATATATATATATATATATATTCAACTTCGTTGCCAGGGAGCAATGACGGCTTAAATGCTATTTAGATGTACAATTGTACTGAAGAATATCTCCATAAAAGCAGACCAATATGTTGAGAACTTTCATTTACTGAATTCTTTGTAACAAGGATGAAGTAAGAGACAGAAAAACACAAATACGAGTCAATATTGAAAGAGCAAGCAGCATTATTTTTAAAAACTTGGAAACAATCACATAAGTTGAAACTGAAAATAAAATTTTAAGAGAAAATTCGAAACGATTTGTGAAAGTGTAAGTGACATAAGATTATTTATGATGTTAAATGGCAATTTTGGATCGGCTGATCTTGCCGATTCAAATTTCAATTTAAAAAACAAAACAAAACAAAAAAAAAAACGTATTGTGTAATGTGGAAAATATTCGAAAGCAATTTTTTTCATTTACAAAAATTTCTGCATTTGCTTACTACCCACAAAAACAAAAAAAAAGTAACCCAACTCCATTTCAATTACTACCTCTGAAATATAATGCCCAAGATTAAACTGTATGACATCATGCGGCTATGTTTATCCCAGAATAATTGATTGAAAATCAATTTATATATATATTGTTTTCTTCACATCAAACAAAATTACTTTTAGTAGTTTTTCATTAAGAGAGGGAGCACCACTGACACAGCAAATCTCTTACGCCATTATAGAAAGAAAGAAACGAACGAATATACCTCATTCATTATTGCAACATTTATTGCTTTTTATGAGGTTCATGAAGGCTTAATAAGAAGAGAAGAAAAAAACGATTCATTTTCTCATATTTCAAAATAAAACTATATCAGGGCGCCCGGCTCGAAAACTATTTCGATCCCTTCAAGTATCTCAACTCATAAAATTGCTAGTTTTTTCTAATAATATTTCCAAATTGTATTTTGAAATGATTTTTTAAAAGTTAACTCAAATTAGTACGAGCTAGCTTTGTGAGGACGCATTTTGATATGGGTCATTTTAACATTTTCGAATGGCTAGATTGTTTAAATCAAATACGTTTTTAAAAAAATCACATACGCGCATTATAAATGTAAACCTTAAATAATTATATCTGCCACTTTTATAAATCGAAATTAATGTTAAAACAAAGGAAATAAAATCTTCAGTTACCTTGCAATTGAATCTACCAAATAACCATTCTATAAAGATCTAGCCACTTTTAGCCATACAAATGGCCCATATCAAAATGGCCTCATGATGCGTTTTTGCAAGGAGCCCATAAATTGCTGAAATAAATTTGAACTGAAATTCAATTGGGCAGTTATTACTTATCTATTTTTAAAAAAGAAATAAAAGGTAGATATGATCTTATCTTACAGACATTCCTCTTCTTCATTTTACTGGTTCCTACATGGGGGATATTACGCCACAAATGTCATTAAATGATTTTTCTTTTCGTTTAGTATTTTGTTTTTCATTAAAATGATATAAGTTTTTTACGATCATGAAATTTCTATTGCCGTTCTGAAGAAACAGTCATCTAGTCAGACAATAACACTCTAAAAATAAGAAGGAAAAAAAATCCTGAAATAGTCAAGATATCAGAAAAGTGATTAAAAACATACATAAACTAAAACTACTATTTCATTTAGAAAAATCAACATTAAACAATTTTACAACAAAAAAATGCATGCTAAGAAAATCATCCTTTACATTGCCGGTCTCGTTTTACTTTTTATAAAATATGAAAACTAAGTATATACTTTTAAAAAAATGCATATCGTCAGAAATCAGAATAGAAATCCTTTTTTCCTTCTCACAAGTGCGATTGCAGGAAAAATCTCACCTCGTCAATTTAGTTCAGGGAAGAAGAAAGAAAATTGATCTAAAATGTTTGATGGGCGTCTTTTTCTTTTTAGGGAAATAATGAAGCCGTATTTAAGGGATTTCCAACAAGGATAATATCGATGATATATGATGACTGGGTACAATTTTAAGGATAGAACTTAGACATTTTTCTATTATACGATTTCACATAAAATCCAGTCGAAGTCAATTTACAACAAATATGTCTGCCGAGCAGGGTGAATATGACCGGTAGTGACGTCCACTTCCCGCCATGCTTAGTGAAAACTTCCGGTGTGAGTTTTTTTTTTTTTACTCAGGTGATTTACATGAAGATTTAAATAATTGGTATTTTTTATAATCATACAAAAATAAATTCATTTATTTATTCATACATTAAAAGAGAATACCTCTATGGACATTCCTGTATACAATTTACAGCGAAAATAGGTATTCAACTTTACTATGCACATTAATTTAAGTGATAAAAATGTGTATGAAACTTGAAAAATTTCCAGCTTCAGCCCAGAAACATTTACCTGGCATATTTTATTTATCAATTAAATGAAAATGCCTTTCTGTATACAATTTACATTAAAAATATGCATTTAAGATCAAAATATACATTAATTCAAGAGATAAAAATATATGAAACTTGATAAAAATTGAAAACATGAGCTTGTTAATCAGTACAGAGGGACATGGCACACTTCATTCATTTTTCCGAAATTCTTCTATATATTTCAGCTGATAATTCCTCAAATTGCCCAATCAATTCATTTTCTATCCCAGTGGATCCAATTTTATCCGAGTTATTCTTAGTTATTATCTATACTTGTACAATCCTTTATACAATCCTTTATATGAGAAGGTAAACTATTCTAGCTTTTCAAAATTCTTTGGGAGAAAAAAAATCAATTTAGTTTCACGACTTTATTTTTGCAAAATACCTAGCTAGAAATCTATACTGATATTTGAGCCTTCTGCTTGGATGTGTATCTGTGCCACTTCTCCGCTAAAACTATGAGGCCTATCGACCTAATATTCTGCATGTAGACTGAGGAGAGGTCAACTTAACTCATAGGCTACATTAGGTAGACCTTGGAAGTCATTTGAGGGCACTTGGTCATTTGAAGCTAATCTTCAGAGTGGTTGGCTGCAATTCAAATTGGGCGTAGATGTACGCATAAATTTCTCAGCTTTTTCGACCGCTAGTCAAGTTGAAGAAGATGAATTTGTTTATTACATTTTTTTACATTTTTTCAGTTTTCTAAAATATTTTACTTTAGAAAGTTTGTTCACCTGACCTTGAAAGGTCTTCATTCGATGTGGAGGAACAGGAAAGGTAAACCAAAGGAATCAAAGTCATCATAATCAGTGTTGCCTTCTAAGATATTTCATACCTGAATTTACAGTATTTTCTGTTGTTTTTAGATACAAGAAAATGTTTTTAGATATATTTTAGATATTGGATAAGTTTACATATTGTTGAATGAGGCTCAGATATATCTACATCTGGAATGATATTAGAAATGTATCTCAACTGAAGATGCATCAAACATATAATGAATTAATTATAATTATTATTCGATTAGATCTTTTTATGTTATTTGATACATTTTTATACAGTATGCAGTGAACAAAAGATCAATAATATGTTAGGTATTTTTGGTAATCATTTTAACATTTAGATATTTTTTTTCTCTCTAACTTGACCAACAGTTGGATTACTTTCTTTTAAAATCTTACAAGCTGGATATAATCTAATAGGCACAATAGAATAGTTCTTAAAATTCAGATCGGTTCAATTAAAATTGGCAGAAAGGTCAAGTTTGTATTATGAAATCAAATTTTACTTAATTGTTAATTCTAATGTACAATCAATACAGCTTGAAAGGAGAGTCAAGGTCAATGTTGATGAGAAATACAAACATTGTATCTTACTATGTTAAATAGGAATAAATTTACGCCTATTTTTAAATAAATTTCTTGGGAAAATCTATGACACAAATTAATTACTATCTGATGACGTGTACTTGTTTGTCAGTATTTGTCAAATTATCTGATTATGAGAAACCACCGAACCATAAAATTCCTCACATTCTACATGCATTCATGACATAACCTATTTCAACATGGTAATGTGTTCTTTTAAATCTAATGCCCACAGATTTGGCATTGCTAAATGAATAATCTGTAACTCTTATTGATATTTTTGTAATTTGCTTGGAAGTTTTAGCAAATTAAAATGTCAAGAAAAAAAAGAACTGTCAGACTTTTAATCCACTAAAATCTGAATTCTGTGATAAAAAGAAGCACAAAAGAAAAGTTCCTGAAATTGAAGTAAATTCAATTGAAATTGACAAAATGTTCACTGGTGTATTTTTGGATCAAACTTTAAATAACTAATTGTTCAGATTTATACTGATTGAAATCCTGCAATTCCAGTACGTTCATGATATGCTCTATTTTTATGAAATTTGCATCATCTTTATTATTTTAGTAAGAAATAATTTTTAATTTCATTGGTATGTAAAAGATTTTACAAGTAGATATGTCTTCAAAGGAGTTTAATTAATTCAATGAAAGAACCAAAAAGTGAAAAGTTTGGCAGCATGAAAAATGCTTGACATTGTAAAAACGCGTTATGATTATGAATTGGGTTAGGAATTACGATACCATATGGCCCTCAAAAAATTGGTGACTACTGACATTAGATCCTGTTTCAACCCAGAAGAGTCCTTGATTATAAAGTGTGGTGCTTCTGGCTTTCTAGCTCTCTTTCACCATTTTTCTAACACTGACTGGCTAACCAACGGACGTGTATGTCTAAGCAGTCAGCGAATCAGAAGCTGCCATGATTTATCTACAAGGCCTTCCCGTATCAACCTGTTAACACATTAATTGATTCCATCTTACACACATGAGCAACATTGAAACATAAAAACTCTCAAATATGAACACTTGAAGTATTTTTCTCATTTGAATGAATAAATAAATTCGCTTCCTTTGAATTATGGATTTGGTTGTGTTTCTTTGAAGTCACTATGTGGTAATTTAAAACACATGACATCAAAGTAAATGACCATCGCCTTTCATTATCACTAGAGACTTATTCTAACCAAATCTTTCATTGTGGAAAACATTTGTATCTCAACAAAGATGAAGGATTTTTAAAAAGATTTCCAGATGAAAATGTATTGTAGTCCGTAGAAATGATTTCAGATCAAAATGCAAATAGTCTTACCCAAAGCCAGCTGGATTTTACGGCCAATAAATACAATAAATGAACCATGTTATTATTTTCTGATCATCTCTATTAGAAATCATAAACCGAAACTGTCAAAATAGGCTTCTTCTGTTTTCAAGTCGGTCCGGCTGGCTATGTATGTCTGTATGTATGTGTCACGTGTACAGGCTGCACCAATGGAGCTAGAGGGCTCAAAATTTGAACATTTACTCTTTATTATGTCTACAATTTTTTTTTTCATTTCCCTTAATACGTTTTTAGTGGGGGATCAATTTGCAATGTAAGTTTATTCTGAATTGGTTCCGAGTTTGTGTCCACTTGTTTTATGAGAATTCAGACTTTTATTGATTATTGTCCAACAAAAGGTGAGAAAAGTAACTTTTTCATTGATCATCCGTTCTTCCAATGTTTTATTTGATCACCCCTAACACAGCATGCTGCCAAAATCTTTCTTTTCATCTCTCTGGTTTACTTGGGCACACATATAATTATCCTCAGCAAGTCATAAAATTATAATCTTCAAATTTCAATCTTCGACTTTGATGAGATCAAACTCTTCCCAGAAAATGGAAGATAAGTCTGATACTACAAAAGTTCTTAATCTGATATGTAAGTGATAGGATGAAAGTCATTGATTTTATTGAATCAACACTTGTTGCATTAATGCAATAAATAACTTTATTCCCAGAGTTGTGGATTAACAATAAAGTGTTTATATATCCGTGCCTCATATAAATGAATCACTGTAGCCTGCTTGTGTACCGGAACTAATTATCTAAAAAATCATCTTGGAATAATAGATCTTTTATCTAAAATCAACTCAAAAATAAATCTCTTATCTAAAAAAACAGCTCAAGATTTGGGCATTGTTGGTCCAAATGACAATTGAAAACCCAAAAAGCATTTTCTTGGGAAAAAAAACCTTTTTCAGATGATGCTGAGTCGTGTATTCATACAAATTTTAATGTTGTAGCCATGAAAATATGACTGGGACCATCCAGAGTTACACGCACGCACATATATGAGCAAAGAGAGAAGAATGTATAGCACACTTGGCTGGTTAATTGGGTGTTAACAGTCGATTGAAAGTTAATTTTCTTATTTATTTGATGACACATTTATCTTTAGCAATTCATCAATCTACTTAAGAGCTCATAAGCAGAAAAGCATGTAAAGCAAATCTCATGGGGAAGTAAGAATATATCTCTTTTATAAAAGAAAGAAATCAGCAAAAACAAGTGAAATTAACTCCCATAATATTCATTCTGTTAAAAAAACAATGGCCTAAAATACAATGGAAATAAGAACATTTTTGGCAAGCAATAGGCAAAAATCTTACTCATAGCTGGCACAATAAATTTTGTTTCTATGGAGAGAACATCTTTTTCATCTCCATATGAATGCTTGATAGCCCCCCGGGCACATAACTGGTCTTATGACATTAACATAAAAAATAGTATTGTTTTGTTTATTTTACATTTAGTGAAACTAACACTAAATGCATTTTACAATGGATACTGAAGTCAGCAAGTGTTTCCTTCTCTATTAGTTTAAACAAAGGCAGTTCAGTCATGTTAAAGGATACAAGTGAACTGCTAAAGTAATTAAACATAATATAAAAGCATTGAGAGTAGCATTCTGAGTTAAGTTCCAAAGACAATAGTGATCTCTCTAGTGACTTTGAAATGCATTTTACTTTGAGTTGGAGCATACATTTCTGTTTAAAGATTCAAGAAAGTTAAAAGAAGCCAAAAGAATCCTAGATGGTGTAGTTGTCTCTACCTAAGTCCTAATTAATAAAACATCAAAATCTTAAAACTCACTCAGTAGAACCAAACAAATTTTGATATTCTGAAGGTCACCATCTGTGACAGTGGAAAATGTATGGTGTATGAGTTGGCTCAATCAGTAATGACATGGTTCTACAGTAGTATGGTTCAGCCAAGACTGTGTGAGAGAGGGTTTTTGAGAGGGGAATGAAGCTAAAAGCAAGTATTTCCCAGTAGAACAGGGGTCATTTTTAACCTTTAGTTGCTATGCTTGTTTTTATCTATTGTTAAATGTTGTCAAATAATTGTGAACAATTATTTGCCTTTACCATCTTTAGATGTTCTTTGTTCTGGAATATGGAATTACTCCCTGGAAAGCATGTTGTTGGCTGAAGGTGATATTAGGTTTCACGTGAAAAAAAAGGAAAGAGTTCGTTTAAAACTCATACAATGATCAAAACACTCAATCTGACAAAATTCAGACAAGAAGGTCAGTTAATCACCGCTACCCACAACAGACTGGTTTAATCACTGCTGCTGGATTCAGGTTATTCGCATGTTCTGACACATCTATCTATCTTTATATCTATCCAGACTTGGCCCATTCCTAACCATTCATAGTAGAAACTTGAAATTTTGTACGCACAAACTCCTCTCAAAGGGTAAGGAAAATAATTTTTTTGTTTTTTCAAATAACCCCTCAAAAATAAATTTTCAGTAGGGAGTTCAATATGCATTGTAAGTTTATGCTGAATTGGTCCCTAGTTTGTACCAGTTCATTTTTTTTTTTAATTCAGACCTTTTCTTGGTGATCAGAGCCCAACAAATTCCAACTCATTCATCAATCACTCTTTTTTACAACTTTCAAATTAATCACCCCTAACGCAGCATGTAAGGGTGGTGGTGATTCATAATTTCCCTTAAAATACCAGTTCCTTTTTATTTCAACTGCAGTATTTTGTATCATTTTTGCATTTAGATAAACATTATTCTGAAGCTTAAGAGACTACATAGATATAATCAGTCCCCGACGGATTATCATTTTTTGTGCACTAATAATTGTAATGTCTACAATATTGCTGTATTAAATGCGAACAAATAGAGGGAATCAACTGCCCAGCACCAAGTACAGGAGTTACTGGGTTACAGCCCTTGACCCCTTACGCCCCCCCCCAGAAATCCGACACTTCCGAGGTGGTTCACCGCCGACACGTGTCTTTATTGTCGCCTTTACATCTATTTCTAATCCACGCTAATCCTGTATGACGCAAATTACATCAGCATACACCCTCAAACATTGTAACAACCCAAATGTTGCAATAATAGAGATAATTGATTCTTATCCCTTGAAAAACACTGAGAATATGTTCGATATTCAAACTTGGCTGACTGAATAAAAATTGACTTGTAAATTTCATATTGTACCAAACAAAAATTTACTGTTACATCATAATGTTGTGTGATGAGAAAGATGTAAATGCAACATTCTAGCTTCTGTACCTTATCAAATTTATTAACTAACATTAGTCAACTTTCATCTTTTATTACTAATTTTCCTTCATTTTTATTGTTGCTGTTTTCTCTGTTTGTTTGTAGAGTGTAGGGGGACTAAAACTAGACTATCTTTGGTCCTTAATCAAAAGATAAAAACTCACTTATTTTTGCTGAACCTCTGCATTAAAGTCAACGCAGAATATTCTTATCAAAACTACTCTGCATTCAATGTATATACTCAGAACAATCCAGAAAAGATGAACAAGTTGAAACTACGGTCATCTACAAATTAACCCAGAATTCCAACCAATATTGGATATTTAAAAGATGCACAATAAACCTTCTGTCAAATCCAGAAATCGGTCAGTCTAAGAAAACACTCTGACTAAGGTGATATTCTGTTCACCACTGATAAATTAATTCTTTTCTTAGAATATGTGTTCATTGAAATGATAGACCCTCCCTCCCTCCCCCAGCAAATAATTAAGAATATTATTTCAATTCACACTGCACCCTTTCCAATGAATACAAGCACGTACGACAACCTTCACTCAGTCTCATCTCTGTGCCTTACAAAATGATGATTGCAGGCAATCCCAATCCACACCATACATCAATGCATGTATGCACCCAGATATGCATGTACAGACAGTGGTACCTTTTTCCATCTAACTTTGGACACTTAACCTTTGAACATTCTACGTTGATTAAACATTCTCTTACTTTCTATCATAAGAACATTTTCCTTTTTCTCCTCTAATGAGAACTTTATCAATCTTTCTATTGCTATCGAATCTTGTGCACATTTCGAATGAATATCTTTTGTTATGTTAAATTTGAAACAGTATTTTCATTATGCAACTAAGCATATCTACTCTTTTATGCTTTTACTTTCTTAAGATGTTTTTGCCAACAACTCAAAGAGATAAAAAGGTAGAACAAGTCTTCTTTCCCATGCACATAAAGTCATAACCTTTCTATATCTTCATACTTGCAGCAGCCACAGTCCCATAAAGTCAGGATTGCTATTTTAGCCATAGCTACTACTACAACTATTACTACAATTCGTTATGTTCCTTTTACAAACAAATTATATGTTAACATGGTAGGGTTAAATTTTAGGTAAACCAATGGAGTCAGTAAATTAACCAGATTAATTTAATTCGCTAAGCAACATCATTTCACAAACTAAGTAATTAGCCTAGTATTAAATGTTAACATGGTAGGATTAAGTTTTAAGTATTACTAATGAGTCAGATAATAGTAATTCACCAAATTAATTTAAACCGCTTTGCTATAAGAGTATATTGAAAAAGCATTTTGTGAAAAGTTGTTAAGAAGAGGTGAAACTAGTAATAAATCTGTAGTATTGAAAATACTCTCTTTAAAATTTTCATAATTGGTCTCTTCCAACAACAATTAGCTTGTGTGGTTTTGATAGTCTTCTCAGTATGTAACTTTTGTAATGTTCCCATTGATTTAAGCAAATCAATTATGAAAAAAAAAAAAAGAATATATCTTGTTATGATGATAGAGCCATGTCTTAATGGGAGCTCTTTTGGCTAGAGTTATGTTTTCCTATCATCTATCTATAGTGTTATATGAGTCCAAGAAATCATGACCGTCACGAGATATGACGAAAATCTTGACCATGGAAATTCTTCAGAAAATATTCTAGCTCTCATTAAATCTCACAAAATCTCACAAAATCTCACAGCTTACATCAGAAAAATAATGCGATGATTAGACATCATCAAATAATCAAGCTAAGTTCAAATCAACTAATGTCAGAAGTTAGAATGAGGGTGAAGTAAAGGGTCCTCTTTCTTTCTTTAGAGACAACTACCATTGGAATATGAATATAAAGTATGGTTGGGACTATGACTTGATACATACAAATTTTTATGACCACCCCTTTGGCAGGGGGTGAGAATATTTACAGAGCTGTTGATTGCACAGGGAAAGTTGTCTTCATAAAGAGATTTCCATGTGGGGTCTTGTGCATGTGAAGTAGACAAGCTAATCATTACATTATCTGAGCAAGTAAACCAATCAGAATGCAGGTTGGTCTTCATTGCAAAGAACCACACCAGGGTTGCCAAATAAACCATTTTCCAGAGAGATATGGCAGATTTTTTTCCAATTTAGCTAATAAAAATCTACAATAGCCCCAAATCTGGTCAATTTAAAAAAAAATATTCCAAGTAATTTATAACAACTAGCCAGAAATCCACTTCCCCCTTGGAAGATAGAATAAAAACAAAGATTAACAACTAAATAAGAAAAAGAAAAAAAGAAAAGAAATATAAATAGAATAAAACGAGTGTTTTCCACCCAGAAAAATAGACATCCCCAAACAACATCATAGATAGGATCCAAATAAATTGAATCATTCGCCTGAAGAAGCTTAAAAAGGACAGAAATATAAACATGTTTGTGTAGCGAATCCATTATTTCACCATATTCAAAAGCTCTACTTTAACTTGACTAAATGTTGAATTTATCAAGCACTAAGATAAATATGACATTCCCATGTTGCTAGGGAATAAATCTATTTTTATATTTGCCCCTCAAATAAATGATGTCATGAATGATCAATCCATATAAAAGCCATATATGCAAATTTGTATGTTCAATTGTATATTTATTTAGTAACACGTCCAATTCCTGTAATAACCTAAAAGTTATAATGAATTAGTTATAACATAGCTAAAGAGTTGTAATAGAAAAAGGTAGAAATAGACCTGTTCACCAATCAAGGGGAAGTAACCAATCTTTTTTGCCTCATTGAAGATATACTTCTGTCCCCTCGGTCAGTAGTGCGATGTTTTCTTACTCAATAAAAATTGCAAGCACGGATGTAAATAATCGGCTGCCATAAATATCAGAAAGAAGTTACCTCCCTTAGTGGCTAAGAATGGCTATATTTTTCCATGTTTCATTTCCAGCTAACTCTATTGCTAAAAAGTTGAGTACACTCGATAACATACGATGGCTACTGAGATCTTTATTCTACCGGTACCTTGTGGCGAGAACCACAACCATGAACCTAAATGAAATAAGTGATTTCTAAAGAATTCTAATAAATATCAAATAAAATTCAAATTTTCAAACATTTCACAAGCTATACCAAAATATGATTTCCAATAATATATTCATCAGAATAGAATTCAAACATCCAAAGATTTCAGGCACTAAAATATTTTTAGCTATAAAGTTAGCTGGAAATGGAAAAAAAAAAGAAAAAAAAGAAAAAAAAAAGATCCAGCCACTTTCAGCAATTTTTAGCCATCTAATGGAGCTACTTCTTTTTAAAATATTTGTGGCGGCCAATTCACCTCTGTGCGTGTAAGCTTTACCTATTCTTCTATATTTAAGAACATTTATTTTTATTTTCAGGAACATGAGTTTATTGGTAAAGCTTATGTATTTCTTTCAAGGTAACAGACCTAATTTTTCCAGCGTGTAAACCTAGTGAAATTTACAACTCCACCAACGAATTGGTGAGTTACCAAGGTGAGTTAACCTCAATGTTTTGGTATAATGATGTAACCTTTGTAGATTCTTGCATAAGAGGTCATTAATCATAATAGACATTTGATAATCTTCTGTTGTTCATACACCTTTCTTGAATGATTAAGCATATAATATATTGGTTATTCCAGTTTGTTTATAGCAACGTATGTTAGAGAATTAACACCTTGCACTCTCAAAATATGGAACAACCTGAATCAAATTTTGCCATTTATGTGAACATAAAAATATCTGTTAATAAATGCAGTTTTGTTCAACGTGAGTTTTGATTAATGTGATTAAATTAATTGTGGCCATTCCTTTATGTACACAATAAAAATTCTGATTAATGCAGTTTCAAAATAAAGAAACTAATCTCTTTGTTTCATTTATTTTATCATCTATTAAATCATTTTACACTGAGCATCTATCTTCATTTGTTATTAACAAAATAAAAAGCGGATATTGTGAGAAAGTGTTTTTTTATAAACTTTAAATCGGCCATCTTTGCAAAGACACATCATGTAGACATTTTGATATAGGCCATTCATATTAGCAATTTTAAACGGCTAAAAATGGCTAAAATTATTTTTTAAAAATAAAAATGAAAAAATGCTCATTTCATTGGCAGGTAACTGCGTGGATTTCATTTCCTCTTTATTAACGTTAATTTTGAAGTGACCAATAAAATTATTCAAGGGACACATTTATAATGAGCATGTGTGAATTGTAAACAACTTCAAAATGCCTACATGATGTGTTTTTGCAAAGATAGCCCTTCGAATCTAGAGCAGGAATGAAAAATCTTAAAATAACAGAAGTAGCTTGTGTTGACAAAAATGTTGTATCCAGATTTCCTCTTGAACTGCATAAAATAATTGAAGAAAATGATTAGATTCATCCCTAAATTTCAAAACTATATCTGGATGTTTCACCCATGGAAGTTTGTCTTAAATCCTTCTTGTCAAAAGGATATTTAAAAAAAACATTTGGGTTATACTTTTGAATCTGTATTTTTATTGAATAAATCAAATTTTATGAATATTAAGAAATAACCAACAGGGAATAGACATTCTAATATAAAAATGTAATCAAAATTTTAAAAAATTTGTTTTCAAGTTTTTTTTTAGCTTTTTAGGAAGAAAAAAAGTCCAAAATTTTCATCTAAAGAAACAAAAAACAAATATTCCCTCCTCTGCCTAGAAAATGAATCACTCGAGCATAGTTGTTTCATTTTTATTTTGATAATAATCCCACTCTGTGTGTTTATCTGTGACCCTAGACTCTGCTAATCCACTTTGCCAATCCCAACTCTTCAGACTGTGATACAAGGTTACATAAAGCACTACATGACTTAACAAGATAAGAAAAAAGTAAAAAAAAACAAAAAAACATTGACATATAACATATTGGTGCTTTCTGTTTCATATGAAGAAAGAGTATCACAGAACCAGTAGGACAAAAAAGAATGTAATTTTTATTTAAAAAAATTAGAAAATGAAATCATATAATTACTCGTTCTCTCTCTCTCACTATCTCATTCCAACCAAGATTTTCCACAAATGCCTAAATGTTGTAAATGCTATGACATGGCTGTGGTTAAATATACATGTCCATTTTTACAATGGATTATTATTGTAAATCGACCCCCCCCCCAAAAAAAAATGAAGAGAAAAAAGACAAATTCAAAAAAAGAATGTAAACCTGTTTTAGAAGCTGGCCACTGGATTACACATGAACATTTTCAAGGCTCTATGTTCAAGCCGTTATGTTTTTGTTGTCTGTCAAGATCTATGATTGTGGCCATGGTGATTCAAATTTCTTAAATCAATGTTTATGTTTATTGTTAATGTTTATTTTTATCTATAAAACAGGAAAAGGTAGTAATTCCATCTGGGGAAATAATTTCAGCCTAGATATAATTCCGAATGCAAAGGGAGATAACAATGTCAATTTTATTATTCCCTTTTCATTAAATAAAATAGTCTAAACTGTTATTATCAATTAATTCCTTCAACTTTTCATTTTTTGTTGTTGTTTTTGTTCATAACACAATTCAAGCTGTCAATCTACAACAGTAAGTAAACAGAGTGGATCAAAAATAAAGAATTGAGCTTCACCAAGAACTTACTCTTTATTTTTGATCCATGCTGTTTGCTGTTGTAGTTTGAAAGCTCAAGTTGAATTTTGATGAAAACGAACAAACAACTAAATGAATTAAGAAGTCAAAAGTTAATGATTTTATTTTTCAGTTCTTTATTTTTAGGATTTTTCCAATTCTCAATTCTTTGCTATTCTAATCTTGTCCAACTTGAAACATTTTTTTAGTTTGATTTCTTTTATTCTGAAGTCTTAAATTTTCTTCCATTCATAATTTCCAATTTCTTAGTTGTTTCATTTATTTTTGTCTTTTTTCTGAATCCAGGTCAAAAAAAATCAAAGCAGAAAGCATCAGTTAAAAGGACAACATTGTCTTACGGATATTTCAAGTGAACTTATTTTGATCAAGTAATTACATTTAGTATTATTTTGTTTTGTAAATTTGAATGGATAAAACTTTTTTAGTTGTTAAAAAATTGCTCTACCTAATTTCAGTATAAAAGTACGACTCAAAAAAATTGAATAAATCATTACTCTATTTTTCTGTCACATATGGCATGAAATAGAAAAAATAAAATCAATATAATACTTTACAAAAAATTAACAAAAATACTAAATTAAATCAATTAATTAGTATAAATTCAGTTAGAATGTCCATACTATAGAATTGACATTAGTGACTGATACCTTTTGACCAAATGTAATTGTAACTTGCAGTAGTCCTTACTACTCTGTTATCCTTTCGATCGGTCACTGTGAAGACCATACTATAAAACATCCATAGGCTTGTCATCTTCATTAAAAAAAAGATAATGTACAAAAAATACATTAAGAAAATAAAAGCAAAAACCTGTGAACAATCAAAGTTTTTATCTATAATTAAAACGTACATGAAATTCCTAGTTGTGTGAGGAAAAATTCCAAATAAATTAGAAATCAATGTTAACCATTAAAAAAACAATATCAGAATATTTGTCAAGTCCAAGGGGAGTAATTCAAATCTCACTATAATTAGATAGTTGTCTCCCTTTGCGCACTGCATTATTTCTTGGGTAGAATTGATTCCTGGACCCGACTAAACATCTGTTGAGCTGTGTCTGTTATTACCATTCATATGCGTTAATGAAAATGGTTAAACAAGCGACGACATACGTCTTCATGCCTTTTTTTTATTGAACTGAAACTGGTACATGAAACAAAACGTGGATTGGTGTACAGTTGAAACCCGAATTTTATGACAAGGAGCATGGGTGACCGTAAAAAAAAGAAGAAAAAACAACAACAAAAAAAAAAAAACGATTCTTAGAGAAATATATTGAATCAGAGGAAATGAATGGAAATACATGTCGCGTAATACAGTTTTTTTTTCTCAAAAGCGAAAAAGTCCCAAAGAAAGTGAAGTCATGATCAGTTTATTCTGCATTGGAAAATTACGATAACGAATCTTGACCGATAATTTTTTCTGTGAAAGTAAATGTTGCCCAAAACACTTCTTGGCTAAACTTGGAAATCTATATTTTAAAATCCAAGCTCGTTTACTTCTGAACCCCACCAAATAGTTAACGGGAGAGATGACACCCAGAACTTCCAAAGGGAGGTAATGCTGATTGGATAATTTTCAGAGCCAAGACTTCTGTAAAGGAACCGGCGGACTCCCATTTTTACCATTTAGATATTAGACTAAAATCAATGAACTAAAATATTCACCGATTTTTCACCTTTTAAAATCATGTTTATGTTCAACAGATGATGTTGTTCCTTTGCCACAAGATTTGCAGTATCAGGTTCAAAGGGGATACTGCTGTGGACCTCTGAGCATTATTTATAAGGGGTATTCATAGACACCGTTTTTGAAACCAGTTTTTGCTTGTGGCTATGATAAGAACTACTTTCACTCATCAGTGCTTACAGAGAGGCCGACATGCTCCCTGAAGGATGTGTGATTCCTTTTCTTCTTTTTTTTTTTTTGACTAATGTAGTTTTCCGATAGTTTTGTCATGGCATTAGATCTCTTGACTTACATAAGATAAGCCCTTTTCTTTGTCATTATCAGTGTCGAGAAACCAGCCCATGAGTTGGCGCGACGTTCAAAATGTTTGTGGTCGCCTCTCCCCACAGAAACTTTTGGTGTGGCATAACCCTGAAGACCCCGTTTCCGGTAATCACGTCTCGGTCTTCGAAGTAATCAAGTATTATGGAAACAAATCATTTCAGTATCTCTGCCTCATAAATCCACGACAAGGACTAACTACTACGTCACAATTCCTTTTCTATTCCCACTAGTTTGAGATAAATAAATTCTCTTTCGTACACCTACTAAACAAGTACTTCTCACTATCCATCTTATAGATAATTACTTTGTATTTAGGCCGGCTAATAACGGTCGTTTTTAATGTCATTTGTTGTTCTTTTAGTATCGAAAACAAGTCTGTACCAAATTGTTATTTTTGTCTTTTAATAAAAGTTTTCTATGTTCGTCTAAAAACATTTGCATTCATTTACATTTCTCGTCTGAACTTTATGCCTTCCTTATTATTTGTACTTGATAGAACTTTCTCAGTTCTGATTATTCCATCTTGCATGTCTCCTTATTCAAAATGACCGCTCAGGTGATTGAAATATCAACACGTGGGGGCAAATAAAAATGGTAACTACAACTTCTTCAGACATCACAGATTTGTGCACGAAGCCCACATGGCAATGGTATCTCTATATTTCTCGGCGATGACTTGCATCAGCACCTACCTTTCATAATGGAACTATTATTATTTTAATACCCCGTTCTTATAAAGAACTATTTATCAGTGATGTACCTGAATATCAATCTGGTCAGATATCCAGTGCCAGATTAACAGAATAAAAATTATTAATTTTTGGAAAATCTGACCGTATTGATATTCCAGTTCACCATTACTATTTATCAGCCTCATAATGATTATAAAACTAATTTACTATTCCACTTGGATAGTGTAATGGTTAGAAAGGCTGTCTCAGACACAGAAGGTCCCAGGTTGGATTTCCAGTATTAGCAAAGAATGTGGAAAACTCTCCATTAGGACAAATTTCTCTGTGCACTCAGCTGCTAATTGAGTACACTCTAAGCTGTGTGATTAGGGTGGAGGTATCCCTCCAGTGGACTTACATCTTACCAAAGGGGTCACCATAAAAACTGGTAAATTTGTGACTTGCAAGGCTCACTTAGTTGACACATGTAACAGAAACCAGGATTTCGTCTCCAGCCTCCATACTCCATTTGGAGTGTCTCTACAATACCAATAATTTAAACACTTGTAAGATTCATAAAAACCTTTTTTGCACACAAAAGTATCAGTTCATTTTGTTTAGGATGATGCTCAGGAATCATTTTGTTTTTTTGTCACTTTCATTAAGATCTTTTCCATGATTGCCTGGAAACATTTAAGATAAAATTGTTTGAAAGGAAAATATCATGCTCAAAATTTTTCTGCGTGTAAGAAATGCAAGGGGGCCTTAGGCTGAAATTTCACATTTTTGCCATCTTAATGGAAATTGCATTCATTTGAATTTTTATACTTTAGAAATCAATGATGAAAACTAGCCAATCTTTAGATGAATGAACGTTTTAAGATTTGCATAAGCTTGTCCTTTTACAAATTCGTTTGACAATCTTTCCCGTTTTAGAAGATTTCAAATCTTTTGAGATTGGCATATTTTAAAAGTTAGTTAGGGCTCAATTTTCAGTAAGTTAGACTCGTACATAATTCCTAAAGTACTGAATTTGATTTTTACAATTTTCCACTATTATTTTGAAGATACAATTGACTGATAATCGAAATAACTTTTTTGTTTGATAACTTTGTGCAAGCAAAAATGTATCAAAATTTTGTTTAAAACAAATTTTGAATCCATAAATTGTCAATGATTTATGAAATACAGTGAACTCTCGATAAAACAGACTAATTGGGGGGAGGTCGGTTTTAGCCATTCATCTAAGTTAACCGATGGTAAGAGTTTATACTATATACCCCATTGGAATGTATGTACACTGAACATGATACTTCATATAACTATATAAAACATATGTATTATTTAATTATTTAACAAATAATTAATAAGACTCCTCTGAAAATCTCTAATATAAACCTTGATAAGTTTGTTTCCTTCTAAATGTGGAGGAGTAATTATGGTAGTACTACTATGATATTGATCTTTCCGTTGGTCGGGTAGAAGCTTAATGAGGGGGAGAAAGTATAAACTCTGCTAAGTGGAAGAGATTACTTCAACTTCTCTTTCTCTGTGGTTTTTTACTCAAAGGGATAATCCTTTACGTGACAATTTGTATGCAGAGGGAAGTAAGTAAGAAAAGCAATTTATTACCAGAGAAAATTCATTAGTGATGTTGTTACAATTTCTTGTGGGTTGGTTGCTATTATGAAAAGTTCTGAAGATAGAATACATTTTCTGTTTTTTTTTCCTCCACTTTAATAAGATGAAATATTATAAATCATCATTATATTCATCTGTTATCTGACTCAACTGAGTCCGTTTTAATAAGAGGGTCACTGTATACAAAAGATAATGCCATACAGACGTTATGTAAAAACAATACAACTCATTTAGATTGTCAACATTTTATTCCTGTGAATGAAGCTGTGTGAAAATGAATTTTAAATAATGGAGTGATATAATATACTGATACAAAATGACATAAATGATTTTTTTTCCTTACAAAATCATCAAATAAATTAAAATTGCAGAGAACTGTTGCTATAATAAAAAAAAACAAAAAATCATACCTGTCAATTCTTGCAAAAAATATTGGAAAAAAAAAGAAGTTTGTATGCGTAAAAAATAAATTTCCATCACTTTACACACCTGTTTATGTAGAGAGAGCATAATTTAGATTAATTATTATTCAACAGAACAATGTTTAAACAAAATTTGATTTATCATTTTTCAAACAGAATAAGAAAATAATTATCTATATTACATAGATAAGATGTGGGTAAATAGCTGCCTTTGTGTATTTTTATTTTTTGGCTTACTCGGTATTTTTTGTTTTAATCTTTGAAATTGTAAAAGCAGATTTCACTAAAACTTACGTGGAATAGTTATTTTCAACAAAAATCGAACTTATTTTTCAATAAAACATGACAGGTATGGTACAGGGCAAAGGAATGACTGATCCTAAACATTTTAATTTGCTTTTTTCTAAAAAATCTCTAATACCAGTGGATACAGCATTTATTTTTTTCTAAAAATGAAAAACCAACATAAGTTTCAAGGTAGCATCTTGAGATATCAGTGCAAGGAAAATTGTCCAATCAAGTGATAGTTTTGAAATGAAACAAAAGAGTGAAATTTGTGGAGGTACGTATTTTTTGGTTATTTATTTAAAATTCTTTTTTGATATTTTTAGAATGCAATGAGAGTTATATTAATACAAACTTTCACATTTTGCAGTGATTGATTTCACATCAGTGATTGCAATACACTAGTTTGTTGACTTAACAAAAAAAAAAATGCTTCTTCATTTTAATATTTGTTTTAGTTTATATTTTGTTTACTAATAATTAGTTAAGTAGGAGAAAACATCTTTGTTCAAGAAAACATCCATTAAAAAACACATGCACTGTACGGGAAGAATGATCTCACCTTGAAGGTGTTCTTCCGCCCAGATCTTTAAAACAAATTATTTAACTAATAACAATTAGTGATAAGTTTATGCTGACCATATTTTCCATAATACTTGAATTAGTAAGATCAGTCATGTGGCAAAATCATTCTTATTTGTTCAAATGATTTCCCAACTTGAATTCTTATTTTAATTGTGCTCGTAAAATTTTATTGACCAAAATTTATATTTTTTTTTTGTTTGATATGGCTGATTCTCATTTGATATCATTTTATAGGCATTTTGAGAATTATAATTTTTTCAGATTCAGATTTAAATCTACTTGTTTAATTTTATTTATTTTTTTCTCTTCAGCAAAAAATTTTTTTTTCCCTCTAAATTCCTTACAGCAGCAAATGTAGCAATAGTATTAAATACGACAAACACTTGTCAATGAAAAATGGAAGATGGGTTAAATTTGATGATGAAGTCAAGTTGATCACTTAAAAATGTCTGTGTTAGTAATGTTTAATATTTGATGGGTGCGTAGTGCTCAACTCCCATTTAGCTAAACTAGATATGAAACAAGCTAAATACATTGCTCTAACTATGAAAACACTCAAGCTGGCCTACATTTACTGACATCACATTCTTCTACGTCCTGGCTATAGAAGCCCTAACTTCCGTTTATCAGTGCTCACTCATCAGCTTTTTAGCCACATGAGATCGGTTATCTTTCTTTATCTAGTATTTTTCCTTACTCTCTTCTTGGCTCCCCAGCCAGGTCGATATACATGTAATTCTGACGGGCTATGCACGCTCCTTTCTTTACCATGACATATTGTATATAGCTATGCTACCATTCTTTATAGTATTGAGATTTCTTAATCCTATATTTCCACACCAGATCCTTTCAGCAAGAATATTTCTCAGTCATATTATTACTTATAGAGCCAATAATGGTTTCTTCATGTACAAGCTTTTGGCAAATATTTGGTGTCATATTTAGCCTAGAGAGTTTTGTCCATCTTCCTAATATCTTCATGGAATCTTTGTCCATAATAACATTTTAGAATTCTGGGACCCTAAACTCTTGGGACACAACTCAGTATCCTTACTTCTCTCTGCATCACATAGAATAGCTCCAATGCAAAGCTATGTCACATCTCTTTTCCTTTCTACTTTGTTTAGCTCAGTAGCAAATTCATAACTAATTCAGATTCATGATTTATATGACTCTTTGTCTGCCCTCTAATCGCCTCCTAAGCTCTTATGGATTAACCTGAACACCGCCTATGATATACTGCATGTTTCTTCTATACCAACCTTATCAAAAGTTGCATTTTACAACTTCTACCATTGGGTAAAATATATGAATGGATTGGCTAGATCATATCTGTCACTATCTCTTTTTCAATGAATTTTTTGCCTATTCTTTACTATAATATTAGTCTGACTTAGCCACTAATTATACTTCATATTTATTTATTTTGTCTATGATCAACCTAAATATTTACATGTTCTCTCTTTCAGCTTGAATCTATGAACCCATCGTTTTCTTTGTTCATTAAATGTTTGTTTTGATGTGCATCAAAAACTCAGCATTTGTCTTTATTTCTAGTCTTATGAACTCTTGTACTTATTCTGTTGATCGAACTTTCTTTGTTCAAGGTTATTTTACCCACAAGTTGGAACACACTGGTTTAAACAAAATGGCTACTTCCACCTCCTTCTTCAACTCTCTCCGTGACGTCACAGATATTGGTGGGAATTTCAAAATGTGGTAATCAACTCAAATCTTTAGCAACTACTCACAGCAATTTCTTCTCTTTACACTGAACTATTATTATCATTTACCCTGTTCCAATACAGGACATTTTACCAGCATTATACTGGTAATATTAACTCTAGTAAGACCTTCAAACTTACAACAGGACTTACAGGTGCAAATTCCACTAAAGTAGAAGAAATAGAAAACTTGATACATCAATTGAATTATTCCATGCAATTGAAACCATTCTATGAAAGGTTTGGTTTTCTAATGTGCAATATCTTGAAATTGTATCTCAAATGATAATCCAGTTGAATTGTGAAATATAAAAAAAAATTAGTGAGGATGATGATAATATAGGAAATAAGTAAAGAATTAAGATTTATCTTTGCTCCATTGTGTATTCTATAGAAGGCAAATGAAAAACGTCATGTAATTTGCCAGAGTGGAATAACTACATGACTTACCTATTAAAAATGACTAACAAGAAAAAACTATCAATTATGAGAACATGAAATCTACTATAAGGCTTTTAATGATGAATAGAATTAAAAAGTTGAAAAAATGATTTTTGTATAAACCCTAGCCAAACTGAAAGGTCTTAAGTAATGAAAAATATATTAACGAACATCAATTTCTTTGTTGAGTCAAAGCAGTCTATCCTACAGAGAAAGTAGCTGAAAAATATTCTATTCTTTTCAAAAATTAATTTTAGTTGAATGTTAATTCTATCTCCTATTCAGTAGTTTGCATAATGGTTCAGTGTATTATTAATCAATATAATTTATGTGGTTTTATCTGAGGGGCTAGACTAGGCATAGGCAACCTTTTTTGAGCAGCAGGCCCCATAAGTTTGGCACATCATAAATCTGGCCACACCAATGAAAAACAAATTTAACCAACAACGTATTTAGTGCAAAGTACACAAAAATATAACTATTTTAAAAGGAAATTCATAAAAGTAGTTCATAAAAAAAACAAAGAAATTATTTATGAATTTTAGTGAAAAACTATGTGTTGGATATTTTTTCACACAGTTTTCCATATTTGAAGGAATCTGAGATTTTAAAAAGAAATTATTGTGCTGGTATAATGATGAAATTAGGTGTGCCATACAGAAAGTCATAAAAGGGCCATATTTAGTGCCGGTCGGCAGGTTGCTCATGCCTGGGCTAGGCTATGAAAAAATTATATTATGAAGATTTTTGATAAAATGAAATTTGAAAACTAATAATCCTCCAGTCTTGCATAATACTCAGAAAACAAAAATTGCTTCTGTGAATAGATATTTGAAATTTACGGTCAACTTTTTCTACATGTTTTCCATGATTTTGGTGATCTAAAAAAAAAATTGTAGTTGAAGTTCAAAGAGTTGATATGGAATGTTTAAATTAGCTGAAAAATTAGTTTTAATTTTCAACTTGGTTTAATATTGGCATTCAATCAATATCAATATCAATTAATATCATTATCAACATCAATTGATATCAACATTAATATCAATAAACATCAATCATTTCCAGTTATTTACTTTTGTTCTTGTTTCTACAAACCAAAACAGGAACTGGAGAATGATGTACGCAATAATCACTGACACTTCCCATGATGGCACGCTGAACTTTCCCAATTCCTCTTGAGCCTAAGATCAACAATGTAGCTCTTTCTGTCTTTACAACCTTAATTATAGCTTCACCAGGTTTGCCATTCACTTCTAGAAGACGGCCTTGGAGCTGAAAAACAAAAATCAGAAAAAAATATTTGATTGCTTTGACAGATTTTATAAAAAAAAAAAGATTTCAAAGAAAAAGATCACAATGAGAATTGTGACATTTAGTATATTGTTGAATTTTCAAGGATTTATGAATGAATGTATCTTTCAGCTAATTGTTATGAAAAGTTTGCAAGCCTAAACTCAATTTGAAAGCTGTTAGAAAAAAAAGGCCCCAATTTTTTCCTGATAAAACAAATTTTCTTTGAAACATAGAATTGAACTATCATGATAATATCAACATGAATCGGCAATAAATTGATTATTACACCATATTTGATGACAGCTAATTGAAAATGCTTGAATCCATTGTTAGAGATATACCAAAAAAAATTATTTGTAAGATAAAGAAAGTTTCATCATTGCTCAATTAGAATGTGCAAGAAATTACATACTTTTTGCTAAAAAATAAATGAAAATTACATTTTTAACACTCAATCATTAACTGTGCTTCTTCATTATTGCATGATCTCTCTACAGTAGGGTGTTGACAGCAGCACTGACTTTCTGCTGTATGGCAGACCATAAGTGAAATAATCATTGTTTGCTTTGTTGAACAATATTTGATCAAAGCAAAATAGTCAATGTGGCTTTATTTCAAGCATGTTCCTCCTACTTTCCAGCATAAAACAAAAGATCACCATATTTTAATTTATTATAAAAATTTTTATTGATGCTGATTGCAGGAAAAGAGAAATTATTGATTTTGCAGACTTCATTGTTAACTCTAGAATAGTTACATTATCAAGACATAGTAGATCACAAGAATCACAATTGAGAGGGAAAAAACGAGGGGGAAGCAAAAAAAAAAATATAAGAAAAAACAACCAGTAAATATTTTTTCTCCATATCTCTATATTTAATGATTCACCATCTATAAATCATTTTTAAATAAATTTCAATCAAAACATGGAAGAGAAAGAATTAAAAAAATGTGCATTTAAAAAATATAGAATTAATCAAAATAATCAATAAAATATATTGAGAAAAAAACATTCTTCCAGATCAAAAGCCGAAATCATAATTGATCAAAAAAGATTGGAAAGTTGCAGAGAAGAAAAATATTTGACTTAATTTTCCTGTTTTTTAATTCCTCAATAAGAATAACGTTCAAGCAGTTCCAGAATATTTTTTCTAAAAAAGGTAAACATAATTAACTACAAGGGATTTATCTGTAAAATGTGTAAAAATATGAATGAAAGCATGAATGTATAAATAGAATAAAATAGAATAAATCATCAAATTAATACAGAGGTGGTTGGAATCATATTTGTTTTGCTTGAAGAAAAAAATCATTCCTTAATAAATAAGTACTGAAAACTTTATTGAAATAGAATAAATTGTTCATTTTTGCAAGATTTTTATAATCGAGTTGTTTTGCATTATAGAAATGCATATATTATTGCCATTTTTTGTTTACATATAACAACTTTTCATGCTGCTAATTTTGTGAAAGAGTTTAGTCAAAGAAAGTTAATAGCAAATTTTTTTCAAATCTTTCTTCTAAATATTGAAAATAAGATATTGATGACAAAATTATTTTTCATACAAGTTTGGAGCTTTTTTCCTCAGGTGTCAATTTTATGCCAAAATCTCTTTGTTTATCCCTACAGGAAGCTAACATTTTGATGTGTAAAAATTTCAAAGGTTTAAACATTCTCAAAGAAAATGTATTTATCTCAAATGATGTAAAATGTCTTTACAATTACTCATACAAATATCTCAAAGCTTATCAAAGATTTTTAAAAAGGAAAAAACATCACCTTCGCTATTTTAAGTTTTACTGTGTACTTTTCCATCAATTTCTTCACCATCTCTTTCTCTTTTTTGATCAGTTCTACCACAATGGCAGGATCAACACCACCAGACGTGAGAGCTGAAAACAATCAAATTCAAATGATCAATCAATGTGTTTAACTAATAATGTTAAAAACAGCCACTTGTATGAGGATAAGGAAATTGAAATGGCAATCATGAAATGAGAGAAAAAAAGATTACCATTTTTGAGAAAAAACAACAACAAAATGATCTCCTGAATGATTATACAATTCAATAATTTAATACAGTGATTTTGAAATTGGGGTCCGATAAATAATGTAAGGGTGTCAGCAGCTGTATTCTCTTGAAACCTGACACTGCAAATCTTGTCACAGAGTAGCATTATCCATTTCAGAGCTATAAAAAAAAAATGATTATTGCACAAAGACCTGTACCTTATACTAGAATCCAAATAAATATAACCATTTAGACAAAATATGATTATTGAAGGTCAAAAACTGTTTATTGATGTAGTTCATTGATTACTGTCTGGAAATCAAATGCTGAAAAGAAGGGTTCACCAGAATATTTCCTTGAGTTTTGAAAGTTTTGAAACAACCGATCGAATAAGACTATCAGATAATCATTCTTTCAAATGACAAAATGGACACTCATTGAAAAAGAATCAAAGAGAGATTAAATATCAAATATTAATCAAATCAATAAAGTAAAAAAATTCTCGACAATTTTGTGATCAGAAGATCAAGATCATATACTCATTCAGATGTTATCTATAGATACGATAATACTAACTCGGAGTTAAAGAAATGAATTTGTAAAGAATTCAAATTATTCAAAGTGACCATAACAGCCAGTATGTAAAAAGAATAAACAAATTTAATGGTAAAAAGTAGTGTTTCTGTCCTTTCAGTAAATATCACTACACCAGATATCAGGCCTGTAATAGTGTCACTTCCCTCGCCCCTAAAAATAGTGCACATCACTTCCTGTAAATCCCTATCTATAAGACTAATTGCACTGACTTGCCCATTCTTTTCCCACTGTTTCTACCTCTGATTCCACTGGTCTGTTGTCAAAAAGACCAGATGCCCTGATCTTCCGACTAAACATGCCTGAACCAAAATGTAAGTACATTGGACTTGACTTTACATTTACTGCTGTAACTTTTACCATCCAAAGTGGAGCCAAAATCTTACACGGACTCTTAAAGAGGATAATTCAATAAAATATGTATATCATGTTGGTAGCAAAATGAATAAATTATTAGTTCTCTTCAACATATAAAAAGGTTGTGTTTCCATTTTCATTATCATCACCAAATTCTAGTCGACCCACGTTGTCAACTCCTTTCAGCATAATATAGTACATTTCAACCACGCTTTACCGGTGGCTTATTCTTAACAAAATGTATTGTGGTGATCATTGCAAAGCTCTAAGTACTCATCTAGGTGACTGTAGGGTTGGGGAAAAGTCTAAGTAGGGATGAACAAGTGGAGTAGAGGTGTCTAAAGGTATAAAGAAGTATTTTTCATTTGAAAATCAGATTGTAAATTTGAGAATTAACAGGTGTGCTATATTCCGACGAATTTTCCAGACAATTGGACTGCTTGTTTTTTGAGATTGAAGCAGCATACATCAACATGTCGGCTGAGTGTATGTCAGACAAATATGGATTTCAACTTAATGTGGCTTCTACTACTCAACAGGGATATGGTATGGGAATCCAGGCTTAACAAAGAAACGGAAGGAAGACACCTACATATTAATGTTACAAGCATAGCTACCATTAGAGAAAAATTTCTGTTCACCACCATCATGTTTGGGTTGTACTACTGAAGGAGGCTGTAGAATGGATCGTCTGAAACAACACAAACAACATGGAGAATGTAAGCTGGTAGACAAAATACATCTCCCATCTTTGTCAGTAGCATTGGGGAATTCGAACCTAAAAGAGGTTAGTTTTCATCTCCCAAAAAAACACAAAATTTAATCAGTTCTTCCATGGCCTATTGTCCACTCTTTGACAAAATTTCATGGAAATTCATTGAAAACCTTTGGAGATATTGTGTGGACAGATATTTGCGTATATATAAATGTATGAAAATAAGAACCATAAGTTCAAGGATGCGTCCACCATCCTTAAGTCCATATCTGTGATTTCTGATTTAAAAGGGATTCTAAATGAAGTAGTAGTAGGATTATTAGTTGTGGAAATAGTAGCAGGAGAAGGTGGAAGACAAAAGTGAGGATGGTTCACCCAAAGATCTTGCTATAAAAAAAACAATTAGTAAGTTTAGATCAAAGTAAGTGTACAATTTTTCTCAATAATTTCTTCTGAAGTCTTAGTATCTGGTTATCTTCTTTGATAAGTGGACTTTGAATGAGTATATATGAGATTTTCAACAATGAATTTAGCTGGAAGTTGAAAAGTTTAGCCGGTTTTAAGTCATTTTTGCCAACAGTTTAAACAAATGATGCTTGGCAATACTGTAGAAAAACAAACGCTTGATACGTTATCTATAAATCAGAATATATGTTTTTTTAATGATGTCTTTCTGTTGTTTAACACAACTGGAACTGACTGACTGAAAAACTGAAAAGTGTATTATTAAGACATAAGGACATATCTGAGAAAAAAAAAATAGAAAAATATCTCTCAATCAAAACAAAATTTTTTCCACCTCTTTCTTACCACCTTGCCCACTCTTCAGTACTTTGGGAGATATTGAGGAAACAGACAAACATGAAGACGTGACCACACATATTTCTCCAACTTGTTGACAGAGGTAAACAAGAAATGAAAAGTACAACAAGAAATTTGTGTTCCAGTTAAAGTTGGCTCTTCAGAGGATCACACACTTGATGAATGAGAAAGACAAAAGTTGCTGGTAGATTGGTAAACTACTAATAAGGAGTGTTGGAAGTAACAAACACTTTTATAGGACTAGGAGTTAGATACTTGCATAGACTGATATTCAGTGGCCCGTATCCATAAGCTTTTTATATAAACTGCCAGTACCCAGCCTGTAATTTGCCCACTGTTATAGAAATGCTTGTACCTGGCCCATAATTTTTTTTTATGCTCTGGGGCAGGCCTGTACCCACTAGATGTGATTTATTTTCCTAACCAGAACCTACCTGTGTGTTCAAGTACAAGAAAGTTGCAGAACATTTTGATTAATTAAGTGATTAGTATCTAACTCTAAGAATAAACCAAACATTTGTCTCTTGATGATTCTAACAGGATGTGTGAGGAGGTAAAGAAATTGTAAGCTTTGCATGTGAGACAAACAAGTTAGATTCACTCTTTCTTCCACTTGTAGGCACATAATAAACATGCGACTATTTGATAAAAAGAGAAATAAGCAAGAATGAGATTTGAGAAAATGACAAAGGAGTATTCATTAAATGTGCATAGATAGAATTGTTACGTTGAGCTGAAAGACGTTAGTAAGGTCTGCGGAAATGTCCTCGAGAAAGAATGCATTATTTTCTTAGTGCTTAAAGTTTGATGGAAAAGGTGTTCATTGGTGATCTCTGAAGAAAGATAGTTTATTATTTTGGATGCAATTTGCGCATTATTAATGAATGTTTGAAAAGAATAGCCTTATGTGTTTGTATATTTTGATGTGTAGGAAAAAGCTACCGTTATTTACTATGTGTGTGCGTAATTGCATATTTTTGTGGGTAAATCAAAGAGTGTTGTTGTTGTGACTTCAGTCTGTAAGCAGCTGTGAGTTTGTATGTGTGTTAGTTGTAGTTAGTTGTTGTCTTTTATTTTCATAACTTGTAAACATACCTCCATTGCACTAATTTAGGGGTAAAAAAGTCAGCTTATTATTTACAAAAACACTGATTATCAAACAAAGGCCCTTGAATTGTTTTCTGGGGAATTCAGAATCGACCTATTGGCATTTAGTAAATGAACATCCAGTAATTCGAGATTCAGAAAATTGAATGTCAACAGTTTTATCTATGTAGAGACCACACCTTTTTTTTAATTTTTTATAACCCAATATGAAAGTAATACACAAGATTACAACAAAACAAATTCATCCTTGAGATACAAAGTATTTCGTTCTGACTTTCAACCTTCACAGGGGTGGGGTGGGGGTCCAACTATTAAGAGTTTTGCCAATTGCCATCAATCACTGCAGTTTTTTTTGTTGAACTGGTAAAAAATCTTGCTTCATATACTAAGTTGTTCAAACCATATGTTTATGTTCTCTCTATACTCATGACACACAGAAGATACTTGTTTCCAGCTGTGGGGGTTGTTTACAATGGGTATTGTTCTTGATAGTTTGTTTGGCCTTGATTTATGAATTGTCAGAAATATTTCTTTGTAGAAATTGAGTAGTACGGGTCATTATTTAGATGATGTGTTTTTTGTTTGGAGAGAAATTCATATTCAATTCAAAATGTTCATCTGATTTCAGAAGAAACCAATGTAATGTTCATAGCATCTTTTGAAATGTATGTAGATATTCTTAGAACTCTTTTGATATAGTCTCAGTCAAATACAACAGTAGAAAACTGGTAAAAGAAATACATGCCAAACAGATATTATTTTATGAAAAATATGAACATTTAATTATGAACAGAAGAGAGTAATTGAGAAATGACATGCGTGTTGATTGAAGTACAGAACACAGGTAATGCAGAATAAGTAGCAAACACAGTAAAGAAGGAGCAAAAGTAATAAAGAATGTAAAAAGCTGAGTAAGTGGAATTGTGCAGATAATGGAAAATGGCTTTAAAGCATATATGAAAAAGATATTTTACACCCGTGCAAAACAGATGTGCCTGCCCTTTGGGAAAAGACAATTAAGCGGGTGTCAGGAATTTTGTAGTCTCATATTTATTTACAACACGCAGATGAAGTTGTAAGCTGCAGAGAAGGTGGTGAAAAGCTTTCTGTTAGAATGACTATCTATTTGGAAGTCTGTGTTTCTTTTCAATTGAATGACCATAACCACCAAAAGGTTGTATCCCTTTTTATATGAGTGTGTGTTTGTGTGTTGTAATGCCATACTGTTTTGTATACAGACTTGGAAATTGGTATCATTACTCCACTAGACATCTTCTAAAAATGTTTTTATCTACATTTTTGGAAAAAAAGCTTTTTTGACCTTTTTAATAGAGTTTAAAAAAACATCTAGATTCTGTAAAATTTAGATGTTATTAATCAACCCATCAAAATAAGATGGCTCGATTGATAGCATCTAGATTCTAAAGAAACTAGATGTTTTTTTAACTCTATTTTAGATATTTTCCAATGGGAAATGCTAGTGATGTCATTAATAGAATTTATTCTGGCCATGTTTATTCTTCCATACAATTTTAAAAAATTTGATGCAATGGTTGTCCAATTATTGACTGTAATGCCGAGTTTTTCTTTTCGTGTGAGTTTAATTTAGTAGCTATGTAGTTTTAACTTTGTGAAAAGGTGTGTCTTTTTGTTCTAATTAGTGTAAATTTTCATTTTTCTAATCTTAATGGAAATTATATAAAATCTCATTTTTGTTCAATTTGGACACATTAAAAAATTCATTTACAAATAAAAACCACCACCACAGGATTCCTTTTATTGTTTTCTTTTCTTCACTTCACAGGTTCATCACCAGAGTACAGCGGGTGGGGTGGGTGGGTGTTTGAGGCATGCATGAAGTTACGGGGGATGGTGGTGCAAGTAGAAGTCTGTGTTGCTAAAAAAGCGCTGAATTTGTTAAAAAATAGCCTTGCTTGTTTCTCCCTTACATTCCCTAATGGAGCATGACATATTTTACACAATTTTTTTATATTTATTTCGTATGGACATCCAACTTTTGTGAGAAATTTGCATTGAGAAATTTTGCGGTTGAAAATCACTTTTTTTGGCCACATCTCTCAACTACTGAGAATTTCTCATTTCAAATGTAAAAACAAGCGTAAATATCAAAAATATTAAAAATAAGACAACAGCTTTCAATAGTGTGAATGTTTAATGAAAAGTAATCCTTGCAAATTATATTCCTTGGATTAGTTACTGAATGACATCAAATGAGAACAAAAGCAAATAGTGTATGTAGCCTGTAAAAAGTGGCCAAGTGACTGTAGATAGATGAAATGGTAAGTAATCCTGCTTCAGTGAAAATGAATGACTGTAAAGAAAGTCTTGTTTGCTTCTAGATGGGCATAAGATTATTCTCTTACTTTTCGTAAGTGATTGTATAGTAAGCTGCCCCCTGATCAAATAAAAAATCCTGCTTCAGTAAGAGTGAATGACTATTTAATGCTCTCCTACTTTGTTAACATGGTTAAAATGATGGTAATAGTCAGCTTTATACTAAACGGATAAGCTATTCATAGTTTCTCAACCAGGGACTTGTAACTATTGGATAGGTAACTGTTGCTATATTCATCATTAACAGATACTTGGCATAGAACCATTTTTCATTCTGTGGCATGGCATGATGGGATTGATTTGCATTCCTTCACTGATATTTCATATGGAGTATGCCTTGATTATTTCCATGTCAATGAAGAAAGGAAGATACCATCAAAATAGCCAGTAGAAGAAAAGAAATGATTCAGTCAAATAGAAGCTTCTTTAAAAAATGGTTGAAGAAAATTCAGTAGGAGCACAACTAGAAGAAATTAAAAAAAAGCTCCTCATCTTTTCACAGGATAACAGAGCAAGGATGCATCAGCAGAAGAGAAAAGCTAGGAATACTTTTAATGTAGAATCCATACAAATTCATAAGGAAGTTGTTTCAGCAGGAAAAGAATTATGTCTTCAAGATTCACAGAGAGACCTGGGAATAGCACCTTCAAAAATATATACCAACCCATAAAGTGATATTTCCCAGAGAAATTTCAGTGGACTCAATTGACCACATCCACTGGAAGTAGAATTTGTCACTATCTCTATAAAACTGCATTAAGTGGGAGATTTCATCTAGAGAGAGTAATGTTCTAATAGGTGAGTGTGTGTTGATGATAAAGGCTCTGTTGGCTTTGTGGAGGATTGATCTAAAGAAAAGATAAGGAATGATTGGGTAGCATGTGTGTATGGTGAGCTGTCTCTTAATCAAATAAGTAACTTCCATTATTAGCCGGGAGTAATTGCCTGGTAACTTAAATCGGGGGCAATTGCTTCCCTTTTGTTGCAATCAATAGATACTACTGCTGCTTATGATTGTTGCTGTGTTGCTTTAAGTGACTGATAGAGAAGTGGTTCCATTTACAGCATTGATAGTTCTATGCAGAGTAGCTCCGTTGGTCAAAAGGGTGTGGCCATGGACTACCACAGTTGCAACAGTATTGCTGTAAATATTTGGTTCTGCTGATTTCAGGTCTAGTGGTGAGTTGATGGATGCTGGCAGCATACTGAGTTGGCCATGTGTTAAACATGGGAGGCCGTCAATTGTGATGTCCTTCGTACTATAATGGGTCCTGTAGAGACATTTGGGGATTGATTAGCCTTTTTTCCCTGACTTTTGATGATTTGCAGCCATTATTAGCAGCAAAACTACAGGTCCAGGCTAGTTGTTTCAGTTATATGTTGTCTTGTCTTAGTGACTGGAAGACAAATTTTTGGTATTTCGCTTGTTGTTGTGGACTAAAATGGTTCTCAAACGCCTTGACAAGACTGTCAGAATGGGTCTTGTCAGCTCCTGTCGTTAGCTGTTCCGTAGGTAATGATTTGGTATTGTTTTATCGATCATTATCCCAAAATCTTAGTAGTAGGACTTTCTGTTGTTGGTTGTCTTTAATTGTATGAGCAACAAAGTAATTCTTCAGATGCCCGACACAACTTTTCCAATATACAATCCTGCCCTCTGTTTGACAGTCAAAAGTTGGGTAATATATGAGGGATGCCATATTTGTTGGTACCACATAGATTGGGGACAAAGAAAGGTTAAAAAGTTGATTTTCTCACTAAACTGACAAAATGGAGACTCTGTCCTTGTCACCAATATAATGTTCGGATTAGTGAATGTGATGATATAAGTGTCAGAGGCTTTCAGGAGGATAGACATCAGGCTTTATCGTATAATATGGCTGCTATAATCATACAGCGTCAAAAATTGAAGCAAAGGAAAGAAAGATCAGTTCACATCTAAGATTGTGGTTAAGAGTGTTGAAGACATTATCCAGTAGGGTCCTTTACAGCAAAACTCCAATTATCCTTATCATCATCATCCCTGGTAGAGGAAACAATATATAATGCTGAAGGGCTCCAAAGATATGATTGTCTGAAACATTCATCTTAATGTATCAGCAGAGCACAAATGGAAAATAATAGAAGTTGTGGATTAAGTTGAGAGCAGAGTATACGAAAAGAAATATATGCAAGAAATCATGGAAGCTATTCCGAATGATCAGAAAGGCACCACCAAGCAGAAGCACAGTCAGATTGTTGAGGATACAAAATGATGGTTGAGGAGGTAAGAAAGTCGAGTCTGATAAGTCACTCAATAGAAACCTTTATGTCTCCACGCAGTATGCCATATTGGGGTGATCAATTAAAAAATTGGAAGAAAGGGTGATCAATGAATAAGTTACTTCATTTGCCTTTTTTGGGCAGTGATCATTAAAAAAGCTGAATTTTCAAAAAACAGACCAGCACAAACTAAGGGATCAATTTAGCATAAACCTACATTGAAAATTGAATCCCCTGTTAGAAACCTACTTTGGTGGTTTGGGGCACTTAAAAAGAACAAAAAAATTTATTTCAAGACATAAAAAGGGGTGGATGTTCAAATTTTAAGCTGTTTAGCAACATTTGTACGGCCTGTACACGTGATATATACATAGCCATAAACTGAGAGAAACTTTCGACAGTTTTGGTTGACCATCTCCAATAGAGGAGGAAAGAGAATCAAAGGAGCCAATCACCAAAATGAGACAGAGAGCACAGACAATATGAAATCAGAGATTGATCAGAAGTTGTCAAGGAGTGAAAAGTGGACAAGAAAATTAACTTGAATTGGAATGTTGGCCATGTAACGTACAACCAGATAACCTCAAGACATAGCATCCGATACTTGCAATATAAGTAGAGAAAAAGAATCCATAGCGCATATCTTTGTGGGATGCAACACAGTACACAGTAAATACACATCAAGACTCAATCAGGTATTTGCAGTCATAGTAAATGTGATCAGATCTCAGGTGATCAAGGTCTACGTGCAATGATTTAGTATGAGCTAGCTCACATATGGAATCAGGAACAGGGTCAATATGTACTTACTAGGTAAACAAGAAAGGCCAATGGATAATGTGGTTGAGCTTAGAGGTATTGAAACATATTTAAAAGACATTATCATGATTAGCCAGAGTCAAAATTTTATTCTCTGGTTACAAAACTTTGGAGAGTCATAACTGCTGAATTAACAGCCCATTGGGAACCAAATCTACAGTAAGCACATAAGCATAAAAACTCGGTACATGAACATGCCAAGAATCTACCAGCCATTGAACACAAACTCTTATAAGACATCAATGTGATCAAAAGAGAATGCTTCTTTCTAGATTTGTCCAGCCAGGACAGGGGACTGGAGGGATTGATGAAACACAACTTCTCACCTGACCCAACTTGCACAACCACATGCAGGCCTACACATAGCACAGCAATGCACAGCAATGCACACGCAAACAAACCCTATTAAGTGTGAAGGTAGGTCTTGTACTTATGGTACTTCGGTATCTAATTGAGTCTTTCTTCCTAGTTTTTAGTGATTTTTATTTGATTCTTAATTACGAAAAAATCTCTTCCTGAACAGTTTTTTCTCTTTTCATCTGAAGCATTTAGGGAACTATTGAGAAGTTTTATTTATATGAAAAAGAATTAAAGTACAATTAGCAAGGGGAAAAAAATGAAGTAGTGATGCAAACATTAAGATTAGATAAATAGAACAATACTGAACCAATTTTTCTATTTTTTCCCAACGCAATCTGTAAATCAATTGAAAGCACAATCTGTAATCTGTAATCAATCAGTAAGACAGTTAAAAATACAATCTGTAATCCATAATCTAAGCTTGCTTCTGCTACCATGGTGAACTAATTGCTACAACCACATTATTCTAAAAGCACACCCAAACTGTTGTTGTCACAAAAACGTAAAAATATTTTAGTATCTGTAAAAAGCAACTGATTGATGAAGCCTTTTTGACATAGTATAAGGAAGGTAGTCCTGCTTGTAGCTATTATAGATTTAATGAAAAACAGAATTTTGATTTGACACTGTTATAAGCAGATAAGTTTCCGATCCAAATTTTGCTTTTCTTTCATTGATTTTCTTACTTCTTTTCATTTGTTCACCACTCGTAAAATCGAAAGAGCGAGGGTGTGAAACTTTACAATTTACAATCGGGACCACCTTCCTTACATTGTACCAAAAAGGCTTTTACTATCCATTGCTTTTTATAGACACTAAAATATTTGTGCGTTTTTGTGTATCTCTAGCACACAGCACACTTAAGATACAAAGCACCACATGCTATTGAAAAGAGGATAATCGATATTGAACAGTGAGATGGAACATACCAGGAAGAGAAGAATTTTCTGGAAAACTCACACAGTTTTGCAAAGCACATTTTTAAAAGTAAAAGAAACAGACTCTTGTGAGACTTTTACCTTCTGTCATCTTTCTGTGGTTTCTTTTTTCGTTGCTGGACACTGTCTCTATCCTTCAGCAATATTACTGGTTCATGTGTGTTAGCAGAAAAAATTGCCAAGACTGAAACTTGATGTTGCCAATTCAAAAATATTCTTGACTTAGTTTGATTGCCAAAAAGTACTAAGAAGCTTTAAATGAAAAGAAATAGCCAAAAAACAGCAAAAAGATGCTAAAAATGGTCCCAAATGGTCCCAAATCACTAAAATGTTCAAGCACTCCTATGTTAATTTAGCAATTTTTGCACTGCCAAAGCAAAGAAATCTTATCTTATTTGCCAAAGATGGAATACGATCTGAAGATAGAGATTTATGCTGGTCGCAGCATTAAAAAAGACTTTTTGTATTGTCTACAAGGTTGTTTAGGAATTCTTTTGATAATTCAGGTGACAGCCATGACACAATGAGAGAGAGGAGAGGATAAGGGAAAGAGATGGAACAGAGGGAGAGACAAAATGCGATGAAGATGAAGCGTAGGGCCGTGCATCGAACATATGTAGACCTGTTGCCGAAATAAACACATGTTGAACATACCTGTTATGTTGCCATGCCGTAATACTCATGTTGAGTCGTGATGCTGTGGCTTCTTATATCTGCATCTCATCAAAGTTTCCAGTTGTGAAGAAGAAGTGCTGTGAGGGAGAGAAGACTATATGCCAGAAGAAAAAAACCCATGCTGGGTACACAAGACAGAAAAAGAAGCACTCCATTTTATTTTGCTTCTGGTATTTGGGACTCTCTTTGATCACAAAGATGTAAAACAGCTAAAAATGATTATCTGCTGGTTTGAAAACTTTCAATCCCCGGATGATGATACCTCAAACCCAGATTGTACTGACTGTGTCTTCAATTGACTAACATTGTTTTGTCCACTATGTTGACTCACATCTCTTTCTTCTTTCTTTTCCCTTTGACTACTCGATCCTTTCTTTTTTACTGTTGGCTGACATTCTTTTGCCCTCTCTCTCTCTCTGCTACATTCTATCAGATGCCTCTGCCTCAATATGTGTCCCCTCCTTCCTCTGACAACCCTGATTGCTAATGTGTTAGCTATTCATAAAGATCCTGTCTTTTTGTCCTGTTCAATTTAATCAAAATGACATTTTTAATTTTCTATTCAAGGGAGCTCCCAGGGTTCCAGTGCAACTTAAATTTCGCTTGAATCTGGCAGATCAAATTTCACTATTTTTCTACACCTGCAAATATCTGTTATTAAGCCAGATTAAAATTCAAAACACCTTTGAAAACTCCTTGCATGCCTCTGGCTACTTTTGCAACACATTTATCCCATCATTTTTCAATCTCTTTTTTAAAAATAGTTTTTACTGACTCCTATATGCTTGTATTCTATAAGATGAAAATTTGTGTATAGGGGTAATTTGATCTCAGAATGAACATGAATCTGCGATTTTCTGTAAATGGAAATAGCATCACTTGATTTACACATACATACACATTAATATATATATTTACATTACTGATGAACAAATTAAAATATCATTGGAAACCACTAATAAAAATAACAATTCTTATCGAAAAAATACTAATAAAATCAATTTGTATTACTGTAACGAAAGGCACCTTAACTTCCAACAAGATGAAAAAGCCCTCATACATCCATAGATATGTATCAAAGACAAATGTTGTGTACCAACTTACATACCCTTTGGGAGATTGCATCTCCAACTGAAATAAAAAAAATATCTTATATTGGATATACTACTATCACTCTCTCTCGTTGCTTAACTTGCCACCTCTCTCAACAGAGTTCCATCTACCAACATATTTAACGGTACCATTGCCTCTCCTCCATACCCATAAAATCCTCATAGACAACACTAGAATATTTCACGATTCTAAAAAGAAAAAGAGACTTCAAATCCTGGAGGCTATCTATATCAATGGCAGACAACCACCATTTTTAAAATCTCTCACGAAGTGGAAGAAGGTATTTTAAAGTGTCTATAATAGAAGTTGCAATACCAACATGTGAGTTTTGAAATAATTGAATTGTGATCCAATACATTTTAGAACAAATGTGTTGACATGGGAAAAACATTGCTGAAGTAAACAATTCAATTTAAATAGAAACGATGTCACTACGGATTATTCAATCATATTAAAAACTTCTTTTTATCACAGTTACTATGAAGAATTGAACTTTAAAATCTTTTGAAATATTTCCTGAAAATGACCAATGATGGTCAAAAGTGCTTGAAGAACTATAGTACTTTGGACAGATCCTTCATAACCCAGTGAAAAACAACTCATTTGCAAACAAGAAAAATCAATAAAAAAGTTGAACCAACAAAAACTATCCACTGTCCTTAATGAAAAAAAAAAAAAAAAAAACATATATAAATATATATATATATATATATATATATATATATATATATATACACATATATATAAATATATGTATGTATATATATATATATATATGTATATATGTATATATATATATATATATATATATATATATATATACAGTGAATTTGATAGACAATATGGAGACACGAAAGTTTGGAAACTGGATTGAATTTATTTTTGTCACGTGTTTCGAGTGACTGCTCTCGTTATCAAACATCAAATGGCTATATCAGAAAAAAATCAGCCAAATCTAACTGTAAAATGGCTAAGTAGCCAACCCTGCTTTATGAAAGTATGAGTTGTCCACAAGTAGGATTTTTCCAACTTGGGAACTTCCTGTAATGGAAAGAATAGATGGCATTCCACCCAGCCCCGGTTTTGAGATAGGAGCAAGTAGATAAAAAATCCCAATATTTATGGGGAAAGACTCCAAATTTCTGCTGTGGGTAGGGTTTTTGAAGAAGAAGGCCACAATATACTACCTAAAAGAGGCTGAACTAGTCAACTTAGCTTATGATTACTTGGATGGTGTCGCCTCGGAGTACATAGGCCGATATAAAGATAACCATCTGGGAGTTATTTGTAGGGAGTTGTTGGAAGAATGGGGATTTCACTAGCCAAGTGGATGCAGTAGGAATTTTACTGAAGGTTTGACAAGCGAAGATGAGGTCTTGAAGTTGGCAAAGGTGGTCTATAAGGACATGGTGGAGGGGGATGGGGAGGCAGTTCAAACTCACCTTGTGAACTACTTTACAGATGTTATAAAGAATCAATTTGCATGAGAAGATGTGGCTAGAGCAGCCTGTCTCTCTTGTTGAAGCATTTACAATGGCAAAGAAGAGTCTTAGGCTATATGACAGATTGGAAATATCACAGGGCTGGGGAACAGAGCAGGGTGATCAAGTAATGAAAAGTAAGGTGGAAGCACCTCCTGATGCTAGGGGATTTGTATGCTGGAAATATGGTCAATGAGGTCATCTTAGGGGGAATTATCCTCTTGAAGGGACAATTGTCTGGTAGACGAGAAAGCTCCAAATGGCAGGGTCTAGCCAAAGTTAGGAAGGTAGAAAGGGCCAAATGCATATTTACACCCTGGGCTGCAAAAAAAAGTCCCTATATTTGTTCAGCAATGATAAACGGAACCTGTTGAATATGCCCAACCTACACCGGGTGCTTTATTCCTCTGCTAAGTTTTACGGAAGGGGCTGGTATAGAGGGCAGATGGAAGGAGACCCTCAGGCTGACGGATGGAAGTGAAAGAAAAATAGCAGTGACCATAGAAAGAATAAGCTGCCCATATTTCAAAAGGAAAATGAAGGAATTGTGGATGGGATTCTATAAGATTTAAATGTAGAAAACAGTCGAAGAGTCAGGGATTGACCCAAGCTTGTTTGGAAAGAGTTCCAACCCCATAGAGTATGAGTTGTGGAAACTGCAGGGGGTAGGGAACAGAAAGAGAAGTTGAGGAAAGAGAAAAGACAGACTGGAAAGAGAGAAAGAGAGAAGAAAAAGAAGAAACAAAAATTTACAAAGACCAACAACAGATTATGTGAGATGTACAGGAACTAGTGTATTACATATTAGGCAAGCAGGGTTAAGGAATTGGCCCCTCCTAGACATCACTTGGCTCCCCCAATGAATGAAATGTCAATCAATTGTTGCTAATTTAGCACTTTTGCACTAAATTCAGTTTTTTGTTTAAAAGCGTTAAATTAACGTGGGCATGCTTAAAGATTTTGGCTACTTTTCTGTTTTATTTCTTACCATCATGTGTTTGAAGAATTTTGAAGAATTGAATATGAACATTTGTGTTTAAAGAGTTGGGAGTTTTAATGGTGAGTATATGGACTATGTTTATTCATATAAAGGTGTGGATGGTTCGTAGTCTATTGATTTAGATACAATTTCAAGCTGAATTATGAAAAAAGTGTGAAAACTTACATGGTAGAATATTTAATGCTCTTTCATACAAAAACAAGATACAAATAATCTGACCAGATTTTTATTTCAAAATGGCCACCATAAAGAACAAAATTTGCAATATAGTAGAGTGAACCAGTTGAAATTCCAACAAAAATTGTTCAGAATTGTGGAAAGAGTGTAAAAACTTGCATACTGGTACATTTTTTCATGTTCTTTCATATAAAAACGAAACACACACAATATGACCATAACAGCATTTGCCATCTTTATTTTCATATGGCTGCCATGAAAAAACAAAATTTACAACATAGAATAGTTGAAGTTTCCATCAGAATTGTTCAAAATGTGAAAATAAAAGTGTAAAAACTTGCATATTAGTAAATTTGTTAATGCTCTTTTGTATAAAAACACAATACACATGATTTGACCAAAACTGCAGCCATCATCTTCATTCTAAAATGGCTAACATGAAAATTAAAATCTTCAATATAGATCAGTGGAAATTTCCATCAGAAATCTTTAAAATGTAAAAGAAAGTGCAAAAACTTGCATACTGGTAAAATTTTTAACATAAAAACAAGACACAAACAATCTGACTAGAGCTGTGGCCACCATCTTTATTTCAAAACAACCATTGTAAGGAACCAAAATTTGCAATATATTACAGTAGATGAGCTGAAATTTTAACCAGAATGGATCAAAATGAGAAAAAAGTGTAAAAACTTGCATACTGGTCGATTTTTTATTCTCTTTCATATAAATACAAAATACACTATCAAGCCAATATCTACCATCTTCATTTTAAAATTGTTGCCAAAAAAAAAAAAAATTGGAACATAGATTAGTTGGAATTTCTACCAAAATTATTCAAAATGTGAAACTTGCATACTGGTAGATTCATTAATCCTCTTCCATATAAAAATAGAAAATAAATGATCTGACCAAAACAGTGGCTGCCATTTTCATTTCAAAATAATCACCATAAAAAGAAATTTTCCATATAGGTTAGTTGAAATTCGTATCAGAATTATTCAAAATAGGAAAAAGTTGTGTATACTGGTAGAACTTCCAATCAAAGGCCAGAGCAAACCCAGACATTGCCTGGCCTTCCAGCAGCATTGCTGCTAATCTTTATACATTTTATATGATGTATGTTATAAAAGCTTTGCCCATCCTCATAGTTTTCTGGCCAAACCGTACCCAGGTTGGTACAAAAAGCAGCCTACACATGATCTGATGAAAACTGCAGCTACCATCTTCTTTTTAAAATGACCTCCATAAAAACAATTTCAGTCGTATATTAGCAGATATAATCATTTTATCAATATATGTGACACTAGGGGACCTGGAGTCCCCCGTGTCCTAAAAATTACTATGGTTATTACCAAAGGAGTTATCTGTATTAAAGGCTTGATATGTTTTTGGAAGATACCGTAGGAAGTGAGAATTATGTGCTTCCAAGTGCGGGGGCCTGCAGTCTCTCAATTTAATGTGTTCTGTCGGATCCCTGGGTTGCAAAAACAAGCACTCTTAGAGAAGTTCTCCTCCTGGTTCGATAGCCAGATGGGGGCCAGTGTCTGGGGTCTTGAGAGAAAGAGTAAAGCTTTTGAAAGAAAAGTAATTTGCAGAGTTCTTGAAAGAGGGGGAGGCTAATTTATGATCTTTGACGAACTTGTGTCGCGAGACGGATGAGGGTCAATATTTGGGATTTTCTGGAAGGATTGAGATAACGTCAACAGGAAAAGAAAGAAAGGAAGTCAATTACAAAGAAATACAGTGTTGATACCCAGGGCTTAAATAGAAGGGATTTTCCTAACAGCAGCAGTAGGGTTGGGGATTCGAGAAGTGAACGCTACCAGTCTCTCTTGTCAGCTGTCCGCCTTTGTAACTGTCAACCGCTGCTACCATCCAATAGACTACCGTTCGTGACATGAGAGACCAGTCATCAGTTTGACTTAGATGAAAATTGGCCTCCTCTCTTTTCAACTGCGAATAAGCATTTCCTGTCTCCAGAGTTATTGATAATCAATACTCTATATAAAACAGTTAAACAAAATTTCGACTTGTTGCCTTCTTTTACTAACCCAGAATCACAGCTGGTTTGCTATAGTTTGTGAGACCATCACACAGACGCTGAAGAAGGACCACATGTATAATCATGAGGAATTAAATGCAATTTATGACATGGCTCTGTTTCACCTAAGCAAATTATGATAATATATATTCATGATATATTACGTTGCTCATAATACACAGACATAAATTTCATACCCAGTACATAAAACAATGCAAACTGACAGACAGATTCAAAAATGGATTGTCTGAAAATAGTCATCTGTCTCTCGGGAGGTGAGCATGACTGTTCATTCTGTTTGCTTTTGCCCAGTTGAAGAAGATACAACTATTTCTGTCCACAGGGATTTCTAAAGGCTCGGCTGGCAGCAGGGCTATTACCTTTTTGTTGTTAGTATCTGTCCAGATGCGTATTGAATCCCTCTCCCTTCCTGGCATTTTATCATAGATTAAACATTTTTAAAACATTGAGAGTTTTTACAAGATTTTATATTTATCATTTTAAAAATAAAATCAATAATGCTGATTCACCCAATCAATCCTTTTTTTCATGTATGTTTCAGAAGATTTATCCTTAATTGCTTGAAAAAAATTACAACATCAGATTGTAGCAAGAATAAAATTGATTTTAGAGATAAAATCTAACAAAACTTTTTCATTTTCCTCTTTACTGAGATCATCATATTGATATGATTCTGCTTTGCAGATAATATCATAATGCTATTCTCTGATATAGATTATTTCTAAGTAAAATGATATTCTCTTTCTTTTTGTCTTTTTTTCAATTTGATGTAATTAAAATTCACATTAAATATCTTGATATCATCCTGTTCCTTCCTAAATATCTAATGTAATACATTTTGATCATTGGGATGATTTTAATTAATTTGATGAATCTATAAATATTTTTCATTGTGCTTTTGTCAAGATCTGATTGCCAACTCTTGCTTTAAAAAAAATGAATTTGAAATCTATATCAGTTTTGTAAAAGAGCAGACTTCTTTTCTTTGATTAATATCTTCTTCTCTGGAAAAAGATTGCAATATTTCAACTGCTAGAGCATATAGATCGATATAATAGATATGATTTCCCAAATCATGCCTGGAAATGATATTGCCAAGTATTGTAAATTTTCATATGAAGTCAGTAGGACTTGTCTAGAAAGGTTATCATTTTCAGGTAGTAAAGACATGGAAATTTCACCTAATTTTACAAGTCATCTGAAAGAAAGGCCATGGCAAATAAATTTTGGCTTAGCAGAAGCAAGTACATAGTTAAAGATTTTGCCGCAGAGGTAGCTGCAAACATTCTTGGATCATTTGCCTCTTTTGCATCTTTTCATCTTCAAAGCCTAAACTCCATTACTCTAATCAGCTACTATCAAAAAAGTTCAGGTTGAAAGTATTTCCTCAAATCTACAAGGACCCCTGGAACCAGATTTACAAACTGGATGGCAGTTATATCTGATTTGTCAAGCAACAAACATATCAACTCTGGTTAGGAAATGTTCAGATGACATGATAAAAAATGTGACTACAAACTTCTCGCTGACAATATTTGGTAGATCCATAAAATCAATTCCTCGTCAAATGACATGAATATTTTTAGACTAGACAATGGTGAAGGTATCTTTGAAATCTAATTATGCAGTGAGGCATAAAAGCTGTAGAAACAAATTCAACAACCAAAAAGCTTCAGTGTGCTAAAAAACAAAAGGCTAAAGAAAAGACAAAGCTTAAACCTGAGGTAGAGTCGATTGAATATGATTCTGATCAAGATAAAACAAAATGAAGTAAATATTCATAATGGTCCTAAGATTTCATTTGTTCATATTGTAATAACTACTTTAAAGTTTGCTACTGGTTGTAAATATCAAATATTCCATAAAAGAAAGGGTTTACTATAAAAATTGCAATACTACAAGAATAATAGCACATATCACCTAAATATTCCATATTTTGTGCATTAATGAGTTGTTACCATGGCAACGGATACCACAATCGTGATTGTTATCATTTTTGAAGGTTTTATGATTTGACATCAAACACAAGATTTCAAGCATTTTTAGGGGCAATTTTCAGTATTTTCTAGCAGTTCTTATGGCAATGGTTCTTTAAACTGTACCTATGCTTAATTTTGATGGTAGCATTTTATTTATAGACCATAAAATCCTATTTGTTCCGCCACTGAAATCATTAATTTTTGTTGATTATTTCAGAAGTTTCTGGTGATTTCCATGGTTTTTTCATGGTTACCGTGGCAATGACCATAAAAGATGCTGACCCCGAGCCAAGGTATGAAAGAAATGAAATTGTTTGATATACCCCAAAGCATCATTTCAGATCAAGAAATGTAGGTTCAGACATGTTGGTAACTGAGCATAAGGTTTCTGCCCCACTAAGAGTTGAAGTGACTCCAGAGATTACTGCTTTTCAGTGTTCCTCAAGTCTTTTTTTAGGAAGAGATTAATTTCACACTCACTACCACAACTTTGTTGCATGTTGTAAACAAAGTTCTTGGTCATGTTTTCTCCCTGTTAATATTTTATGCTGGTCACCTCTTGTCAGCAAATGTCTGGGTTGCTACGTATTTTGCTTGGTATTGTGAGCAATGAGCAATTCCATTTTTGTACTGCATAGGAGGTTCATATCATAGTTTAGATAGGATCCAGTAAAGGTCTGTATATGGTATATGAATGTCTTGAACCCACATTTTGTGTATGTTATTAGTATCTCTAAGAAGGTTAATTCACCATTTGTTCCTTTTTCCTAAGTGAACCTTATTGAGGGTCACAGGGTCCAAACCATATTATCTTGCGGAGGCAAGAGTATGAAAGTGTCATTTATATACCTCAACCACATGAATTGCATCAATGATGTAGTTCTCGGGGCAATTTACCTCGAAGTACTCAATGTACATGTTCACCATTACCGGGGACAATATGTCAATATATTTCAGAACCCAATTGGAATTATGTTGTTTGCACACAAAATGTTAGCATTTCCATTATGTCATTTATCAGAATGCTGGTGAGTCCCCAAGAGTTGATTCAGATTGCAGGTTTTCTCAAATCACTCACATGACCTCATCCAATTTGCAATATCAAAGCTCATCATCTGGGGTGCTGGAGTGCCTTTGATTATTTCAACAAAGTGGATTGTGTTCTTTACACATTCTTTATGGATTTAATGACATTCCAGGACACAATAAACACTAAAGGAAGGAAAGGGGTACATGGCAGACATGTGAAAAAGAAACTAACCAATAAAGACAAGGAAATTAGTCTAAACCAACCTAAAAATATATATATTTGTATATATATGTATAATTATATATTGCATTACATTATATACATATATACATGGGTGTGTGTGTATGTGTAAGAACTGTCATAAATATGCAACAAGCATGAATATATGCATTAAATAAATCTTTAAATCAAAATAGAGCTCGATACCATCAGTAGAGCAGTTATAATATGAGTGAAGACTTTTTCACTGGTTCATTTTCATTTTCGTAGATTCTGTTTCACTTTAAAGATATTTTCAGAAAATCTTTTTTAAGCGAATCTACAATCTGTAATAAAGCATTGAGAAAATCTCTACTCATGTTACACACACACACACACATATATATGTAAATGCTCAGTCTGCACGTATGTATCTTGCATCTGTGTGTGTGTGTGTGTGTGTGTATGTGTGTGTGTGTGTGTGTGTGTGTGTGTGTGTGTGTGTGTGTGTGTGTGTGTGTATGTGTGTGTGTGTGTGCTCACTTGGAAAGAAAAGAAAGTACACATATGAAGACTCCACAAAATTTTCTACTGCTGAAAATCTCCAGTAATCATGATTTGCAATCTGGTAAGAAATTCAAAAAAAGATTCGTTTAGAAAATAAAAGTTTTCCAATCTTACGTGAATTGATGGCTTCCGTATATTCAGGAGCATGAACAAAGATTATTCGGTCATTTTTCTTGTAAACATTATCCAAGTAATCTGGAAATTATACAAGAAATTAAAATCAAATACAAATGTATAACATGTCTGGTTAGTTAATAGAAACTGTCACATAACCAACATCTTTAGCATCATGCTGTGTTAGAATGTGATGAATAGAAAAGAATTGAAAAAGGGGTGATCAATGAATAAGTTACTTCCCTCACTTTTTGTTTGGGTAGTGATTACTAAAAAGTCTGAATTTCCAAAAAATGGATGGGCACAAAATAGAGATCAATTTAGCATAAACTTACTTTGTAAACTGAACACCCTCACTAAAAACCTATTTTTTGGGGATTCTATTTGTTCATTTCTTCACGTTTTGACTGTGTACCTTGCGGCCTTCTGTCAAACCAATTAACCAACTGAGCCTCAATATCAGTAGCAGCTGGGAATCTCACATGAAAATACGACATTTTGGAAAAAACAAACTGATCATCCAGTGCAAGGGAGGTAAATCAGAAAATGACACCAAAAACACAACCCCATTACACAGGAATGGATCTATAACAAACACAGATGTCCAGTCCAATCAAGCATGCACTCTGGGAAGTGATTCTGTAATTTAGAAGCAGAACACCCAACAAAGTCGAAAACATTGTGAATAAATGAACACATAGACAAGGAAAATAGTCCGACAATACCATGTACATAAGGAATAATATACCATGTCTAACAAAATTCTGACAAGATGATTGGAATGAATTGAATATTAGAGAAAAAACTTTTTTGTGCTTCCAATCCATAAGACATTAGTCACTTTTAGAGATTTGTCAGCTTTGAGAAAAATCACAAGACCTGCATAGCTTTTTCTGTGTCACTGTTATTAAAACTAATGGAAAATATCTGCACTGTGAGTGGTTATCCACAGCAATATTAAGCTTACATTACTTAATTCGAGGTTTTACAATTATGAGCTCTATGTAGCTGGGAATAAAAATCTGGGTTGCAGGTATTTTCAGCAAGTAAAAATTAATAATGAAATAATAGCTTTTTAAACGGTTTTAGCATTTGGCTATTTTTGGCCACAAACATCTCTAACAACCTGGCAACCCTGCACGGGTCATTAATTTTTACATGACTGACTGTTAAAATATCACAGGCGCTTCACATTGTTTTCTCTTTATCAGATAGACAATAAATCAATATCGCAAATTGGGGTATTATCAGTTGAAATATATAGAAGTATTTAGGAAAAATAAATTGATAAAATGGGACTGGTAAATGTTTCTCTGCACTGATAAACTTGTTATTTTTAGATGTATCCAACCCATACATAAAACCCATACATAAAACACTTTTCGGTTGATTTCAATTATGTTAAATAATAGAAAGTGAAAGAAAGGAAGTAATGTGATTTATTTACTGCTATGATGTTGGAAGATAATGTCTAATGTCATTAAGAGAATCACAAAATAAAAAAAAATAGATGACATTTTGTGTTCGTTTTTTTAGGAGACATTTTTAGATGTGTTCACACATAAGACATCTTACAGTCCCAATTATGTTTAATATCAATTTCCTTATCAGCATTGTATTGAATTTTGATGAACCTTCGTCCAGAGTTTCAGGCAAACCTTCTTCATGTTTTTCTTCATCCTCCTCCTCTTGCTACTACGTCCATAACAAGTAATGTTGAATATCAATTTTCTCAGCCGTATCATATTGGATTGGTATGAAATTCCAGTAGAGTCGTACTACTAGAAAGATACTACTACCACTACTAGTAATGCTGCTAGTTGCTGCTACTACAAGGACCCCTTTGAAATAAAGACGCAGGGATGATAGACGTATCATTGAACTCATGGTTCTTGCTTATCAAGTTTCATACACTTTTATAACCAGAATTAACGTGCATTTTAATGTTAAATACGTAATTTTAATGTTAGAGAAGCATTTTTATTCAATAAATAAACAAGTAATCTTGAACTATTAAATCAAATTAGGAATGATAAAAAAACTCAAGACCAGAAATTGTTAAAAGTAAATGACGTCCGTGTTATACCGTCTGAATCTTTAAAATATGATCTTTTAGAAGCAGACCTCCGGATCTAATAAGTTGAGTGAATAAAAGTATTTGAATTCTAGATCATTGGCGTCCTGGACATTTGCGTCCTGGACTGATGTGTCTCGGTCATTGGCCTTCCTGGACATTTGTATCTCGGTCATTTTAGCCATTTTATGACATATTTAGCCATTTTATGATATATTTAGCTATTCACAGTGTCCGTTCTCCAAACTGCATTATTGCAAAGATTGTCGAAAGATCAATCAATATCGGAGATTGTTCAGAAAATCAACAGCGTGGAAAGTCGTCCATTTATTTACATTTGTAAACAATAAAAAGACGTAAATTTGGCATTCAGAAAATTTTACCGAATTTCTGTTATAAGAAATGTTATTTTCAAACAGTATCTTAACATTATAAATATATAAGAACTAAGAGTAAATAACGTCCCAGGGTATTTTCGAAAAAAATATTTGATTTCATAAATTCTTCTATGTCCAATATCTTCACAGCACACAATATAGTCGACAAATTCAGATTTAATCCTTATTATATTGATAGACAAACTGGGTTTTAAGCATGAGGGTTTATTCTGGCTTTTTACCAATTAACAGCACATGAACCGTTCATTTTCCAAATTCTATTTTTAACCTTCGATTAGGTTTCAAACGTTTTCATTATTTTTAGAAAAAAATAACCCAGTGAGAGAGAGGCAATCCTTAGCAGTTTCTTGGGTTCCTTGAACGACCATTTTGAATGGCTAAAAGTGGCTATATTCAAGAGAAAGGAGGTGTTAAGTACATAAATAAAGTGATTTGAAAATACATTGTAAATGGAAATAGATATTTCTACACAAGTATAAAGAACGGAATCTTTAGAACGAAAACGTTTAGATCCAGAATATGAATAACGTTACTTGTGAACGTTAATATCTCATCGATACGTTGTATATTTATACTTTTTGGATCCTTTGTAAAGGTTTAGGGAGCGTATAAGGTTACCTGGAAATGGAATAACCAATATCAGCAATTATCTAAAAAAATCTAGCCTCCTTTAGCCATTTAAGATAGACGATTCAAAATGGTTGTTCAAGAAATCAAAGAGAGTGCGTTAGTTCAAGGATAACTGGGAATTTAAGAAAAAAACGGACGAATGAATGAATGAATGAATGAAATAATTCCCTGAAGAAGGGATGAAAGAAAGAGAATAACATACTTACATTCCCAAGCATTCTCTGAGTGTTCACTTTGATCGATTGCAATAACGACCGTCCTTTGTTGATCGTCAGAATCCAGCTTAGCCATTTTTAGAGGAATCGTCCTATCTTATCGTAAATTATCAATCAGTATTGAGAATAACTATTACTAATGTTAACAGCACAATGCTAGCGATGTTAAATAACTTTGGGGCTGTAAAACATAAAGATCTGTATTTGATGTGATCATAAAAATCATTTCTGATATGTTAGTATTATATAATGCTGCACTTCGTCATACTACTACTGCAATACAGTGCAATGCAGCCAGTGTTGCCAGTTAAGCGCTTTCTGCGCTAAATTTAGCGCTTTTCCCCTTTCCAGCAATGCGGATATCTCTGAATTAGCTCGAGCATTTCAGCCATTATTTCACCATTCTAAAAATCTTTTCCGTATGTTTTGGCCACTTTTGGCTATTAAAAAAAATTGCGCTGTTTAGCAGTCAAACAAGCGCAAAAATGTTCTTTTGAGCTGGCAACACTGATGCGGCAGCATTTCACTAATAATCGTCAATGATACCACATGCATATTTCATTATTTTGAAAGGAGTTCGTTGAACAATTATTGAACCGTTTTACCCAATCCGTAAAAAAATACGGTTAGATCTGAATGAATTTGTAATTGCATCGTTATTATCAAAATATAATGCTGCATTTTTCTTGTTTACGTTCAATTTTTCTTGAATATCAAACTGAACTAAAGGTCAAATCTAGTGATGATACAAAAGAAAAAACAAAAGAAAATCGATGAAGGCAAATTACCTATCGTGACGTTTTTTTTGTTGTTTTTTTTTTGTATAAATATTGAAAATTAATTGGTACACACACACACTAGCTGGATATGAATAGGTTTTGGGAACTAAATTCCTATGCGATGAAGCCTGGGGTTTGGAAACGCTTTTCATGATACACCAGAACAGGTTAATTGAAACTTAATTGAAAAAGTGTTTGTTTTTAATGATATCAATAGCAACAATCAAAACAGATTTCAAAAATGCTATTGCTGCCGCTACACCATCCTTACTATTTTGTTTCCTTCCTCAGAAAAAAAGTCCTGATCCACAATACACATACACACTCTCTCTCTCTCTCTCCTCATTGAAGTTTAAAAAAAAAAGAAATATCAACTTTCGCTCGTGAACGCTGATGACATATATTCGGGCAAAAAAAAAAAAAAAGAAAACACATCCATTCACTAATTTTATTTTAATTGTAAATCAAGCATCTTTCATATCTAGAACCGTAATTCAAAACGACTTCAAACTTAACACTGCAATGTCCGATTCCCGGACCAACAGTTATCAAATTATCTTGATGCACACACACGCGTTCGAGTGCGCAGAGACTTCTCAAATCAACCTAAGGATAAATTTATGTCAATAGTGCAGTTATCTTCCCTTGCCTCGCACACACACATTACTTGGATATTGTCACATGATATACACTGGGAAAAGAACATACAAAGTGACGTCAGAAGATGTAGGGCCAACTTTATTACTTTCGTATTCATCTCGTATGTATTTTGTTTCGTAATAAATTTAGCTAAACGGAAGCGAAGCACTACAACATGAATGGCTCAGCTTCGCGAACGGAAATTCGAACGTTCAAAAATCTGGGAAGTAGGTATACGCCGTGATATGCAAATTAATTGAGTATTTCAAAAATTGTAAAAATTATCTTTTTAAAATAATTAGATAGTTTATTGTATATGATTGTCACCATTTGCATTGTTTCAGCTTATCATTTGTGCAAGGGAAGGATCAAATCCTAATTTTGGAAAGGCGCCAATTTCGCCCGCCAATGATGTATATATTAGGAAAAAAGAATCAGCAGCAGCTGAGCAAAGCGCGGACATAGTAAGGAATGGTCATGTGACAATTTCTCCTTTTTTAGTGTCAATCGGGACCTGCTAGAACATAAATTCTCCTGGGGCCTGTTAGAAGGGAGAAGGCCTATAAATGCAGACCCTTGTATGAATTTATTACAAGGCGGACCTTCTGCTTACTGAAGCGACCCACACTTGAAACAAGTCTTTTCTTTTTGTCTTGTGTGATATTGGGCATAATCTGCTGAAGCTGTTTCTTTTTCATGGCATTAGGGTAGAATATCCAATTACTGTGTAAGCATTTTGTATTTTTATGATGTCTTTTTTCTGTAATTAACGTAGAAAAAATTTTCGGCTGGCAAAAATGAGGTCGCATTTTGTTGACATGAAATGATTAAATCTTTTGGATTTGTTCAATATTTCACTTCGAATACGTGGTATGAATTGAATTTATCTCGGTACTTTGTTTGAAATAATGAATTCCTCGTGTTGTAAAGGATTCTGATTGTGGCAAATGGCATAATTCTTGTTCTTGCGTAATTTTTCGTTTGTTGGATGAGGTTGATTTCGTTTCCCTTTTTCATATTTATTTGAGATTGAATTTTCATATTGTAAGAATATAAGAAAACGTTTCATTTGTGTAAGAAGTACAGAAAATTTAATGGGGAAAAAATAGATGCTTGTTTGTTGTTCAATAAATTGTTTGGAGTGATACAATATTTGCAACGTGCTAGACATAGTGTTTGGGAAATTCGTTGATTTTTCTTTGTGCGTTTTTGTCGTGAAATTCGATGATTCAAGTTCGTTGGAGAGCAGAGAATCTGTTGAATGTGGTGCATTCAAGGTTTGCTCGTTCGTTTCAGATGTTTTTTTCCTGTTGGTTAAAAGGAGGAAATGGATATAGAAAAGTTGTTTCAGAAGGTTTTGGTGTTAATGATCATGTCGAAAGATTTACTCTTTTACGGGAATACGTTGTTCTCCAGAATATAGGATTCTGTTAGAAAAAGCTGCAAGAGACAAAGAAAGGATATGGTCATATATTTTGATCCGGCATGGTAATTCGGGGTTACCATACAGATAAGACTGAGGATGTTAATAAAGATGGAAACACAATCGAATCCGTATTATAAACGGAATAATTTATTCATTCTCAACAAAGAAAATAATGCACGTTTTGTTAATGTCTCAGTATTGTTTTAGCTGTTCTTTTCAGGTTGAATATTTAGGACAGTGTGTAAGGTAGAATCAATAACTGTAGTTACAGGTTGATCAGCACAGAGTCTGAGGGAAAATCGGGGAGGCTGCCTAGCCGACCTCCCGTGCAAACCTATCCGACGGTCAGTGAGGTTATTTCTTTGTATCCCCACGACTGCAAATATGACACGAGGTCGGATTAAGGTGGGGTCCTACACGTTTGAGAACGTGCAGGCTGAGTGAGCGACCCGATTCCTTGAGCATGATTTTGCAAAGAGGCCGGGACAAGCTGGACTATGTCCACAGGACGAATTCTGTTGTTCAACACGGAGTCATTAGGGCATGCTTGACGTGGTTCACAGTACAGATCCTGTTGATACTCCTAGGACGAGCCTGAGCATGCTGGTCAGTGATTCCGGGATTGGGGACAATCCTGGACATTGATCAACTTCTCAATCCGAGGGCTCCAAAGCTTAGCCAAGAGGCTGAGTTATCTATTTGGATCCCCACGACTGCAAATTTGACACAAGGTCGGGATTAAGGTGGGGTCCCACACCTTCGAAAACGTGCAGGCAGAGTGAACTACCCGACTCCTTGCGTATGATTTCGCAAGAAATCGGGGCAAGCTGGACTTTGTTTTCAAGGCTCCCTAACTTCTCGGCGTGCTATTGCACGGAGTCATTAGGGCATGCTTGACATGGGTTGCAGGACGAATCCTACCTTTGCTCTCAGGACAAGTCTGAGCATGCTGGTCATTGGTTCCGGGATGGGGAAAATTCCGGACAGTGATCGACTTCTCAGCCCGGAGGCTGACAAAGGGCCGATCGTCTTTTCCGCCTGAGGGCTTCAAAGAACAGATACTACACTTTGATCTTAGCCAAAAGGCCGATCTATTTATTCGCATCCCCAACACTACGAATTAGACACGAGGTCGAGATTAAGGTGGGGTCCCACACGTCCGAAAACGTGCAGGCAGAGTTTGCTTCCCGACTCAATGCGCATGATTCCGCAACGAAATCGGGTCAAGCTGGTCTTTGTTTTCAAGGATCCCTAAATTCTCAGTGTGCTATTGCACGGAGTCATTAGGGCATGCTTGACTTGTTGCAGGATGAATCCTGCCTTCGCTCTCAGGACAAGCCTGAGCATGCTGGTCTTTGGTTCCGGAATGGGGACAATCCCGGACCGTGATCGACTTCTCAGCCCGAAGGCCGACAAAGGGCCGATCGTCTTCTCCACCCGAGAGCGGAGAAGAACAGATACTACACTTTGATCTTAGCCAAAAGGCCGAGTCAGTGAGGACACATATTTATAGCGAGGGGACTACTTTCCGGTGATATAGGTAATGACGTCACTGGAACTACTTACGGGCTTGCGCACTGATTTCAATTGAGGTAACGCTATTGATGATTCATAGTGATTTTAAGATGGCTAATAACCACAACTAGATGACCTCATGTACATTTTTTTCACTCTCTCCATCTATGGTTTCCTCTTGCAAGCAACAATTACAACAAATAAGTCAATTCCTTTTTGAGAACTAGGGATATTATTGAAGCAATTTTATTATTTATTTTTTGCACCAGCTGGAAACCCTAACCGTAGGATGATTTTCCAGCTATTTTCGGCAGAAGGCATAAATGGGTCCTTTGGTCCTAATGAGAGATCAAAACTGATTTCTTTGGTTCACCTTGATTGTGTAACTCTGGCTACAATGTACCATTTTGGCTACTTATAGGTCATATAAACATAAATGGAGTGAAACTTTTAGCATTATTCAAATGGATAAACACGTCGAAATCAGATCATTACCAGGGAGAGCGTAAAAGCAGACCAACACAATTTCTTCTTAATTTTCAAAGACTAATATGCAAAAAGTATGTTCAAGAATCCCATTAGAAACCACAACACTGACATATAGTAGATTACTCTTAATCGATAAGATGGATACTCATCATACGGATGGATGATTCAGCGAATATATATGATAAACAATGTCATTCTTTCCTGTTTGTTTCTCTGTCCATAAATTGTGATCTTCAACAGTTTTGGCTACTTGTCCTTGCGTCAGGATTATTATTAAATGGAAGACGGATTCTGTGTATTATTTCAATTTTAGTATGTGTAATATGTGCTGCATTTGGATCCTATTTACTTGGACTCCCACAAAGAGGGAGATGGGACACAAGGTCGCGTTCAGGGTGGGATGGAGCTCCCTCAAAAATAGCTAAAAGTTGCAAAGGTGACAAGACACGCCTGACCTGTCCCTCTCGTTGCTCCAAGGCAAACTGCTTCCTCACAGCAGGGCTGAGTAATAATGGGAGAACCCAAGGATGAGTCCAAAGGTTCCGAATGCGCTTAGCAATGCCAAGCCTCAGTCACTCTCATTGGCTACAGCCATGCATCTCGCACTCAGTCTTGATGCTCACCTGCCCCACAATCTCTGGTCCATTTGGCTGGCAAATGTCAGTACCAACTCCTCAGACAATACCATGGAACAGATACTGCATTTTGATTAAAACCAAAAACTGCATTTGGATTGCTTGACCACCGTCATTGTCATTATATAACTAGATACGTGTAAGCAACGTTTTGCAAAGGATAGCTCATTTGCATATATTCTAAATAAAATGCAGAATAATTAAACACAGGTTTCATAAATACCGAGATTAAACATGACTTCTCATGAACTTTTTTTGCAGTCTTATCATTAGTAATGAAGATATGAAATATTGTGAGCCCTTATTCTATCAGTTTCGACAACTTTTTACTTTCATCTCAATTTTTGGATTTTTGTTTGGTCATCATTCATGGCTATGAGCAGAGATGAAGTTGTGTTAGAAATAACTAATAATTAAGATTAGGAAAAAGTGGTCAAAATTGGTAAAGGTGTCAATGTTTATTTTATCAAATTCCTCCCTTCAACTAAATTTTAAAAGATACAAATTTCCGAAGCAATTAAGCCTTAATTTTATTAAATATTTTGAATTTATATTAAAAGCCTTAAATCTATATCATTCTATCTTTTAAGAAACTTTATTAATAATCTGCTCCAGATAGCGTCTGGAAATGAAATCCAGTCTCCACTAATGTTTGTCTCGATTCAAAACATTTTGATAGTTTATCATAGCAACATAAATCATTTTTTTTAAAACAAACATTTTGAATTTCACGCCCCAATTGTTTTGTTTTGATATTCAAATTATTAAGCATGACATGATGTAGAAACTGATGTCACTGGTGTCATGAAAGAAAGTGACTTTTTGGAATGAGCGAAATCTTGGTCCCTAACTAGTCACAAGCACCGATCGCATAATAATTTGATGGTAGGAAACAGATTATAAGAAGAAAAGTCACGTAAGTAACTATCAGAGGAGAAAAGACAAAATGTTGGTTTTTCAAGTGGAAAAGAATTTGGTTTAGATGGGATTAAGGGTATCATACCTAAAAATGTAAACAAACTTTTGTGCTTCCAATCAATACTTGGATTACCTTTGGAAAAGTGTCAGTTTTGAAGGGAGAAAAAAAAAATTTCAATGTTTACATACAACTGATGATGTTGTGAACTGGGATCTCACTTTTAGTCATTAATACGGAAGTATAGCTTACGTGACATAATATTCAAGATATTGGGTTTTAATATGTTATCTGTGTGGGTATCTGTTCATAATTTCATCCAATAGTGGTTGTTCTGGTGTGGGTATACAGTAGGGTAGATTGATTTTCAACTTTGAAAAATAAAATCAACTTTGGACTTGTCTAGATTGTTAGGGTTTAATATGATTAGAACTGATACTAAAATTTATATTCCTAGCTCATCGAAAGATTAAGTAAAAAAAGATAGGGCTCAACAATAAACCCAGAAAGGTTTCTATTAAAAAAAAAAAGAAGAAAAAAGCAAGTATCATAAACGATAGATTCAAATTGAAATATTCAAATAGTGATATCAAAAAATTCAATGTAAGAGCCCTAAGAGGCTAAGGAAGACTTCACCTATTAAATAGAGGAATGGTGAGATAATTAAAAAGATAACATCCTTATCAGATTGTTAAGAAAGAAAAATGTATAAAAACTAGGACAGGATAATTCTCACATTTGTGCACAATGTGACTCTACAACAGAACATTTTGGCTTGTTATTGTTCCAGCTAACACTACAATAATATCCCGCAACTTGATTGTTTCACTCTTTAAAGTGGTATCCTCAAAAGACAGTAAGAGCCAGGAAGACTTGTCCCAGACCATGCTTCCAAAATTGACCTAGCTTAGTTACCAATATGAATGGAAAGACAAATATACTGACATACGTGATATTTATTAATAGAATAACAAAGAATGATTGAAAGATAATGCGACTTGCATCGAGAAATGTTCATCAGTTTGAATGGAAATGAAAGAGTCAATAGAAATAAAGTTCCTAAGAAAGTTGGTCTTGTTCATCTAAGCATGTGTATGTGTGTAACTTATTTGCTTGCTGTTGGTGAATGGGAAATTGCCTTACACGAGCAGGGAAATGTGTTTCTGTGTGAGTCAATTATATCACCCCACCCCAGGCACAAGGCCACGAAACTGACAAATTTGTCTTGTCATTTGTTTACATATGAATTAGGCTTCCAGATGAAACGGACATTTAGAAGCATTTCCATTGGTTGAGAAATGGTTGTAGTTATCACAGTACCTTTCCTACCAAATCCAATCTCAAAATATTTATTGAGACCTGCCGCTGTTCATTGTCATTTGATTTATTGGCTGTTTGAACTGGCACCTTTTTCTACCTCATTGGCTCAACTCTTGGTGAGCCTATTTTGTAAGGATTTTTGAACACAATGACTATGCTGATCAGCCTTAACAATTTGAGAAATGGGCTGCTGTATGAATTGAACATGTGTCCACCACCAGGGGACAATCTCAATGTGATGCTGCTATTTATCAACTGAGCAAAGAAACTAATACAGGAAGATGACCTCCTGGTGAACATGGGTTTGATTTCTGCAGCATCCCATTTTTTCTATTGTTTATCTATTCATGCCATCTAGGCCGACTGGCATAATCACTGTGTAAAAATGAGGTGTCAGTTCAAAAAGAGTTCTTAATATAGATAACGTATTTATAATATTTCTGTTGGATTAAATATCCATTTCTTTATAATATAATATGGTATGATATAGAATCCAATATTGTCTATTAGACTCCCATCGTGGTATACACTAAATCTCACTTTCACACACACACAAACAGCAAGCATTTTATGATATTCATAGAAATTGAATATAAATGCAAACCTTTATCAAGATTAATGAACTGTCTGAGAGAAATACTCCCATACTGGACATACTGAGACTCAAAAAACAGATTTTATCTCACCCTCTGATGACACATTTTGAAACCAGTTAATGCTTGATAAATACCGATGGCTAAAAACTAAATAAAAAAAAGTTTGGCTTCCTTTTTTCATGAACATATATATATATATATATATATATATATATATATATATATATATATATATATATAGAGAGAGAGAGAGAGAGAGAGAGAGAGAGAGAAGAAAATTTTTTTCCAGCACTGGATGTATTTTTCTGTTTATTTTTCCAATGGAAAGGGTCAAATATAAAAGAAATATAAGAGAATGTCTAAAGATCGAATTTGGCATTTAAACTGACTTCTTGGAGTGAAAGTTAAAATAAGATTTTTTTCCTCGTAGATGAATTTCTTACTTGTTGGCTTACAGATCGATGCATTGAATCTGACCTTTCTCACAGTAAACAATCATTTCTAAAATTAGTGCTCACATGTACTCCTGGAAATATCTAGGAACATTATTGCAATTTAAGAGTAGAACATAAAATTATGATACAGGCAAAGAGGTTGTAAATACTCTTATTATATACAGGTTTATTCATCTATTGATTTATAATCTTATAAAAATCCTACTTCTTAATATTCAAGAAAATTCACAAAACATAATATTCATTATGAAGATTGTAGGTTCACGTTTAATTGTATTATTATTGATATGTTAGGGGACTGTGGCTTCTAATAAGTACAAGCCAAATGAAATTATATGTAAAATATGTAAAAAAGGAATCTGATCAAATATATTAATGCAAATTGACTACAGAAACGTGTGTGTGAGAAGTGGCTCTTTTCAACAATGGTAAGATAAGTAAACTGGAGTAAATAGTTTAGGCGATTCAATATCTGAAATAATTATTATTTAAGGAATTTTTAAAAAGATTTCAAACTATCAGCATAAATGTTAATGCATTGTGTTTGCATATTTATCAAGAAACATTTATTGAATGCTGTTAAGAAAGAAATATTTCAAATTATGAATCAAGTGGAAGAAAAATAAAAAGGATCAACAGACAACTTATTTTAAGATTATACTTTTTTTTATTCTTTTCCTTTGACCGAGAAAAAAAAGAAAAATTCATTGTGTAATCAAACGATGTTCATATTTCCATAGATTTTTCAAGGAGTTCATTGGACCAGCTGTCACTTGGGATTGGGACTGGTTTCTTTTTTTTGTTTTCTTTCTTTTTCAAACTGCAGCTAAAACCAGCTGTCAATTCAGATTGATACAGAAAATGAAAGGAAATGAAAAATGAATTACAATGTTGAGAAACATTGCAAATAATTGTGATCAAAATCATTAGAATGTATTCCTATTAGCTGCCCAGTAAAAAGACTTGAAGTTATCAGGCCAAACTAGGTTACAATATGCACTTTGCTTGCAGGATTACCGGCCATCTAATTAGGTTCACTTGGTAGAGAAACAATGTTGTAAAACTATTTCTGGCAATTGAGCTACGTGGATTAGAAAGAATTTCCATTTTTATATCAATAGCATGATTAGAAGAAATTTAACTGATTGTTCAAATAAACATCATAATATGCACGCTGTTTGGGCTATGCAGTCCTACTGTTACTTTCTCTAAAATCACCGTCTCTAAGAGAAACTTTGTTCTTAGGAACCTTTCAGGTTTTGTCACAGCTTGGCAAAAGAGAAAAATAAATCTTGGCTTGAAAACTGAAGAAAGAAAAGCAGTCAGTTTACATACAAACCTGAGAGGAAACAAAATTTTACAAGATTTTAAGTATAGTTCTTTTCTCTTGCAACAACCATAAAAATGCAGAAGTCTTCATTTTTTGGTAACTTCAAAATTTGTTGGCATATTTAGAATAAAGTAATCATAGTATTTATGGGACAGGAGCTTTAATACCAAATGAAACAAGTCATTGTAGTATTGGAGGAGTGGATAAAAGTTAAATTTATCCATATCGAAATAAATAAATGGCACAGCCTGATCCTTTGTCAACTTGATTTCAAACCTTCAGGTGATAAGGTTTTTGCATGAAAAGGACACAGTTATTTGAGTGTCTGAAAAATTGAAAGTGAAAAAGGCAGCAGGAACTGGTGATTTAGGAATGATATTTTGCCCATTAATGGTATCACTCAAATTCTTAACTCTGGTGCTAATTAGTATTTTTGTGTGTCTGACTGTTTGAGAAATTTTTTTTATTTGATTTAACATTGAAAGGTAATTGACAGCAGGATAAAATGTAATCAACAATATTATAGAACCAATGTTGAATAACTTTACAAATTCAAGGACAGAGAATACTTTCAAGTCATGTCACATGTGTAATGCAAGAGCAGCAAACATAAAAGCCATTAAAAAAAAAGCATTAAATTCCTAAGATGAAATACGATAAAAACTGAAAAATTAGGGAATTCCAAGTAAACATGTTAATCATTCAAGAGTCTTATAGTTTTATTGTTTTCCTTTGTATCAAATTCAATTCAGAAAGTTTACAACTTTGTCATAAAATTCCAGGTGGGATAACTTTTGGAAAGCTGAAGAATTTACTTAGTAACTGCCTGGTACAAAAAGAAAATCAAAAACAAGTCGGCTGAGGATGCAGAGAGGGACAGGTTTCATTTTTGAATCCTCAATTGAATATACTCTAAAAGGAGAAGAAAGTACAATTTACTAAAATAAAATGATACTCTGAAAGAAGAAAACATATTGGTGAGGATAAACTTGATGGAAGATATTTCAAATTGTGAGACAGAAAGTTTTTGATTTCTGACTGAATTGACAAAACGCCAATATATGCACTCAAGTGTGTGTGTGTGTGTGGGTGCGTGTGTGTGTGTGGGTGCGTGTGTGTGTGGACAGTTCTGCAGCACATCGGTTTGGGGCAATTTCCGAAAGAGAAGCAAAATTCAAAAATATGGGCGGAATGAACTGTGAAGACTTCTCCTGAAGCAACTGCTGCTACGGATACTGAAACTGTGGTTTAGAAGAAGAGGAAAGAAAATTAAGATTTCTGAAGATTTGCTCAGTCTCTAAATATGCTTTGTTAAATTATATAGCAAGTGGTTATTAAACAAACTATCCTTTTAAATTGATTATTAGGAGATATGTTGTAAAAATGTCAACAAATAGAGAAATGAACTCCTGAGTGCTGACAAAGGAAACCGATTAAGTTTTCAGTTCAAACTTGGGGATTTCTTTGTTGTTTTCTGTCCTTTGCACTCTATGAACTTGCTTCTGGTGGATCTAACAAAAGCAAAATAACTTGAGTAGATTTCATAATGTCACCAACAAGTCTGTCATATAAACGGCATCATTCAGGAAGCAGCACTTTTACACAATTTGATATATCACTATTTGTTCAGCATTTCAAGATTAATTTTTTTTTTTTACTTCAACTCACTGATGGCTAAGAGACTGCTCCTTCTGATTGAAATGCCACGGCTGCAAAAGTTTAAAAAAGAAAGTAAAAAGAACAAAACGAAAAACCCCCACACAACCCACCAGAGCAGATTCAAGCAGAAACATTCCTGTAATAAACTCTTTGACTGTTTCATATCAAAATGAAATTATTCTGGGAATTTTTATATTGCTTTTGCTTCATAGCAATCAGTAGTTTAAAATTTTTTCTAAAAATAAAAAAAGCTTTCCTCTTGAAGTAGTAGAAATAAAGGGGATAACAATTGAAAACAGCAACAAAAAATTACTGTTCATCAAATAAGCAACTTATATTGATAATTTTGTGAACATAAAAGTTGCTGAAAATGCCCCAAAACTTTCCAGAAAGCACACATTTTTATTCATTTTTGAATACCTTTGATTTGGAACACAGACAAAAAACCCCAATGGACAAAATCTTTTCATTTTTTTTTTGTTGTAAAATTGAATGAAAAAGGTTTTATTGTGATTTTATTTTTTATTTTGTACCATTTGTCAAAGGAAGAATTGAAATAGTGATAATTAAATTTTTTTTTATAGTAATAAATAAAATAAGCCAAAAAAGATGTCACGCTTTTCTTTTGCTTCTTTCATATCAACTACAAAGATTTCTAGTGGAATTTCAAATTAACAAAAGAAGATTGTAATCTTAGATTGGATTTTTTTGAAACACTCGACGAAACAATATTATCCAAGTTTTCATGAATTGTATTTCATGATAAACCGAAACTTTTAATCTTTGTTTTGAAATACATGCATAATGGTGGGATTCATAGGATTTAGTGTTTTTCTTTGTCATGGACCCCTTTCTTTCAATATAAAATAATCATTAGGATCTATGAAAAACGTGATGCTTCATTCAAATTATATTTTCATAGCTGACAAGAATATTGTTTCAAAATTTACTTCTTTCTCTACATAGAAGATCAGTTTTTTTCATTCTGTTTTAAAGATAAATTTACTCCAATGCACACAAGTGAAATAAGATAAATCCCAGTCATTTCTAAATAGAAAGACACTGGTTTTGGGTCATAATCCAAACAAAAAGTAACCTATTCAAAGTCTAAAAATTCAATATACATAATAATCAGGTTGTATGTAATTGATATGGAAATGACAAACAAGTTGAAAAAAAAAATCATTAGAATTAAAAATCGATTAGTTGTGAAAGCAGTTCTTCTTTTTTAGTGATATGTTACGATAGAGTTTAACCAACAATCAAATCAGTTAATAAACACTTTCCTGGGCTACCTAGATAATCCACTTTTATACATAACCAAGTTAAGGCATTAAAGTTACTTGCTTGGTGCAATGAGATAAAGGTGAGTCTAACAGTGCACTAACCCCTATCCCACCATCACACACACAACATATTAAAAAATAGCATTTGTTTTAGAGCTGATCATTAAATTGAAGTCACATTCAATAAACTTTGGGAATATTGAGAACAATTTAAGAAAATAGTTTTTGTGGAACCAATCATTAATAGCAACCTATGATGCTACAATAATGTTATGGTTGGATATCCAATTCGAGTCAAAATATTTCCACTTGTTTAACAGGAACATTTTTTAGATTCAATCCTGTTTCTCTTACTTGAACTGTTAACATTATCTTGTTGGCAAGACATATCCCAAATTTTAGTTTGAGAAAACCCATCCCCGCATTAATCATTTACAAAATTATCCCCATTTATAGTTAGAGGGTTCCATTAATAATTCCCTTAATGTCCCCAATTCTTATAAATGTACATATTATATAAAAGCAGAAAATAATACCATTGATTATCTGCACTAACCCGTTTTCCCAAATAATAAAACATTTTGTTGAATACAATTGACTAAATAGAGCGTGTGTGTGTGTGTGTATGCGTGCACTTAATTATCATTGTAGGATATTAGTCGGTGCTCTTAGGAAATGGCTATAAATATTGCATTATCAGAAGGGAAGCAATTACAAGAGTGCAATTGTAGGGAGAGTTGAATTGGCATTTTTGAAGAAAGAAAAAAAAACAATCATGGCCACATTTAAAAGCCTCTTTAGGCAAAGATAGAGTAAAGACAAATTGTCATCAGTTAACAGGGAACTGAATTATGAGGGGTAAAACAGTTGTCACTATCTTAGTCTGCTTGAATGTGTTCATGACAAACATTTACCATGTTAAATGTTTTCAACTGAAAAATAGCAGATGTCACTGACCACATCTCCCATAAAATAAATAAAAGAATTAAATAAAAAATAAGTAAAACTTCATGGTTTTCAGTCAAAGATTAATAAAATGAAAACTTTCCAATTTATTAGGACCAGAATATATTTTATGTAGAGCGATTGTTTAAGGTGTTCACCAAAGAGATACACACTGTTGATATTTACGTCACTTTTGAGATCTTCCCATTTAGGTCTAATTCAAACCTACAAGGCAATCATTGATAAACACCCCCACGTGCAGAATCTTAAAACCAATAAATATAAAAAGCAATCATTTAAAAAAAATATTAAATGTCAAATAAAATTTGCAAAAGGAGCATATTTGATATGTTTGAAACCTGAGAAGAAAAGTGCATGTATTATACAAATGTGTGCTTATTGATATTCATAGCCATTTATATAAGAATGATACTGCAAGAAATTTGGAGAGCACTCAATTTGTATTTTTTGTGGCCAATTCATTTTTCTATAGAACTTGACAAAGTGTTGCTTTCTGTCCAGTTATTGGAGCGAAAATTACAGTATCTGTTTTAGAATATCTGAAAATAGTATGACGATAAGGAACTAGGACAGCATTGATATGGTTACTGTATCTAGCAATCCTGTTAGTAGACATCTCACACCTTAGTTTTAATTTCAGTAGGGGATACAAATAAAAGGCAAACAAAAATAAAACAGATTCCGTCTAAAAATAGGATTTTTTTAATAAAGAAATTTCTTTGAATTAGTATTCATAAAAGTAATTGTGGGGAAGTAATTTCAAAACGTTAGATTTTTCTCTTTTGCCCACTTGACCTTTTTAAAGAGAAAATTCTGAAGATAATTTATGTCGTAAAAACCAATTTGAGAGAAGTTTTAAAAATTGAGATAGAATGTAACAAAAAGTGGATATGACAAGAAATGAAAAATTGCAAAATCCAAGAAAGCTTAACAATAGATTTCAATAATTATGTCAAGTGTATAGACTAAATGTTATCAAATTGTCTGCAGAATACATTAATTAAAAGAGAAATAAAAACAAATAAACCCTGACACATGTTTTAGTAATGTTGCTGGAAAGTTTTTTTTTAAGTGGGTAAACCTGGTCATAATAGTTTATTGATTACTAGACTACATGAAATCTTGAGTATGTTTGTTTCTTAATGATTCTTTTACCCGATTCAATTTCATATTCATTTGAGAAAGTTGAATTAGAGTTGAATTGAAATAAACTGAAACATTCCTAGCTTCAGTGTGCAAAAAATGAATTTAAATTCTCACTGCATTTTGAATTCTTTTAAAAACAAAGTATTCCCTCCTTCAAGTGCTCTTATTGAAATATTTTAAAAAATGAACTGAAACTAAAAGAACATAAGAATAAAAATATCTTCACCAAAATCAGTTTGCAAAATTACAGTAAGTATCAGTCTAAATGTTTCAAGGATATTGTTGTTCTGTAGTTTTCTGGGGTAAAATGAAAAATATATGCAGTACTTCATACACCAACATAACTCTGTAGAGATCTCACAGAAAAACAATTTGAATAAAATCAGCTACATAAATCATATTGCTGGCATATAACACAAATGTTCAAATTAGAATGTATTTAGGATCTATAAATGATATATTTTTTCATATAAAAACTATCATCAGGAAATTTATTTGCCTTGTAAAAAAAATTATGAAAATAAATCATATTACAAATATGTCATTCAACTATGATACCATCAGAAAAAGAAAAATTATCTTTAAATGAAGATTGTACAGACAGCACCAAATATACTTGAAAATATAGTCTGCAACACAAACGCTTTCAGAGTATTACTCAAAGAACTGATAATACAAATGTAATAAGTTAATAGCTATCAGTTCACAAAATGTTCACCGAGTCAGTATTAAGTCAAAACATACTTTAGTAAGAAAAAGAAAAATACTTCTCAATTACTACTCAGTCTTGAATAAGTGAATCAAGATGGGTGAGGCTGGATTTCAAAGTACAGTCAATTTGGAAATGCCAGTGACCTTTTTTGTAATACATTAAAAAACTGCTGGAAAAGAACCAATCAACCATTAAGCTAAGAAATAACATACCACACATATTTCTTACAATTTTATAAATTCATATACCATTAACAGTTACAAAGTCTTTAAGTTCTCAAGAAATAATGAATTTGATAATTATGCCTAAATGATGAAATAAATTTTTAATTTTTACTTATGATGAATGTTTCAAAGGGAATACTGTTGGCTAATTCTATATAACATTTTCTACACACTATACATTTTATAGAAAAGTCAATGTTCACATTCAAGAAATACTGCTGTGAGACAAGAATTTTAAATGCAATTCTGTGAATACTAACAGAACATTATAGTAAAATAAAAGGAACATGTTTTTACTCAAAGCTGCTGTGTAAAATTACTAATCAGATATTCATAAGGTTCACAATACTAGCAAATTGTCAATATACAAATTTAACACCTTTTCAACAATAGGATCAAATAGCTGAAAAGGCTGTTTCAAAGTAAAAGCAAGTTACTAAGATTTTAATTTTTTTCAGAAACTTTTTTATATTGAACTATTCAGAAATTTAGTCCAAGCCTCTAAATAAGTTAAACTGCCAAAATAAAGGAAGCTCCAATGATTCTTTTAAAAATTTAAATTTACTAACCAATTGTTTCTAATCAAAGCTCATACCAATGTATTGAACTAAAATTCTAACATTTTAAGTATACATTGATTTAAATCAATTTACAATTTGAGTTTTCAGGTAATATAAAAAATACATTTAAAAACTGGTTTGATATATTTACATAAAACTAGAAATAAAATAGTAAATAGAATTTAAGCGATGTATTTAAATATACTAAAAATATTAACAGGTTCATTTTTTTCAAATGAAACGTAGTCATATTTATTTAAAAAAAAAATATGACTCTAAATGCTTTGATGAATATTGATAAAAATCAGTTCAAAGAAAAGTTAACTAAAATGTTTTTTAGGCCCATTTTGATGAACCAGATGGAGTAAGACCAACTTAATTGCATTAAAAGTTTATGAACTGAACACAGCCAAAGGATATATTATTTTGACATTATGTAAATAAGTAGAAAAAATATTTCAAGACAGAGGTCAAAAATTGAAGGTGAAAATTAAAAACTGACAAAAATGAGTGACTTGAATACAGAAACTTGAAGAAGGGAATAAGAAAATAAATTTTGATCATTAGCTGTCGACTATTCTGTGATGTTAGATATGTCTGCCTTCATCCTACTGTTGACCAAATTACACAAAATGCAACTTTTCTTTTTTTAAAAAACAAAACAAGATACCTTGTATCCCCTACCAACACTACATAGCCAATATAGGGCAGCTAATAGAATATATCTCTAAGGAAATTTGTAGTCCAAATGTAGTGTGTATGAGGCACTGTGACCAAATGTTTGTGGACAATTTTCCACACACAAATATATCTGGCCTTATTTTCCCAGGCTCTAAACCAAACTATAAAAGAGCTAGTGAAATGAAGCTTTAAACACCAAATCTGGCACACACCAAACTTTTATAGACTGGTCTAGTCTTGCACTCGGCACAATATCAAAAACCAACATCAGTTTTTTTTAAATAAAGCTTTTTAGGGAGGGGGGAATTTCTTTGTTTTTTTTTATCATTTCCCTATCTCAGACAGCTATCATTTTTTTCCCCACAGTAGGGATGAGGCTTTGCCCAGGATTGCATACAAAATTTCTTCAAAAATCTGAGATGAATATCAGTCCAACAATCCAATTAAAGCTCCATCCTGGGCATGATGGTGTACTGTCAGTTTGTATTTGGTCTAGGAAGTAGGTACATGGAGCCAGATAGGAATTCATCTGTATATGAAAGACTGCTATTATGAAATGTACAATATTTAGAGTTGGCAGGCCGATATTGAAGTACTCAACGAGAAAGAGGAGAAGGAAGAGTGTACCACAGTGTCGTACTTTCATCACAAAACCACAATTTGAAGTCTCGTTTTGGTTTGATCCTTTTGGGTTTTCTCCCTTAGTTTTCCACTTTTATTTCCATCATCATCTCACAGCCTTTTACATAAAGTCCTATCTTTTTACATCACCATAATTTAGGAAGAGACATTCGAGAAAAGCCAGGATCCTTTTTCTTCTCCCAATATTCACTTGTAAATTCATAAAATTCTTTCCCATTTACTTCCACTTTCCTGAAAGAATAAAAAGTCACAATTACAAGAATCATGCTAAAGCTTTAAACATTTTCATTCAGACAGGTATTAAACCAAGAAAACCCATTAATTTATACAAATCTTAAATGCTAATAAAAGTTAAAAATAAAACATTACTGAATATTTGATTGTTTTTAAATGTTTACGTTTTACAGAATTGATGATTGATAAAAAATAAGCTTTGATTTTATAAATGGTATTGAAACATTATGTATGTACTAAAATCTATGACAGCAGCTGAATGTAAACAAGGGTATCAATGTAGTTTAGTCTACGCTACACTTACAAATGCATTTCTATTGCTGTATGTAACTTTACAGTAATACAGATGGTAATTATACAGTATTTCTTCAATGCTTATTAAAAGTATACTTGTTACAGTATTTCTATTAAGAATGAAGATTTGTAATATTAAGCAGCTGATGTTTGTACATAAGCAGACATAAACTTGCAAAGGCCATGTAGCTTGCCCAATGATGCACAATATATATAATATTTGAAAAATACATACATACATATACACACAGAAGTTTCATACATGTTCATACAAAAACTACTTTCTGTAATTTTGAGAAGGGTCATTAATCTGATTTTCAGATGATCCAACTCATTCTTATTGTTTATGTTGTTAACTCAATGTTTCAGCTGATCTATTTGACGGCCTTCTACAGGCGTACTATCCGAATGTGATAGAGGTTAACCAGAATTTTTGCAATGGTAGCAATGCTACAACCTTGGATTCAAGTGATATCTTTTCCTTTCCTTGTTAGGGCTGGATTCCCATACCACGTCCATGTTGATTAGCAGCAGCAACAAAGGGTTGAACTCTGCACTTCTCTGATTCAAACACTCATTGACATATTGATGTGTGCTGCTTTTTTTTATTTCTGTTTCCAACGATGTTTCGTGTTTATAATACGAATTTCTTCCCAGAGAGGATAGTGTTCGCCTTTCTCTCACTGGATGAGGTCAGTTTTCTCAGACTTTCCTATTTTGAAAAATTCTGTTTACCACCATCCCAATTGGATAGTATGTTTGGAAGAGGCTGTAGAATGGATCAGCAAAAATGCTGTGTTTATAACACAAACAACAAGAAATGCTTTAACTGTCTGGAAAACTCTTTGAATGAAACTAACACCAATAAATGGTGCTTCCAAAAAGTCATCATTAGATGAAGAACCAGGGGTCAGACACATCTATAAAATTAAATTGAAGACAAAATCAGTCCTCATGCATATGATTGTAATATTGAATCACTGTAGCCACAATAAAACCTGATCAAACAAAAACACAAGCTAAAGGTATTCTTCTCTTTTCACTCGTCTGTCTGTCTGCATTTATTTCAGGGCTCCTGGTCACATTTTTTGGCATAGAGCCTTTCCATGTGTAGTCCAGTAGCCACCTTCTGAAAACAAGTTTTTCATTTTTATGAAATTCATCTTTTTTACTTGTTTTTACGGCTGCTCAATTTTCAATAATAATCCATTGTAAAATGGACACTTTCTTTGCTGTATTTGAGATGTTGAGAGATTTATGGAAAAGCTTGGTTAGAATGAGGGAGATAGATAAATAGGGAGTACAAAAGAGAGTATTTGTTTAAATTTTAATCAAAAACAAAAAGAAAATGACATCTTTTTTTGTCCTACTGGTTGTATTACACCCATACCCTTGAAACTGACAACTCCAGTCAGTCGGTGCCTCTGATCTCATGTATTGCTCTGTGTAACCTTGTATCACTGTCTGAAGAGACTGGATGGAGTAGGTGGGTTAGTAAAGTCTTGGGTGACAGAGAGATGAGAGCTTACAGAAGGGGTATTGTGAGAAATATGAAAACTCTGCTTCAGCAATTCATTTTTAGGCAGAAGTAGCAATATCAATTTTTTTTATCACTTTTCTCAATAAATTCTAAAACTGCAAGTTTATATTTTTGAAGAAATATTTTCAAGCTAAGGAAGCATTCTTAAACTTCTTATACACGTAGAATGTTAAGTATTTCTACTGATATGGTGAAAGATGAACATAGAAATGAATCACCTAAAAGATACTTATTGTTTGTTGATCGAACGTTTTTGAATGTTGTTATAAACTTGATCTATTTTCTAAATCACAATAAACATTTTTTTCTAATTTAAAACAGTAAATAAAACTTACCTAAACCACTGTGGCACGTAAGTAATTTTCATCTCCTCTCTCTGTCTCTTCTTGTCTCGCTGCAATTGTTCAATTCTTATCTTTTCATTTTCAGAATCTTGTAGTTTACCTTCTTCCAACAGCCTGAAAGAAAAAACAAAAAAACATTCTCACTCAGAAAACATGTTGAAAATTATTACTTAAGGATAATTTGTTCTGGCATTCATTAAAGTGGTTGTAAGCATGTTTGATGAATCATCATAATCCTTTTTACAATCAACCACAAGTTGAATTAGTTAGATTATTTCAATACAAGGATGGGGTTTGTCATTTTTCTTTGAATTTGCACATTATTTTTCTGAGACAATAGAACAATTTTATAATTAATTCACCAGAAACAAGTGGTAAGTATATAATATAGAAATAAACGTTCTTCTCAATTTTCCAATTCTATACAGGTTTTGTTTGCCTGTCCTAAATAAAGTAAAAAAGATCTAAGAAAAAGATGATAAACCTCTGATCAGGTCGGAATCTGCTGTCAGTCTGTGGCAGGAAACGAGCTTCTTCTTGATTTAATTCATTAAGTTCAATAGCAAAACGAGAGAAACCATAATACAAGGCGTGGTCATCTGTCATGGTACCTTTAAATAGAGACAAATTTACATTAAAATTCTGTAACACACCTCAAATAGAGCAATAATAACAATATTATGGTGATATATTATAAACACCATAAATCTTTATGCAAAAATAACTGACCATTTATCTGCATGATTGTATATCATGAAAGTACATCACATGCCACCCTGTCCAGACCTGGCATATCTACTTTACACTTGGGTTTTGAAAAGGTTTGATGAATTTGTTTTACTGCAATTATAATTTTTATTCAAGTTTCAATAACATTAAAGAATTTTTCTTAGAAGTTAAAGTTCATAAAAAAAGACAGCTTTGAAACTAACACTTGAGAAGTTAATTTTGTAATTTCATGAAATTTATAATATATTGAATAAACTAGCTGGACTGATGGAAATTCTATAGGTGTTGACAATAAAGATTAGCCTCTGCTCTTCTCACCATATGTCTGTTTCTTCTCATTCACTCCCTTATCCCTTCCAATCTTTATTGCCAGTCGATCATTTCATCTAAACCACTATTTTAGTAAACTACCATTTTTTTCTTGCCTTCTTCTTTACTACCCACTTATTAAACTGCCTATCATCTTTCTTCTTCGCTCTCTTCCTACCTCTTCAGTAAACTATCCTACACCCCTTCTCCTTTTCTCTCTTCCAACCTGTTCCATAAACTACCAAACACCCCCTTCTCCTTTTCTCTCTTCATACTTCTTCAGTAAACTATTCAACATCCCTTTCTCCTAACTTTCTTTCTAAAATAAGAAATATTTCAAAATAGAATAATATTTTATTTTATAGTAATAAAAATAGCATTATTTCAAATAAAATTAGAACTATTTTAATCTATGTAATTTACAGTAATGCTATTTTTGATAATATAATATTGTTAATTATTTTATTCATCATAAAAAAAATAAGTAATACATTTTCATAATTACTTGGTTTGCTGAGCAGAATCTTAACCCTGACTTAGTACAAACTTATAGTTTTGTAATAGTTCAGGCATCTTATACAAAAATTGGGTGTTAACCTCACACAAATTGCAAAACAAAACCTGAACAGATTTTGTATTCCTAATGTTTTGAATGAGAGAAAAGAAGTCTACAAAAGTTGTATGAAGGGAAAATCCTGAAGTTCAAAATGTCCGCTCTGGTGACAATAATCTATCTCAAGAACCTGGCACTGTATAAGGCTGAAATTTGGTAGGTGTACTGTGTAGGACCCAACGAAATGCAGTGTCAAGCTCAGAGGTGCAATTCTCGAGAAAGTTGCAATTATTTGACTGGGGAAAAAGTCCAATGATAGATATCTTCACAGCAACCTCAACTCTTTGTAAACCTCATTGAGTTTATTGGACCAAGATTATGCACACATTTTAAGCATCTATATTCCCCAGTAATAGTCTATGAGACAACTTTTTCACCTATAAATGGTGCATAAGTTCAAACCTTCATCAAGAAAATGGTCTCCTGTATTAGCTGAAAGACAGGATTAATTTTTGTGCAGAACTGGTGATCACTTCAATCTTTCTAAAAGTATAGAATAAATGGGATAATAAGTATGAGATAGAATTTCAAATTTAATGGGATGTCACACTCCTAGCTAAGTTTTTGAGTCATTACCATTTGAGTGTTTTTATCATAGCAAGACAAAAGAAAAGAAAAATCTTTGTCCCTCACCTGGGCGCCAAATGCAACGTGCAGAAGGTGCAGAATTTCCACAATAAATTGCTTCATTCCACTTTCCAAATAGTTTATGAGCTACTTTACTGTCCTGGCTGAGGATTTGGCCATAAATCTCATGCCTTTTGCCTGACCAGTAACTAGCCTGAAATAATAAAATCTAAAACTTTTAGGAAAGATTGACAATTATGAAAAAATAAATCATGAAAAATAAGCTTCTTTCACATTTAAATGTTAAATTGTTGATGTAAATATAAGTGTTAACAATATTTCTGTAGGATCATTGTAAGTATCAATGTTAAATAACATAAGCACAATAAATTCATCAATAATCATATCCCATATTTTACTTCATGAAAATATTTGAAATTGTCAAAGCCTACATTCCTTATGGCCAATAAATTGTTAGTGATTCAATAAACGTACTTACTTTAGTAAACGTAATTTTGCAGGAGATGTCTCCGTTCCTAATATACATCTCTCCATACTGATCTACCCAGCGCTGACCACCAAGAAGATTATGAACGCAGGTTGTAACTTTATTCCATTGATAATGGTCATTATACCTTGAAGGCAAAATGCATAATATATCAGAAGAATCAAAGAAATAAAATGATTACTATTTTGTGAAAAAGAGTTGCTAGCACTTATGTAAAATTGAGAGTCCAGTATGAGTCAGCAATTGAATTTGTTGAAGGTAGATAGTAGGTGAAATACAAGAGACTAATAATGCAAATAGTCTTTTTTTCTTGATCAAACTGCATTCAGAATATGTACAGCTGGAGAAAAAACAAACCCTAATCATGATAGCTGATGAACCGAATTCATAAAGACTCAAGGATGATTGCATAAGGTGATTCAAGATACTTGCCAGGTACAGTGAGCACTCAATAAGTTAGCATTTGTGATTTATTTAAATACTCAAACATGATTTAAGTGAAATGAGCATTCAATGAGTCTTTACTTGAAATTATAATGTTATATCTTGTCTTAATTTAGACAGTTTAGATGTACAGAATATAGAATATATGAACAATTCATATTTTGAAAACAATAAAACAAAAAAATCTGATTTTAAAGTAAAAAAAGAAAGGAAAAAATCTATATGAATTCAGTGTTATTTATAGATACTTAATAGAAATCTTTCAAGGATAACATTAGAATAACAAATTTTAATATCTAAGAATCAAGGCAAATATAAGGCAATAAGAAAAATTGTAAAAAAGATGAAAATTCCCTTTTCACTCTTACTTTGGTAAAAACACATTCACATGTCCTATAGGTTGAATTTCCATTGACTTTCCCCAAAATCTTGTTCTGATCCGTACATCTGAAAGACAAAGTTTCAATCAATGAGCAACACATTAGATTAAAAAAATAATTACCTATTCGATTGTAGTTAAAAAGAAAGAAAAAAATATATGTAAAAAAAAAAAAAAAAAATGGAATTTCATTTTGCTATCTAAGTTTACATTGTAACACTTGATAACTGCTGGTTCAGTAAAAAGGATGTTCTCAAAGTAAGCTGATTGTTTCATATGTGAGGTCACCACAATGTTGGGTAGGTCAAATGAATGATGGCCAATATCTACGATGGCTTTTGGTTGCATTTTCAAGAGCTTTTCATTATGCAAACAAGAATTTTGTAGCTATTAGGCCAACTTCACCAGGCTGTAGTTGTACAAATTTACTAGTTGTGAAAGACGATACATGATGAACACATTTGACAACTGTGTTTAAGAACTAGTTTTACCAAGAGTATCACTGAAGATAACTCTGGTCAATTCCAATGATGAATTGCATTACTAAGTAGGTTATACTTTTCAAGCATGTTCCGGTAAATATAAAAATATCTTTCAGATCAATTGTGCTAAATTCAATGATTTTTGAAAGGTCCTAAGGCTCATTTAGGAATTTTGGATAAAAAGGCAAATATTCTCCTAAGTATCCCTGGAACTTGAATTTTGAGGAAAACCCCAAGATTCAACACTCTTTATTCCACCAAAGATACTAGAGCCTAAAATTGGTAAAAACCATGTCTACTGATTTTGTGACATATGCTGGCATAGTAAATCAGATTCAGACCAGTCAAATGAATTAAGTTGAACAAGACACAAAAATTACCTTCTAGATACAAGCTACACAAAATCAACAGTTGATACATTTAAAGCATGATTCAGTGTTGATCTAACCACATTCTCATGTTACCCCTGATTTCACCAACAAAGCATGAAAGAAAACACAAAAATAAAATAATGGTATGCAACAAAGGCCACTAACAGCTTACTGACACACAAAGAATGGCATTTTGTATGAGAATGTCCCTACAAAAACTAGATGCATTAGAAGTTTGTGAAAAAAATCATAATGAACATTACTGTCATCTACAAAAGTATTCAAGACTGCACAAACCAAGACACCAGCAGTTTGTGCTACTGTTTTGGAATGTTGAGGGTATCTTCTGAATTACTTCTATGTTCTTTCTGATTATAAAACCAATTGATAATTGATAAATGGAGATCTATCCAAGTTGAATCCTAGCTGGTCAAGATCAGAATAATCATTTATATAGTAATATGCTTGTATCAGACTATTCCTGAACATTCTGACGCAGTCCACTTCATGTTATAAGACTGAGGATACTACAAGATACACTTTTAGTTGTGTACTTTATGAAAACAAATTTACAACATCATAGTTCTTTTGTCTTGAAATAAAAGTAATGTCATGTGGTGTGAAACTAGACTCAAACTAGTATGCCATTTATAACCACAAGCATATTTTCCCTTACAGGTAACATCAATATTACTGCTACAATAATCAAAGAAGCAATTTAACAGACATAAACTGTATTACTAGTTGCTTGGTTGTCTGGATGGAGTGCCCAGAGTAATTGAACAAAAAATTTCTGCAGTATTTCAACAATCACTGTCAGTACCTTTCAACACCTGCATTACATTCCCTGATTGAATGGTTAAACCATAGAAATTTTGCGTAAGAGCATTCAAGCAATTCCAGTCAGGATACTTGAGATTTAACTGGATAAAGTTATGAACGTGAAACTACCTCTACTGGCCCAAAATTGATGAAGAACTTGACCAATATTATTCTAGTTGCTAACTTGCAGCCAAAACATCCATCAAAAAATCATAACTTTTTTCCAGTAAAAGGGTGAGGTGTTGAAGAATATCAACCCAAATAGCAAAATCTGCTATAAAGAATAGAAGCAGGATTGTCCAATCAGAAGTCTGCGGGAATATTAGACAATGCAAATATGTTGGTTGGTGACTATTATAAACAGTGTATTAGTAGCTTTTAGAAAGGACTCTCAGAGGAAGCCATTATATGGAAGTCACATGGAGAGTAACCATGTTGTCATGAGATCCATTTAATAACAGCCAGATACAATATGTTAGGAGAGAATATTGTTTTAACAATGAAAAACTTTACTGCCATAAACAAATCTACCCGAGTGTCACAAAACTCCAAACAACTGGCAATTAAAACATAACATCAATCAATTCATAATTAATTTTGTAGTTCACTTGGTAGATGAGTAAGCTTAAAGCAGAAGTTTAAACATGAGGGGAAAAGTTGGAATAAATGAAAAATATTTAAAAGATGTCAAAAGATAAATTGTACATTAACAAAATTGGCTAAGAATGATAACTCAAGTATAAAGAAACTATTTAAACTGTTTTAAAATTCAAATCATCTTCAATTTTCAGTCACTACAAATTAGTTAGCAGCTGTTTGCAAAACTTACCTTGCCAAAATATAAAATTTCTTGAATCACAATGGCATGCTGATATAGGTGGGTGATGGCTAACCTGGAAAAGATTGTTTCAGATCATAAAGCCAACAGTGCAATCAAGATTAAAAAAAATTCTGAAATAGTAATTCTAATATTGATAAGATATTTTAATTATTGTTTTTATCCTAATATTTTGGCCAGTGCATTTTCACTCTTCCTCAAGTGTATTTTTGTTTTTCTTTTATCAATGGTCCTAGATCCGATGTCTAGGGTGAAGGTGCTGCTTACATGTGCCAGACAGAGGGCTGTACAAGTAGAACCAATTGAGAATTCAGTGTTGTGTGGGGATATATGCTCATTAGAGTAAATGAACTACTGCTAGTGCCCCTTGCACTGGAAAAATAGCAGTGTAAGGTGGGTTGAATTATATACACATTGAACCCTCATTAAAATGTACTAATGAGGTAGAAAGGTTTCCATTTTAGTTGATTGTCCGAGTTGTCCGATGGGAGAGGTTAATATTGTAAACATATATGATATACAAAAGTATATACACAGTACATAATACATCATACAAAATTATCTAACAAATAAGGTTATTTAGTTCAGGTTTAATTAAGATCTGACTCCTCAGAAAATCCCTGAACCATTCTAAGTTTGTTTGCTTCTGAATGTGGAGAGGTAATTGTAATTTTGAAGTGGTCCAGTTACAACACCATTGAACAGATACACCCAGAGGCAAACAGGGACAGTCACTCTCTCAACTTAGATTTCGTCAGTTTTATCCGATATTAACTAAGGTTCACTTTATTTCATCACGTTCAGTATGTGTAGTAATAATGCATTGAGTTCGAGACAGATATAAGTGGCGATCGAATGTTTGCAGAGATGTAGAAACCTGCGAAGTAAACAGGATTGCTACAGCAAAGCAGACAGACTAGAAAAATCAGTACACACAAAATTGATGTTATCATTCCTTGTCCACATTGTCATAGAACCTTCCAGGCATGGATTGGCCTGACAAGTTATCTTTATGCCCACAGAAACAGAAACCGATCCCGACCCAGACCGACTAAATGGTCTTTGTTGTTCTGACAGACAAATAACAATCAACATACCTGTTCAGATACAAAACGCCATCCTTTGTCTTCCCTGACACATTCATAAGTCTCTCCTAATATTGGATTGAAAGGTTTATGTCCAGCACGATATGCAGAACTAGCATAACAACTCACGGCAAATGCAGACACATAAATCTGAAAGAAATATCAAACAGGGTTTGAAATTACAGAGAAACAGTTTAAAAGCACACTATATGAAATAGGACTAAATTCTAACCAATGAAGTACAGCTAATAATTAATCCAACCACAGCTAAATTTTGAATATGAAAACAAAAATTAAATATAGAGGAAGAAAATACAATCTCTGAAATTTAAATGAAAACATCTGTCTTCAAAGTTTCAAAACATTTTTCAAAGACGATCTTTTAGATAATTAGTTTTGGTACACAAATGGGCTATGGCGATTCATTTATATGAGGTACTGATATCTAATATTATCATTAAAACTTGGTTACAAGTTAATCAAAATATTCAACTATGAACACATGGTTAATAGCTCATCATCTTATGAAATGGTCACCACTTGTCAAAACGAGACAAATTTCAGCTCAACTGCTTGAAAAACAAACACTTCACAAAAAATATAAAAACCAAGACAACATGTGCTTCATAGATATAAAATATGATCAGTAGAAACATTGAATGATAATATTTCAGAGATATTGTCACTTTACCTAATGATGCCTTTTAGTGCAATACTTTTCCTTGCATTTAATAATTCTTGCTTCTTACTATATTGATCTGCTAAAAGCTTCTTATAAGATCAAGTACATTATTCAAACTGCAAAAGAAGTTTTAAGACATATCAGGTGTCAAAATGGCATCGGCTACAGCAGCTTGCTTTCAGTGTTGAAAGAAGGTAATTTTTTGTTGAAATTTCCATTAAATGAGGTACAGGTTGCATTTCCTGAGGGTGTTCCACTAAGAGACAGCTCACCTAGAACTTGTTGCCTTTGCCTGGATCTAAGCAAAATGCTATATTAGGTTCTGTATTAGGGCTGGGCAGTATATCAACTTTACATGGGTATATTTTCAAACACTGTATAAGATTGAGTGATACCATTTATACAATATAGCCACAATGATATTAAATCAGCTATTTTGGAGCTAGATTTAGCTTCTTTTTTTCACTGAGCTTGCCTATCTCAGTCCCAAATTGTCTGTGCAATCCGACCCCACTCTCCCTCAATGTGTGCATGCCAAACCCACCCTTTTCTCTTTCACAGTTCCTTTAACTGTCTACCTCACCAGAAAAACAGTTTTTTGTTTTATTCACATTTTTATTTTTAGTTTCTTATAGTCAGACTATTCTGTGTTTTGGTTATAGTTGAAAAAGCAGCATTTCCAGAGATACATCTATCTTTCATTTTTTGTAATTTTGTGTTTCAATTTGTTTTGATAGAAGTTTTTGTGAAATCTCATGTGGCTTTGATCTTCACATTTATTGTATATCAGTATTCAGCCTGACAATACCAACACATAGATTTTTGTCCATATCGCCCAGCCTTGGTCTGTATGTACGGAAATATACTGTCTATACATAGATAATCAAATGGATGCTGGCAAAAATCATAACTATGAAAGACTCAATTTCAAATGAGCAAGTCAAGACTATATTAAAGACTAACTCAATAAGTAAATCATTTGGTAGGCTTACTAGTTGAGAGGAATATACTTATTCATTTTCAATCACAATAAAGATACGTTTTTTAGTTGGGTTTTGTATCAGTTCTGTATTATCATATATTGTATGTAGGAAGCAAAGAATGAAAACAAAACAGGAATCACACATTCACAATGTAAACAGATACCTTATTTGATGGACCTTCACCTTATTTCTGCGGAAAATGGAGAAAAAAAAAAGAACTTTTCCCTGAATTCCTCTTATTTATCACTGAGTTTTTTAAAATCCTTCTTTAGTTCTACCCAATGTGGGGTTGGACTGATGAACATTACGTTTACCTTTAGATTCATTCTTTTGGGGGGTGGAAGGTGGGGTTCTTATGTCTTGTCAAATATGCTACTTACCATTCGCTCGAGGGGATCATCAAATTCAGATGCTTTATCTAGCAAATCACTGTATTCTAATTCCTCACAGAGCCGCTGAAAAATTAATATTCAAAAATATACAAAATAATTGAAATTTGAGAATGGATTATAAAAAAATGCAACAAACCAAATTCTCAATAGCAGATTTATTTTTTGATTCTATTTTGAATCACGCAGAATTCATTTCCTCTTTGTTTTCTTCAAGTTAAAATTTATATCAACTTACAAATACTGAATGACATGCACAATCCAAATTCTGGCATTATTTCATACTATATTCTAATAGCAATATTTTCAAGAAATTAATTTTTCTATAATAAATTTGCCATATAAATTCTACTGATGACTTGTATTAAAAATCAAACTAATTCTTATTGAATATTCAACAAAAATTTCAAAATAGATAAAAAGTATAATTCAACTTACTTGTAATGAACTCAAGGGTTCATTTAGTGTTACAGGCATAGATATCTTTGTTAAATCTTTTCCAATGTTTTTGCATAGCAGGTTCCACAAGCTTACATCACCAGTATCAGGTCGAGGAACAGGCAATTTTGAACGTCGTCCTGTTTGGAATGTCTGAGACAGTTCTCCCTCTGAAACTAAAAACGAAATATTTTGTATAGCTATCCTAATCAATTATTAGAAAGTTATAAAACCTGAATAATATTCAAATTTTTATGTATTATCATGCACAAACAACTTTATGAACTAATGAAGCTTCATAAAAATCCTCCAAGAACTTAAAAAGTTCGTACCATCTATTTTGAAGTCATAAAATCTTAAGATTAGATTTAATGTCACATCAATATAAATACACTTCTGTAAATATTCAAAAATATTCAATTTTCAAATAATTTTACATAAATACTATTGAGTTTCTTTTTCTATTATAGGGAATCTTAGAAATGTTTGAAAATATACTTATAGTATAGGAAGGAAAGTTTTGCCAGATCTTCATTTCAACTTGGTATTTCAGAATCACTTCACATAAAAAAAACAGGGAACCAGTACTGTGCAAACAGAAAGAGTTTGTTTTTGCACTGAAACTGTTTAAAGTTCACTTCATTTTCAAGCATGGTTTGATTGTTGATCATTGTGCACATACTTCACAACACATCAATCTTTCACACTCAGTACATTCATACATTTGAACATTTTCTGATGAATTTCCCTTGAAGAAATGTCATTTGAAAAAGCTCCCAGGGTTTATTTCAACAATAAAAACCAAGAACAAACAATTAAAAAAAATTTTTCTTTTACTTATTCATACTTTTGTTACGCATCCGCTGATTAGGACAATGTTATACTTATGAAAACAATTTCAAGTTCTTCAGTATATTCATTACATTGTAAATTTTGAATTTCAGTTTACTTTTACACTCAATCAGGGAGGGTGAAAGGAAAAAAAAAAAAATTGCTAAAACTCGTTCATTCAATACTAACCTGATAACATGATTCAATGAGTAGAAAAAAAAAATTGTAGTTTTGGACTGATGAAACAATTGAACAAGATTGTATTATGGAAAACTATATACCTTAATGGTCAGTTAGTTGGAAGAAATATTACTCACCACTTATTTTACTGTTGTAATCAGTCTCATTACCTTCATCAGAGATCTCACTGGAGGGTTCATCAGATGCCTGCACAAATACAAAGGAAACAAACTCTTCACCCAAATGTTCAATTAAACAAAAAGTGAACATTTTAGAAATGTGCTTTGATCTAATCTTCCCAATCCTTATCTAACAAAAAAAGTTAGAAAAACCTAAGTTACAGCTTAGTATATAGACTAAAAATTAAATGTCTGATTGCTCCTATAAAGACTTATCATATTTATCCTCAGAGAAATGGATACAGATACCTTCATAGCATTTAGAGTTTTATAAAACTAGATTTCATTCAAAAGGATTTTTCAAGACAAAATGTTTACAAGAATACCAAGCTTTAAAAGACATACAATTTTGAAAAATCAAAAACATTGGAAAGTGAAACCAGATTTTAAACTCGGGTTTTAAGAAACAAGAATCTTAAGTTCAATGATGCCTCCACCATTTGCAGAAATAGTAGCAGGAGGAGGAGGAGGAGGAAGAAGAGAAAGTAGCCTTTCTTTGAGTCAATCTATTCTCATCCTTTTTTTGCCATTTTTGGCTATTTTAAAATACAAAAATCCCAACTTCTACATTATGACCAACAGACCAACCAAAAAACAATAGAGATGTGTGGACACATGTAAAAATGTTAAACTTTACCTCTGACGTTGTATCACTTTGGGATTCAATAGCTTCAGGAGCATCATAATACTCAGACATTGAGCAACTTTCCGCAGAAAATGATTGGGTAAGGGTATTGTGCTCAGTGCCTTCCTGGAAATGAAAATAGAACAAGAGTCCATTTAGTTTATTTACACAAATTTTAAGGAAATTTTTCCCATGTTATCTATCACTAATTTAGGTTTACGCTTGGAGCATGTAGTTAATGTATTAACTGGTATTATCATCCAAATATATGATATGGAACCAGAAGAGTAACCAACTTAGAAATAAAATTTGATTTTGTACAGATGGAATCTAGACAGAATATATGACGTCATTTAATTACTAAGATGAAAAAGAATGCTTGTCTTACAAGCATCAGTTAAATGCTTCTTACAGTTTGTAAATTTGGTGAAGTAGTCAAAGAGCTTAGATTAAGTGATTGCTGTAGAACTTCAAATCTTATGGTATATTTTCTCATCTATATGGGTGACGGCTATAGTAAAAGAAATTAAAAAAAAAATGGGAAAATATTTCAGTTATTAACACATACCTTGCCTTTATGAACTTATTCGTTCGTAGTGATGGTTTGTAAAATGAGGTATAATTATTGAAGACAATGCATCATCTACTGACAGACACTTACATACAAACTTGTAACATTGCTATCCACTTATGAAAAACTTTTTACTATGTTCAAATCGAACAAAAATAAGATTTCATATAATTTCCAGTGGATTTAAAATTCAATTCTAATGTTTATAAAACACAGAGTTTGTAAAAATGGTCTACCTGTATATATGAAAGACAGTGTCCATTACTTTGTAAGCAAAAACATGTCACGCTGTTTTTTTTCATGTCTATGAGTGTAGATGAGATACATCTTTCAGATTTTGTATACATAACCTCAAAATATGTCTACATAAAATGGTATCATTTCCATTTTGTTCAGCTTAAATAAGTAGGTACCAAAAGCAATACAAATTGTAGCAATGGCATTTTTTTTAAACAAAAAATTTGAAAACATTTTGCAATAATTTAAACATCTTTTTAGAAGTCCTAATTTTAAGTTTATAATGAAAAATGCATTTATTTACAGCAGGTATCCTTTATCTGTCAATTTAATCCAATGATCAAGTGGGTATTGATTGAAAACTCACTTAAATTTACAAGTGGCTCATGGGACAGCCGCAGTATGTCTGACCAAAAATGACAAAACCTGATATTACCCACAATGCCCAAAGTATATTCCGTATGCTAAAACACCATCATATGACACACAACACTTTGGTAAAGTAAATTATAACTTTTTTTTATTTCAATTTTAATCTTTTTCAAGATTTAGAATATTAACCTGTTGCTTTTCACTCGATAAATTCTTAGCACACAAAAATTGATTACATTTTACATTTTTAAAAGAATAAAATTTCACTTGATCATAATTTTGTAACAGTTATTTGATTTTACATTGTAGGAGTTATTTTTTTTATTAGTCATAAAATTATGTATTCCTTACTTTGATATATAAACTTTAACCATCTTAGTATTACATTTTTTTCCCCCTCAAATTTCTTTTCAAGAACAAAACAAAAATATACGAAGCAGAGAAAAATTCCCTTCTTGAATATCCTCTGCAAATGGAATATTTACAGGTGATATTTTATGACAATCATTACAAGCTATAACTCACTTTATCTCCTGGGGACGGTAGAGGCGAGTTCAAAACCACTCCAGTGGTATTCTCAGGGATCATGGAATCAGCATGAATACGAGACAGTCGTGCACGCAGGTCAGCATTTTGTCTCAGTAACTAGTCAAAACAAAACAAAATTCTCAATGACAAATCATTCAAGCCTCAAAAACCTTTAAACCTGAAAAAATAGAACAATAGAATACAATGTAGCATTTTTGAAATTGTCTTTGATGAAGCACTTATATAACTTGAATCCTGAATTTGCAAAAATTTTGTCAATGATTTGTAATAGGAAGAAATGCTGGTTAATATTTAGTTTTACACAAGATGTAAGAAATTACTGATAATATTATGCAGAAACAAAGTAAAAAATTATTTTCACCCTCCTTTTTGAAATATTTTTATTAGCTGAAAAACCCGCCCTAATGGGCAGTTGTAAATTCCTGTAAAAAAAGAAAAAAAAGAAAAAAAAAAGTAATCCTATAGATAACCCGTATAAATTCACAATTTCTGTTTGAACAACGTAAATTGTTTTTGCTATATCCAATCACCAAAATGTTTTATGTATTCACTTATATGGGCTTTTAAAAGGGTCAGCTATAAAATGGCTTCTTACGTTGAACTTTAGCAATATGGCTACTTTCGTTTAAGTTTACATCGATTCTTCTTTGTCTGTAATGTTTCTTCCCTAATGCAACAATTTTCTGTTTCATTGTTTTGCTTGTTTATAAAACCAATTATCAACAGTCTCGAGAAAAAAAGGTGTAAATTATAAAAAATTATGTAAGACATACTTGAAAAAATATGTAATTATTTCAAAAAGCAAAACAATTGAGGTCCATCTAGAAAGTATTGAGCCATTTTATCATAAAGAAAAAATAGCCTACCTAGGGCAATGGTGCATTAGCTGTCTTCAAAGTACTCCCCTAGGAACCTCAAATACTTATCCCAGCATCCAGTCCTCTTTTGGGATTGACCCATCCTCCTTAATTTTGTCCATGGCCTGAAATCTTCTCCTTTTCCATGGTGAAAAGCTAGAAGTTGTAGGGAGCCAAATCTGGAGTGTAGAGAGACTGATAAACCCCAAGTGAAACATAAAGAATGGGTAGGCCTTGCCATTGTGAACACAATACACAAGCTCACTCAATGACACCTCACTACTGAGTGTGTGACCCCACAGGAGAGTGCATATTCACATGCAGCAAGATCCCCATAAACTGGTTGTCAAGTTACATCATGGCCATGCAACCAATTCTGGAGATATTCAAAATGACTGGATACATTCCGGACAGACTTTGTATATACAGTACAGCATCTTTTATATGGCTCCTAGGAAACCAGCTATTTTTTCAAACTGGTTAGTTTTGAATCTGGCAGGCTTTGTAGTAAATTGCTGTTCAGCCACACTTAGTTTCAATTTTTGTACATGGGTTTAATTGTCTTCATCTAAAGATTACTGGATATTGATTAAGCAGACCCTGTTTTCAATTTGTATTTGACAAAAACAGTTTTTTTCTTTACTTTTCATCCTATATCCTATATACTATGTTTTAAGAATTATAAGTGGATAAATAAAGATCACACAGACTTTAGAAGTGCATCAATTTATATCTGTTAGATAGAACTTTGTTTTTCTCTTTTCATTTTAAGCATGGGTCCAGAAATCTGGAAAATCTAGAAATCAGGTCCAAAGTTTGCTGGTTGAATGGTCTGGTACAGTATTAGTAAAGCTTTATTATATATCAAATTAAAAATAACTTCCAAAAATGTAAAAACCTTTGTAAGATTGATGTATTTTTTGCAACTTTACAAATGAACATACTATACTTTGTATATTTCAGTATACACTCTCATTCTATATGGCACTATTTAACAACACATGCATTTTAACAGCATGTTTGTTTTTATATATTTACAAGACTATTGTTGAAGATAAGTTTGCAACAACAGCACAAGAAGATTAAAGTGCATTGTTTTAAAAACTAAACTTAGTAAAACCCTTGGAATAATGCAGTCTAAAGGAATACAAAAATCAGAAAAAAGATTAAAAGGAATACAGGCTGTGGAAGGAACAAACCCACTTTATCAAAAATAAAATTGCCCTTGAGATTTGTTTATTGTCTTTGCTACTGCAGGAATAACTGGAAGTTGTCTTTTCTCGAGGAAAGGTAAGGTTGTGTTGCTTGGATTAGGTTCAATAATAGGTTGAAAAACATAATAAACCAAAATCGTTTGTTGAAAAATCGTGGAGTAACAGCCAAGAAAAAAGCCTCATTAACGCAGTTTTGAACTATTTGTTTAGTCAACTTAGTCACCCATTCATTGTATATTAAAAAAATGTATAACTGTTATGCTTTCTGAACGAAAACCAGTCAGGGGCAGGATAGAGCACGTTTCATATTGCATAGTATGTGATAAGACACGGTTGATTGTTGGACCCCAACATTTCCATCCATGAATTGTATTACTTGGCCAAAAAACCACAAATGAAAATAAAATTTCGTCAAAAATCTTATTTGACTAAAATATTAAATTTCTTGAATTTGCAATCAGTTAACATAATTCCTTTGATTTTGTGATGAAAAAATATCTTTGCATTCCTGTAAACTTGTAATAGACATTAAATTATCTGTGGTTCAGTTATAACAGGGTTGTCTTTGTTGGATCCCAACCACCAGATTTTTAAGTGGAGAAACTATATTAGTTGAGTAGAATAAAGAAGAAATAATAGATTTTAAACTTTAAACTGATGGCCATTTTGTTGAAATATGATAAATAATCAAAGTATCAAATTTAGATCTCGTTTTAAATATGTCCAATGTATCAGTATCATTTTGAAAAAAGAAAACAAAAACAAACAAATATAAGTGACTAATTCAAGAAATTACAAAAACAAATTCATATTAGATTTGCAAGTTAATTTCAGCTTATATTTAAGCAGCTGAATGTTAGCCAAATGGATCTGTCAGAATTTACTTGATTTTATAGTATATCTGTTTGTTTTAGCATGACCAATGATGGAAAACCAACAAAAAAAAGTGATATAGGATTTTATATAATTAAACTTATTTTGGTGCAGAAAATAATTGATCAAAGTGAAACAAATACAAAGCTAAGAGTAGAACTGAACAAAAGGCCCAATAAATATAGCTACTACAGCTTCTGTCTAAACACTATTCCAATATTGATACTAATACTAGACGGGAATGAGAGATAACCTACTGAGTTACAATGATGACAATAAAGTCTAACCCGCCAAAAGCAGTAGAGAAGGACATATTTAAAAGCTTTAGAAAAACATAAAAAGCCAAGATATTTTCAGGGTATTTAGGTAAACATATCAGTTATCTTTTCAGCTCAAGTATAAAGAAAAACCAAGCAAGGAATGCAGAGGCTTATATAGGTTGTACTTCTCAGATAATACCACACCATCAGCTAATACAGTAAAATGAAATTTTTGGGTATGATAAATCTAAGCAATAAAAGGAATTCTACAAAACTAAAGAAAATCCCGTGATATATAAGAATCAATGGGTCAATAGAGATGAATTTACTTTGAGTGAATATGTGAAAAGAGAGACATGCTGCTGTGAAAATTCAAATTGAAATTATGAAAAAAGTTGGAGGAAAAATATTTGAATGAATAAAAATAAACAGTTATAATGCATTTCTTACCATCACAGAAATATCTTCAGCAGTAGTCTATGAAACCAGATGGAAGTAGGGACAAAGGAAAAGAAAATTCAAAAATAATTTTAGATAATGAAAAATAAGTTCTATTTTTATACTAAACAATCTTAAACTTTAGCAAAAAATTATTTTAGCTAATTGAGTAATATTAACATATCTGGCTTAAAGGGGTTTGTGTTTTTAGCAAATAATAGTTTGTTATGCAAAACCTGTGAATAAGTGAAACTTGATAGAAATGTAACTGAACTAATGAAAAAAATATATATTTAATGAATAATGATAACTATAAAAGTGTTTTAAAGATATATCAGTGAAAATAAAGATAAATAAAAGGAACCCATTCTAGTTTAAAATTTTATATACTATTTTGTGAGAGAAAGTTTCATGTTCACTTTTGTTGCTTATAGATTATTGGACAGCAATACAGATATGTTTAAAAGAAAGTTAAAAATATATATAGAAAAGTTGATAATTTCCAAATTCAAAACTTTTCAATTTTCATATTAAGCCATCAAAACAGATATACAAAATTTAGAAAATAGTTTCAACAATAAATTACAAAAAAAGAAAGAAAAGAGTGAAATAAATTTTTCCTATTTCTGGTTGAAATAACATTTTTTGTAGGAAACAATAACATAAGATTACAGGTTTATATGTTCTCGTATAATTGACAGCTAGGATATTGAACTTTTGGTGCATGGTTGAAAAACTAAACAAAGGAGACCCTCTAAAAAGTAAGACTACTTCCTAACAAATAAATTTTTTAAGTACAATAAACATTACATTGTTGAAAAATTATCCTTAAAAACTACAAAATAATTAAGAGTAGAAATATCAAGAGAAAATGAGATGAAACAGAATATGAAAGCAGCTTCAACAGAATTAAAATATGTGTGATTTGTTTAGTTTTGATCAGTAAATATCTTTGAAAGATGGATAATCTCTAACAATTATATCTTTAAAAAGCTAACTACAAACATAAATTGTTGAGTATAATTTTGAACTTCATATTTATTAAAAGTTTGATGATTTATTTGAGTACTAAATAAAGTAAGACTCACCTAGAGATCATCAAAGAGAGCAACAAAGTTTCAACTGAATTGAAGTATGAGGTAAGTGTGATTAGTAGATGCCCTTCATGTAATATTTGACTGTGATAGGTAGTAGCAGATATGGATGGAATGCTCTTTCAGTTTGTGGGTCAGTTAACATTTGCAAGTGGCACTCCTTGACATACATAACAGGTGTAGATGCAAAAAGCTGTTTTACTTCTTAAAAGGGGTTTTATGGCCAAATCACGTTGGATACATTGGTTCTCGTGCGATCACCGGAGTTGAACAACATAAAGCCTAGTTAGTACTTAGACTGATGACCGCTTGGGATTACCAGGTGTTGTAGGCGAGAATGGTGAAGTGAGTGACACTACTTTGGATACTTTTCACCTACAGGTTTAATTCACATATTGCAAACCAAGACATCAGAAACTTGAGATATTTGCAGCATGGACAAAGATGGCTGATGCTGTAGCCAGTGTAAGGGTACTAGCTAGCCAGCAAACTTCTCAAGAGAGTCTATTAAATTTAAGTAATATGCAGAGGATTTAAAGAAGGCTAGCTTATAAAAATGAGTTTGTTACAAGTTTTTTTCTAGGCTGAAATAATAAACTAAACTGTATTTAATCATTCGCGCAAGCAGTTACTACAAAAATTACAATCAATTGGTGACCAAATAACCAGTTGTTAAATATTTAATAAAAAGTATACACATTTAATTTTTTATGAGAAATGAACTGTTCAGAGATTGCTGTTAATGGAAATGATAAAAAAAGAAAAATTCTGTGCCATCCGAAATGAATTGAAAATGTATGCATGCTTAACATGAGATGGTATAAAATAGGTATTTGGCTGAATAGTTACAGCTATGTCAGAATTTCATAAATGTGATGTGAATATTTTTGATAACTGGTGTACTGCGAAGATCACGTGGAAGAAATTGACATAAGGTTAAAAAAAGGTAAAAACTGAATAAATGTCAAGTTTCAAATATCACTCAGTTACACATCACGGCAACATCATCAAGTTACATTTCAGAGCTTCTTTTCAAAGTTATTTTTTTTCAATGATACACATGGAGAGACATGCAAGTCATTTCTAGATAAATGTATTTAAGTTAGTAGCATGAACCAGGTATTTGCGACAGTTGTACAAACAAGGTTTACATGAAGAATTAGTCTTTGTGAAAAATATTTTCATCCCAATCATTTCAAAGGAATATTCAATCAAAATTCAAGTTTCAACTTTAAAACTGAAAGTTATTTGGGAGAATAAGATATTTTTTATTCTCTCATAATTCTATTAAATAGCAATAATACATTGTGTCTGTGACCCAACTTCTCCGCACAAGGATAACTCAGTCTACAATAACAGAGGATTTCAGCAAAAGGAGAATCGATAAAAACAAACTATGGAATTAAAACAATTTATTGAGATACAAAAATAAAATCTTCTAAAGTACAGTCAAAAAGTTTAAAATGTAGTATTAGTACTGCAAAGCAAAAATAATTTTAATATTTTGAAATAAATTGTTACATAGTTTGTTTACAAACTCATTCTGCTATAAAATGTAGTACTTGTACTGTAAAGCAAAAATACTTTTAATATTTTATAATAAATTGTTTTATAGTTGGCTCACTAACTCATTCACCCATACTATAAAACAGTGGTTGCCACCCTTTTTATGCCTATGCCTTTGAGACTTATGTGGGAGTAAAATTTCCATACCACCCACTAATATTTTCATTCCAGTCAGCCACTTGACCGCAATTTTAAATGGCTAAAATGGCTGGATTTGTTGAAAATGGCTAATATCATGCAGATTCAATTTCCAGGTAACTGGGCAACAGTATACGCTCCAAAAACTCACACAAAGGTTGCAAAAAGTAAACATATAATATTCATCATATATTAAGACAATAATGAAAAAAAGCCACTGTTATGGTTGTATTACTCTGTAATATTGTACTGTTAATAATAACAAAAGAAAAAATAGCGCATTCCTAATTTAAAATACTTTTTTTTGATGAATACAGACATATCTTGTAGCCCAGTAAGGAGTCTATCACTCACTTAAAAGCTTAAATCGCCCAATAGAAGGCAGTATCGCCTAGGTTGGCGAACACTGCTGTAAAAGATGATTTTAATATTTTAATTAAAAGTTTTTATGGTTTGTTTACGAACTCGTTCACCCATACTGCATACTTATAATAATTCTAATTTTTGTAATAAATTAATTCAACTCTATAATTTGTTTTTGTTAGTCCTTGTGCTCAGATATTCTTGTGCTGAAAAGTTGGCATTTAAATGTTGGCACTGGGCAAACTTGTGCGGAGAAGTCGGGTTACGGCTGACATTTACATCTCATGGACAATGCAATGATGTTATGGTTGCTTTTTGAGATTTGAGTTGAAAGATTGTTTAATGCTTATCTATCAGTGAGATTGTGGGGGGCATTTGCCATGTACTTCAAAATACAAATTTACATGGTTTGGTGATTTTCCTTGAATTTTGAAAGATCCTGTGGTTTTACTAGTCCCAATGACAAGAATTGCAGTTTTTGAAAAAAAAACTGAGACTTGACTCACCAAAAACCATTTCAATTTAATCCAACACTAAATACAGTAAATACAAATTTGGTCAAATTGTATTCACCAGGTTAGTCAAAGTTCGAACTCAAAAGACTTACTGAAATATCAAAAAATCATTCTTTGCATTATTCAGAATTTTAAAAAAAGCATTAATCAGGTGATGTATTCTCTACCAGATTATGTATAAATATGCACTATCTTTCTGTAATCTGCAGCTAAATTTCAACCTTTCTGAAAGTTGAGGCTTCTTTAAGAAAAAAATATTTCGTACAGAATATTCTGCTGAATAATATTAGTACAATGCAATGATAACAAAATACTAAATTGAAATGATACTTCATAATACAGAATGATAGAACCATTGTAAAAAAATATCAAATATTCTATTAAATGTCCACCAAATTCCATAGAAAGTTAAAGCAAAACAATCATTTTGGCTGAAAATGAGGTTCGAAAAGAAAAGACAAAATCATAGCAATTATTGAAATAATTTGACCAGGGAGTGAAAAATCCCAAATAATTCTACAAGGGTGCAAAATTATTCGTAGATTACATTCATTTTGTATTATGTGAAGCATTGTAAGCAATTTTTGATGTTGACAAGTATTTTCTTTCATCTAATAAGAAACATTTACTCCTTATGTCTGGAAAAAAAACTTTTAATCTATCTTTTTAAAAATTCCTCACTAAATAGTTTTTTTTTTGGTTGAGTGGGGTAAATTTGCAATGTAAATTTGAGCTAAACTGGTCCATTAGTTTGTGTCTGGTAGCATTCATACATATTTTTTTTTAAATTTAGATTTTTTGAGTGATTACTACCAAACAAAATGTGAGAGGTTCAACTTATTCATTGATCAACCCTTTTCCTAATTTCTTCCATTGACCCATAACATGGTGAGTTGCCAAAAGATGTTGGTCACATGACATTTTCTACCAAGTGACAAACCAAAATTGTTCTTTATCATCTTTAAAAATTGCTTTTTATTGCAACTTACTCAGACCTTCCATCTAAGATGGTGTGTAAACAGTGCAGATTGAAAAGAACTAGTCAAAAATCAATAATAGTTGATAATGGTTCATCTAATAATGAATAAATCAAAATACTACTACAATTAATATAAATAAAGATTATCAAATATAGCACTGAACAACTGATGAAGGATGATTTTAGGGGTTTGATTTGATTTTTTGTCAGCCATAAGAGCTTTAGTTGCTCAACCGGTAGAGCAGTACTGAACATAAGCAGTTTCCAGTGATAAATAGGATGTGAGTTTGAGCATTGCCTAGAGCTTATTGTCTATTTGGTATCAGCCAGATATGCATAACTTGGAGCAAACCCATATATCAAAGGTATCATTGGGGAGTAATACTTTTGCTCTATCTAGTGACAGTGGTAACTGTCATTCCCCACCTTAATTTTTCTTCTAAACCTGCAGTGTCAAATATACGCCTATGTTTTATTTCATTAAAAAAGGTGTTCCAAGAACTTTTGCTTCCTTTTTTTAGATTATTTTTCTAGTCATATAGGGCCAAATTAATGCCAAAGTGTTGTTTTCTTTTCTGATTAAGGTTGTTTGATCACATATACTAGTCACAAGGAAATGATACATATCTATTAATCACAAATCAGTCTAAAGCAGTCATGGGCAAACTGTAGCCTATGGGTCGCATGTGACCCTTTTGACTTTCTGAATGGCACTTTCACAAGGAAAATATCATTTTATAGAAGTTTCATTCCCACTCTTTCACCACGCGTTCTCTTGATTGAGTTTTGGTGTAGCAGGTGTGAAAGGGGGATAACTATACAAGTCGACAAATGATTACCTCTTTGTTGAAGTAAAAAATAGACCACTGTGTCAAATGTGTTCTGAATCCTTCACTTTGAAGATTTCATTATCAAGTGTCATTAAACTAGTAAACATTTCAGGCATGATAAATTCAAAGAAAATATTAGAGAACTTGAAATTGAAATACCAAAGAAACAGATCAGTAGCTTTAATTCACTCTTTGCTGAAAGTCGACAGATTTTAGAGAAATTACGCATGAAAGCTATGTTGTTAGCAAAAAAGTTACAAAACATTCTAAAAATTATTCTGATGGTGAATTTGTGAAAGAAAGTTCTATGGCAATTTTAAATCGCAAAAGAAAAATCAGTTGATTCGTGAAATGTTTCTCATGTCACAGCTTTTCAAACCAAACATCAATTTTCGGAGAATGATATTTCCTTTTTCTGACATTAGCCAATTACAAGGCGTTTGAATATGTTGGATTTGCTGATGAGTTTAATGACTTGGAAAAAAAGATTTGAACTCTAGATTTAATGACTTCAAGACTAGAGAAGCCAATTTTAACCTTTTTGCAAATCCATTTAATGCTTGTGGTGAAAGAATAGCATACAAAGAGGTGCAAATGGACATAATGAAAGTTCAGAGGGATGAACTTCTTTGGGAAAAACTTAAAGATTAATCTTCATTGCAGTTTTATGCAACTCTTCTACCTCAAAACAGTGTGCTTCACTGGAAGAGATGTTACCATGTTTGGTAGTACATATAAGTGTGGACAATACTTTTTCTCAAATGAAAATCATCAATTCTAAAACAAGGTAAAGATAGAAGACAATTACGAGTTGCAACATCTCAGATACTTCAAAGTATTGGAAAACTTCTAAAAAATGTACAATGTCAAGTTTCTCACTAAAATCATGAGTAGTTTTTTTTCTACTTCTTGTTATGTAAATAACAAATTAAAAATAAATACAATGTTTCTTTTTAGAATTTTCTTAGAAAGGGTGTTTTGATCATTGCATGTAGTTTAGGCCAACTATTTTTCTTGTTTATATTGCTTATTTATTTTATTGTTTTGTCTGTTTTGCCTTACCGTCATGTCACATTCATTTAGAAAAAAAAACAAAAAAAAAACAAATCAAAACAGTTGACCATCTTTTTTTCCAAGGTCATACCCTAATACAGTTTGACTAAGCCACATGCAATGATCAAGTAACAATGCTTGTTAGATTTTCCTCCCAGTAGTATGGCCCAAATCAATGATGATAAGCAATTGCTTATGTGGTTTGCTACACAGAAAAAGTTGCCCAAGCCTGGTCTAAAATACTTTCATAGTAATTTTAAAAAGCTACTTTTACTGAGTCTACTGAAGGGGTGCTAAATTTTATTATACCCTGTGCAAAGATCTTGAAACCAGCTAACATTACAGCTGAATGTTTCTTATTTTCTGTTTCTTTGTATTGAGAATGAGGTGTTGACTTGCCCCAAATCATGGCCAACCTACCCAGACATGGGGCAAGTTGGTCCTTTTGTCACTAGATCAGCTATGAGCAAAACTATGAGTTATGTTACAATAGTTTTGCCATTTACTGATATCACAAATTTAGGCAAGATATTGACTGGCCTGCAGGCTTTTATTTGAAGCCCACAGGGTTTTCAGTCATTTGGTCATATAGTCGAGTCACATGATCACTTGCCTTCTTGCACCAGAAATCTGTCATGTACACATTGCAGACTGGCAAAGTGAGTGCTAAAAAAGTAATTTTGATCATTAAAAGTAAATTTGTAGATTTGTTCAGATCAGGTTTCAGAACTCAGTTCAAACCATGAATGGTTCCTCTAACTCTATTAAAATATTCTCCACACTGCTTTGAGCACAAAAAGGGACCAACTAGCCTTGGTCTTCTCTAACTAAGAAAGAAAAAAAAAAAGAAAAAAAAAAAAGAAAAAAAAACCTCAGATGAAAGGAAGTATTAAAATAAATCAGGATAACTCAATATTTAGTACAATAACTAATTATTGAATTAAATAGAGTAAAATTTTATATAAAAAAAAGTATAATTTCTTTAAAAGCAAAAATACAAATTTAATACAATGTTCATCTTTATTCTTAATAAGGATTTCCTATCTTTTTTATTTCAAAAACTTCTTGAAGTAGTGGAGTCATATCCGAACTGTTCCTATAATATTCATAAAATAAAGTTACTGAGTTAAAAAAAATTTCATCAGAGAATCTTCCCTAATAATGGCATTTATAAAGTGGAGGTTTATTTTTAAAGAAAAAAAAAGAAAATAATCCAGCTCAACTCACCTCTGCCATAGACTCTTTCAGTGAATTGATATTGTTACTATTATTTTGGGCCATAACATTCTGCTCAAGTGCTTGCTTGAGGCGGTCTCTCTCAGTCGATACCATTCTCACCAGTGACTTGAGAATATCATGAACTGAGGAATAAAAAAAGCATAGTCACAACTTTAGGAAGGAAAAAATAGTAAGTTAAAATGAATCAAATTCCAAGCATATATTACAGTGTCAGATTAGATTAGGCTGAAGACCTTTGATCTGGTCTTTTGACTATGTTTACGCCTATTAGTTTTAATATACTTTATATCTATTTTAAATTTTTTCCTGTGGAATATGCTAGTGATGTCATCAATAGAATTTATCCTTATTCTTCGAAGGATTTGATGCTATGGTTGTTCTATCATTGACAGTGATGGTGAGTATCACCTACTTTCAGTTTCTCTAGTTTTGCAATGATATAATTCATAATACATGATTCCTATTCATGAAAAATTACTTGATTGACTATACATACATACATATATTATATATATATATATATATATTTACTTGCCAAGTAAGCTGGAAGCATATCTGTATTTAATAATGATAATAATAACAATAAAAAAAATATACCATAGTAAAGAATAATAAACAAATGAAAATATAATTTTGCTTCAAATAATCAAAAACCTTATCTTTCCAAGAATAAAGTTCCTTTAACCATTCTACTCATTTTTCTGTGCATGTACTCCTTGAATTATATCAGCTCTAATGATACACATTCAATACTACAAATCTAACAAACAATTCGATACTTGTATCATCATCATCATCCTCCTCCTCCTTCTTTCTCTATCATGAATGTTATGGAGCCAGTATTTTCTGAATTTGTCTAGTTCTTCTTTCCATCTTGTATTTAGTTGGCCTCAGTTTTGCATGTGATCTCTGGGAATCCATGTTGTGAGTAGTGATGTCCATTGGTTGTCCGCAACTCTTGAAACATGACCAGCCCATTGCCATGTGAGTTTTCTAGTAGATTCCATGATGTCTCGAACTCCTGTTTTCTCCCTGACATACTATGCTGTCATGTGATCTCTCCATGTGAGGTTGAGCATAATTCTCTCAGGCGCACATTACATAGTCCTCAGTTTGCAGGTCTGTCTCTGGGTAAGGTTCCATGTTTCAGCTCTGTAAGTGATTATCGGGAGAATGCATTGGTTGTATACTCTTCTTTTTAGGATTATTAGGATCGTCTGGTTTTTGAAGGCTGAGCTTGCTCTGCTGAAGATTAGCCAACCTAGAATGATTCTTATTCTCGATGTGGTTATTACACATGACTTTTGTTCTACTGAAGTTCACGTGTGGGCTGACTTTCTTGCTTTCTTTATTTAGTTCATCTGGCATGGGCTGGAGGTTGTGTAGGTTCTCTGTGAAAACGACAATGTCATCTGAAAATCTGAGGTTGCTCTGATATTCTCTATTCTCCTAGTCGAGGTTTCGGAAGATCATCTTGAGGTAGGCTGTGAAGAATTTGTGTGAGCTGGTATCATCTTATCTTACTCCTGTTTGGAGCTGGAAGGGTTCAGAGTCATTATGTAGCCTGATTAAGGGGTTGGAGTGACTGTATATATGTTACAATACTCTGACGTATACAGGGTCTACACCTTGTCGAGTGATGGCTTTCATGACCATGGGAATTTTGAATGCCTTCTTGAAGTTTATATATGCTACAGCGAGTGGCACTTCATATTCTGCTGCTTTCTCTTTCAGCTAATTTATTGAATGGAGATGGTCCAAGGTCAAGTAACTTCTAAATCCAGCCTGTTCCTGTGGTTGATTTTCATCTAGAGTTTTAGTGACCCGGTTGGGGATGATTTTTGTGAAAAGTTTGCAGATGCAGTTGGGTAGGCTAGTAGGCCTGAAGTTATTGAGGTCTTTGGGGTTACCTTTTTCATGTAGAAGCATTATGATTGCTGTGTTCCAGTCTTTCAGGATTTCACTCTGTTTTAGACACAAGTTGAATAGAGTAGCTAGTTTTTTTTATTGACAATCTTACCAGCTTTTTTGAGTAGATCGATAGTGATGTTATCTGGTCCCGGGGCTTTTCCTTTTTTTGTTTGTTTGATGGCTTGTTTAACCTCCCATGGTGTAATTTCTGGGAAGTCCTCGAACTGATTGTCAGCGTCCTGCTTATCCTCTTGGTTGTTTTGTTGTCCACGTCTTGGAGAGTAAAGGTCTAGGTAGAATTCTTGGATGTGTTTGACAATTCTGTCTCAGTCTGTTGTTATGTCTGTTTTTGAGTATGCTAGTTATTTGTTTCTGTCCTAAACTAAAGGCTTTGTTTATGACTTTAAAGCCTCAATGTTTTTCGGGAGTGGTTTTGATGATTGCTATGGTATACCTTCTTTTGTCTTCTCTTAGTTTCTTTTTGATTGTTTTGTTTCATTTGGTTTCATGTATTTTTATCCTAGTTGTTGGTGGTGGTTTGAGGTTTTTGCAGTTTTCATTGAGTTTCCTGAATTCGTCTGAGATTTTACTAATGGTTTGTGTGTTTCTTGGTTCAATTATCATGGCAACTTCTATTAGGTTGTTATTTTGCTGTGGAGTTTGTTGATGTTGGTGTCGTTATCGTTGGTAAGAATATCAAATCTGTTTTTCAATTCTAATTTGAAGGGTTGTGTGAGTTCATTTGGTACATTTAGGAACATTTTTCTGCATCCTTTATTGGTGTTTTCTTATATTTTACTATTCTATAGTTACTTCCTACTTGGTTTAGAATTTGAATGTCTTTGATGTGTTGCTTTTGTCTGTTGGGATGTAGTCTATTTCATTTTTGGTTTCATGGTTGGGGCTCGTTCAAATCATTTTTCTATTGGGTTTCTTTTTGAAGAATGTATTCATGATTTTGAAGTCGTTCGTGGTTGCAAAGTTCACAAGATCTTCACCTCTCTTATTCTGTATTTTGTACCTGAAATTGCCATATGCGAAGTAGTATTCATTTCCTTGTCCTACCTGTGCACTGAAATCTCCCATGGTGACAATGAAGTATTTTTTGTATCTTGTAATAAGGAGTTCAAGTCATCATAGAAGTTGTTTATTTCTTCTTTGGTTGATTGTGAAGTGGGAGCGTTGTAAAATGTGATCAATATAATTGATATTATTGTAACAAAATAACCTTGCATCCGACCAATGTTTGGAAATTGATTAAATATTGTAATATTAAATAATTGATTTCAAACTAAATGAACTATCAACTATAATTTTATAGCTAGGAATATTAAAATGAAAATCAAAACAATTGTACAATAACACATAAATATGTTTGTCCCAACAAAATCTACAAGTGAATAAGATAAGGATTACAATAAAAATAAATGTTGAACTTATAGAAGTAAAATCAAATCAAATTAATCAGAACTTCTTTTCAACCAGATCAACTTTTCCTTTTGCAAAGATTTTTAACAAGATATTACTTGCCTTCAGACTGCAAAGAAACTTCTAAATATTAAAAACAGTTATGAAAATGATACATATTTTCTTCCTTCCTTTTGATTTTACGAATGAACATTGCGAATTTTCAGGCATTTTATGCACTATATTTATATTTACTAGAAAAAAGGTGAGAAAGTGAGTATTTACCAGTATTAGCACGATTGAGAAACATTTCTCTTAATTTAATTTCTTTGATTCGTTGTTCGTGGTTTGTGAGTGTAGAAAATTCTGATATGCTGTGAGGCCGGCTCTTTTCTTGTTCATAAGTAATCAAATTTGGGTTAGAACAACTGAGATGAATGCGATCAGGCGTAACAGAAAGAACATTTCGGTCTTGGGGGGACACAGCCAAAACATTGGAAGATCCGGATACCTGCGTGAGAAAAAAAAATAGAAAATCAAGGGGGGTAGTAAGTTTTGGCTAAATTATAAATATGTGAGTGAAAGGAACAGGGACAATGAAATAAGGGGAATAACATACGTTTCAATGAACTCTATTTGTTTCATTTAAATCCATTAGAAAACGACATCAAACAATTTAGTACAAACTGTATTTGGATTTTTTTTTAGTTAGAAATTCTCTAAAATCTAAATAAAATATTATATACGAAGAATAATATTTCAAACTTTATATGAAATTTTAATGTATATTCTAAACTATAGACAAGATTCATACCATATGAACATACCCATAGAGTAATATACAAATGTTAGTTCTCAAAAGCTAATACAGTTTTTAAACTTATATAGCCTTTGTTGAAAAAGCACAATTTAATTAAAACCCTTTTTTCAAAAGTGAGTTAAAAATAAACAACTCAATAAACACACACACAAACACATACATACATACAGATGAAAACACCTCTGAACAAAGTTTACATGCATCTTTATTTGGGAATCAAGTAATTTGTCCCAAGATTTCAGTTTAAAAAAAAAAAAAAAAAGTATGTATATGTACGTGTGTGTGTGTATATATATATATATATATATATATATATGTATATATACATACACACACACAGGGTGGTGCAAAAGTTGTGAAGAGGTTTGAAACATTCACATCTTTCAAGTGTTAAGGTTTTTTAAAAATTGCTTCAAAAACAAGATACATAAACCAGGGTAATTTGATTAACCAATGTATGGAAAATGGTTTCTTTCAAATGACCGCCAATTTCAATTTCACAATTTCTTGTTCTTTCAGTATAATATTTCAAAAGATATCTGCTCTTTTGCACATGCATATGATTTTCAGCATTTTGGACAGAATGTAGTCTCTCTGTTGGTGAATACCGACGGAGTCTAATTCTTGAAAACGTGCAAGCAAACAACAAATCATTGACTCAGATGGTGGTGTCTGCACATTCAAATAATGCTCCTTGTGTTAACTTTAAAGGTATTCAAAGTAAAATTCTATTACTTGAGTTTGTTGCTCAGTTTTGTACTTTTCTTTGGTTCTTCAACATCAAAGAGGGAAATCAAAAAATATCAAAATAGAGTATCTTATGATTGTTTTATATCCTTTCACGACTTTTGTGCTTGCATGCATGCATGTATGTATGTCTGTGTGTATATACACTATAGATTGATATAATGTGGAATCAGTTTGAGCAGGAACCATAATTTTCGAAACGTTTGACTACTGAAATGTTTTTGTCCAGTACTCTAGCCTCTCTTTTTTTTCTTTCTTGCTTCCTCCTTTCTCATTTGTCAACTCTACATCGGAATTCGATAAAGAGTCTCTCAGCTTATCAAAATGTAACCTTCTGGTTTTTTCCAAGATTTTATATTTATTTATCTTCCTACTGGACAAACCTCAGCCTACTTCTCTGGTTTTCTCTTCTTTTTGGAGGACACCCCTGGACTCAGCTAGTGTATATTACGTATCTGCAGTAAATGATACTGACAGATTACTAACTTTACTCCTATTTTCTTTCACTGTCAGGTAATAATGCCCAACATTCTCCATGCAGTGAAGAAAACATAGATCAAGGTTTGTAAAAATAGAAAATTTGTTACATGTTATGCTGCAATAGAAAATTATGAACCCCTGACTTCCACATTATAATAGGTATATATATGTGTGTGTGTGTGTATATATATATGTATATATTGCGTATTTATTGTGTATATATATATATATTGCGTATTTATTGTGTGTGTGTATATATATATTATATATATATATATATATATATATATATATATATATTGTGTGTATATATATTGCGTATTTATTGTGTGTGTATATATATATATATATATATATATATATATATATATATATATATATATATATACAATAAATACACATACGTCGTCTCAGTATCCAAATTAGGATCATTAAAAAATTGAATACTGCAAGTACATAATGACAAAGTCTTTCTAACTTCTCCACGAGTTTCTAAATACTAATAACTCTTCAGATGTTTTGCCTCCCCAATGGACACACTCACCTCTTTATTAAATGAAGACATATCATAAGTAAGACAAATAATACCTGACATATTCATCTGACCTGATGCAGTGAATCTAGTCACATAGGCATTTGAGTAGCAAATAAGATAAAGAGTTGGAAACTATTGCAGATCATATTTGGTGGTTTATCAGCCACAGAGAGGAAAGCAAGCACCATGCATACTATGCAAGCAATTAAATTTTTCAAGCAAAGCAAATAGGGAATCGCTCAGGACCAGAAGCAAAATTTCAGAGAAATAAAACATACTCAAATGCTCACAGGACTACAGATTATTCTATTTTAACATTTAAAACATTTTTTTTCAACCAGTATTCCATATCATAAATGTTCAATAGTCTACATTAATACCTTCCATTATTAGTATATTAAAATGTATACCTAATTAAATGGTTTAGAGTTGAAGGTGAAATTTGAAAATGTGTGCGTGTATATATATATATATATATATATATATATATATATATATATATATATATGAGATATTTTCTAAAATTTAAAAATCATTGTTTGTATAAATATTGTAATATTGATCCAGTTCAAATATATAAACTTCACACATTAATATCAATTATATCAATCTTGAAACTCAAAACTTCAATTCCCATCCTGCTTCCATTCTTCTCAAATGGACACAAGTTTCTATTTTTTGGAAAAGATTTTGTTACTTAATATTTTATACACTTACTAGGATAGTATCCATGAAACATTTTGGGATTATTTTTGTATAGACTGCACGCTCTAATAAGATAGAAGTGTCACACCCTGACTCCCTGCCTAAAATCAGTGTAGTATTTGTGCTCTGATTGAAAAGACATATATATATATATATATATTATTTATATATATATATATATATATATATATATATATATATATATATATTATATATATATATGAATAATGAATTGTGTTATATCATATAGAGACTTATTTGAAATGATCTCCCATTGTTATATATAACTGCTTTCAACCAGCATTCTTTTGCCTTAACATTACTGGTGCCTGTTTAGCTCAATGGTAAAAGCATTGCTACGTTGAAAAGGCCACCCTATTGGTGGTAGGTTCCAACAGCAGCCCTATTTTCTTCAATTGTTTATTCTATTTACATGGTCTAAATTGAATGACATTAACCATGTAATAATGGAATATCATTTCAAATAAGTTTCTAAATAATATAATGCAATTCATAATTAATTCTGTCTGACCAAATATGTCCAATTATATATGTGTGTGTGTGTGTGTGTGTGTGTACACACACACACATGGGTGCACATTGTGTTTTGTATATGTGGATATTTTTAATAATGTATACTTAATTTCATTTTTGTGGAACAAACTATAACAGCTTAATAGCAGATCCAGAGGCTATTCTGATCCATAGTGTATATAAAAGTATAGATATCATTATCAAAATTGCATGTTTATATAGAGAAAAATTCAAAATCCAAGTACATCTGTAAAGCCGCTCAATTGATATCTTGTAACCAAAAATATCTAAATTAGAGACTGCTGATTTATATGGAAAATTTTTCTAACTTATGCAATCTTTAAAATTTTTCTAACTTTGTATAATCAACACAATACTTAAAACTAATGTTGCCTCGCAAAACTAATTTTCATACTTGTTATACTTCTCAGAAGTGATCATAATTTTTGAAATCTGATTACAATTCTTAAAAAAAATCTATGACCAAGATTTGAATCTTAAAAAACATTTTCAATTACTGAAGTTTAAATGCAAGTGAATTTTCTTTAAACTTTATTTACATCACATTTACGAATGAATATCAAGATGAAATCTTCTCACTTACCAATCTTTATTTTAGGTATACTGAAGAGTATTTAATCAACCACACAAATTGTAGGAATGTTAAGAGTATCATATAATTGAAAATCTATACTTAATAAAAGCACATTTTGTTATATCTAAATGAAACTAGTACAGAGATTTGCAATTCAAATGAGCCATAAATAATGTTCTTTGATACTGACTTTCAAAGTAAATAAAATTTTGTCATTTATTTGTAGACTTGATTTTATAAAACTAAAGCAAATAAAAATTCCAGTTCTGAAATTATATACTTAGATTAGTAGAATAATTCTGAATCCTTAAAGATACTAAAAAACAACAAAAATGAAGACAATATTAAACCTACACAAATCTAAAAAGAAATGTGCTGTAATATACATACAAAGATTTTCTCAACAGAATTTAGCATGAATAAAGATGAATTTATTTTATGGAAGTGATATATCCTATTAAATCAATTTTGTACTTGTTTATACAAAAATTGCCTTTTTTTTTTTTATCACCCGCCAATCTTTTTATACACAATGAAATCTGAAAGTAGTATCTATTCTGGCCTGCATAATAAAAACAGTTTACAAGATGAAGAACCATATCAATGCTAGTTTTGAATGTGGAAAATATAAGATTTGAAAAATATTTTTTCTTTGATAATACATTGTAAAAGAAAATATTATCAGATTGATACAATAATGTGACAGTAATATATGGATAGAAATTAAATCAATAAGTCTTAAGAAAAAACATCCAACATACCAACAGAAGAGCAGAAAGTTATAATGCACATGAATTCAAGATTAAGCATTCTTTGACATGTATAGAAGAACTCTTTTATATACAATTGAAAATAATATTTTTTACAAAAACAGGTAACAACTGACAGACATTTAAAATCTATCTATAGACTAAATGGTTAAGGAATTCTAACAATAAGAATTCTTCTATTAAAGGTCAGACTCAGACTTGTGAAAATTTATACATTTTAAATGATTGTAAGTTTTTGGGAGTTTTTCATTTGACTGAAAACAAAAGTTACACAAATATTAGTGCCAGTAAAACTAGTCAAAACCTTATCAGCCATCTTCCAATGACCCTATTTAAAAGAAAACAAAACGCATAATAGTGGGTTTGTTAATTAGAAGCACCATCCCGAAACCAAATATTCATTCAGATGAAAGCATCAGATAATCATGAACAGGAAGGAATTCAATGAAAGATAAATGAAAAGAGCAGGAAGTTTTCACAAACCAAAACAGATGAGAAATAATAATAAAATAAAAACCATTTAAAAGTTTAATGAGAGTAAGAGAATGTATGAAATTTCACTAAATGAATTTGTTAAAAGAATGACAAAAATGGAATTTATGAGAGAAAATGGAATGAAGATAAATTAGTATAAGGGATAGCAAGAAATAACTAGTCAATTAATCTAATTTTTATGTAACTGTACACTTACCAAGTACATAGCATGCAAAAAGCAAATATGAGAATGTAAATGTAAAAATTCATGTTTTAGAAAACAATATATATATATATATATATATATATATATATATATATATATATGTATATATATATATATATATATATGCAAGAATTACCACTAATGCAGTTGAAAGAAAAATGTAAAAGAGCAAAAGAGTGAAGATAAACTTTGGATTTTATAATGCATATATAACTGCAAAGCAGTAATAAAGAAATTGTGCAGGAGAAAATATTTGCTATTTCCAGCCAAACTAGAAACCAATTTTGCACATCAATAACACTGAATTAAAAAGCAGGACATGGATGTGAATAGCTTTTTGTGATTTCATAAAATTTTAAATGCAAATCATGGGAGCTAATTTCAGGTGCAACTCATTAGAAGTAAAATAAATTCATGTAAGATGCTGTCAGAAGTAAGACATTCTCATTGATGCTCACTGCAATTAGGGAACATGAATTTAGATCATGAATGATGACAGTAAAGAGAAAGATGGAAATAAATGAGATATTACAGAAACTGAGGATGGGAGCAGAGAAAATGAAAATATTTTCGTACTTTTAAACTTAAATATGCTAAAAGATATATTTTCAGTAATTGTTAAATCTGTAGTAGATTTGAACAATTTCAAAAGGTATAAGTTCACTACAAAAAACTATCTTGAGCAAAAAAGTATTTTATAACTTACTATTTACTGACAAGTGTATAAGTCACAGGTGCAATTTATACTGCCGCAGAATTTTGTAGTAATTTGATATTTTAATGAATTTGTAATATATAATGGTCAAAATGCCAAGATAATTTTAATACTGATTAAAATCTTTATGGTTGCATACCTCATTATTTAAGAAAAAACTGACTCTCTACAAAATCATAAAATGAAATATCAATACCCTTATATTTACTATGTTAACTCAGAGTCTTTTACATATGAAGCAACAATTTGTATAAGATACTCAATATATAGTGATCATTCATGGATATAATCCTGATTATCTCTGAATAACAAAACATACAAAACTATTGAAACAACCATGACTAAAGTATCAGTACTATTTATAAGCCATTTCATATTATGATTATTCATTATTCCATACATGAAAAGCTCCATGGCATAACGCATGACGTGCTGAATTAGAAAAAAGTGAGTTATTCCCCCTATTTCAGTTGATTCTTCAGAATATGATTTATTGAGATTTGCCTTACTATTCATAAAAAGCACATTTCAAGCCTTCCTACAGATCGAGAGAATATTGAATTTTGCTGATAATTTTGCATTAAACAGAATTAGCTGTATAATCTGGATATAATGCGTTTTATCATAGAGCCCTTCATACATAACATTGAATTTTCATTTAAATGCCATATTTTTTAATATCATAACCATTCTTTTGCATACTGAACTAAAGAAAAAATCTATACAGGTTTAGTCTGGTAACAACTGCCACACGATTAATTAAGAACATTGGAGAGGTGAATCAAAAACTATCTTATTGGAGTTAGACCGATGAAGTTTCAATGCTATCTTGGTGAAACTCATCAACACTATAAAATCTATTAGACAAGAAATAATAATTTGAGGTCAGTAGCCCATTAAGCTCGACTTGAAGCTCTATAGAGGAAGATTACAGAGAGAGTAAGTCTTAAATTGGTCAGAGATTAAAAAGAAATACAGGCTGTTAGCCAATAGAAGGTGATAAAGAGTGGTAAATTTGTCAGAGATAATATCATGGAAGTATCTTAACTCAGACAGGTCTTGGCTGCAATCTCAAGTTGAAGTCAGGCCAAATAACATAGCAATTTACCTACTACCCAAATAGTTTTGATGATGTTTTGGAGAATTGAAACAAAAACCATTGTATTTGACAGCATATCAGACTCCCTTTTTTTTCTTGAAAGGTAGACATAACCTTTGTTGCCTAGGCTCACATTGGTCAGAATTGAAGAGTTAAAAAACTGGGCAATAAACAAGAAGGATTCAGTGAAACGCATTAAAAACATTCCCTGCTGAAATAAGAGGAGGGTTTCTTATATGCCCTTAAATAAGATAAAATATTCTAAAAGAAGGTACACCAATTGTATGAAAGTAAAGCATATTTTCTATCATACTTTAAGGCTGAGCAAATATTTCAAGTGTTCTAGCAAACTGGTTTTCTATAAAAGTAACAATCTTTAAGACAGATTTACTACCAGTGGACAAATGACCAAAAAGCATTGCAATCAACATGTGGACCTCAAAAGAAAAAACTTTTATCCTATCAACTTTACTATAACAAGATTTTGTTTTTATCAGGCAGATTCCAAATACCAAGGATTACTATACATGAAATTTTTTTAGCAAAACATTTAGAAAAAGTGGGGAAAGGTGTGATACCAATGATTAAACCAAAGGCATCTATTGTGGAATTTATTTTGAAGTACTTTATCAATAAATACTAGAAACAGTGATTTGTTTATGATTAATGAGAAATCATTGCTTCTTATGTGTTCTACAACATTCACAGAACCATTCCCAAATGTATTTTCTTATTCTGAAGTTTAAATCCTCCATGTCTTTAAAAATGCCAAAATAGTTTAATTCATAAATCTATACTTGACTTAATTCCTCTCCAGTTTTTTGTTCAGTATATTGAATATGATAGGGCTAAATTTAAAAAAGCAAAAATGAAAGATAAATATAGTCAGATTGGATAGTTTATTTAAAGATCTAAAAGTGGTTAAAACATGTGAATCATTCAAAAAATCCTAAGCATAAATCAATATTCAGAAAGGGATCTTAATATTTTCCTTGGTGCTTCCCAAATATCAAATGTCATAATTCATCATCAATTGAGATTTAATCAAATTCAGATTCTCTGCTCCAGTGACAATTCCACAATTTTATGTCATTGATCCAATTTTTTATGATATAAAAATATTCACCGATATAGCGAACAAAAAATATTGCTTTATACTATTTCAACAGAACCACATATAAATGTTAGTAAAAAGTAGAATTCAAGTGTCATGCTTCAAATTAGTGTCTACCTTTCAGGTGATTAGAAATAGATTAACTTTAATCATGGACGTCCGTATATGGATGCAGGGGGGATGCATTTGCGCCCCCGCTCAAAAAAGTACTACAAGTCATTTGAATTACTTTTTTTTTTTAAAGTTGTCTACCCCACAAATTTGATTAATTTTGTCTTCAAGATATTCTCATATAATGCAATGAGCAATATGAAGGTTTTTTTTACTTGATATATACTTGATTCTTGCTCTTTTTTGTTGTTTTCTAAAACAAAGTCTGTTGAGATCAATCATTGCTATTTAGGGACAGTCTTGGTTCGTGAGGTGGATGTAAGCAACATACTCCAAACTCAGCTGATTTTAACTTCAAGAACCTACTTCATGACATCTAGATGAGACTGTACCCAATTTTTGAATTTTTACATCTTCCCCCAATACAAATAACTGAATGGATATGTATTGGCAGCTACTTCTTCTACTATCTTTATACCTCCTCCCCTGATACAAATAACAGAATAAAAATTCTAAAATGACTTCCCGAATTCAAAAGTTTGTTTTTGTATAACTTTTGATTCTTTTGGGCTATTAAGAAAAAAAAAAAAAAAAAAAAAAAAAGAAAAAAAAAAAGAAGTCTTCTGGTCCTCAGTCTGTGCTCTTTCAGAGAATGCATCATTTGGGGTTCTACAATCCATGGAAAATTTTGACCGTATCATAAGTCATTTTGAGACCCCATCCCCAGATATAAGTCCTTTTGCACCCCTCTGGAAAAGAGGCAACGGACGCCCATGACTTCAAGTCTAATGACATCTTTCATAGCACTATCACTTGCTCTCTTTCCACTGCCATTGATTCCAGATAATCATAATCTGATGACGATCATTTTGTTGACATCAATTTCAGTTACATTGATAAGACTTTGATAATTGCAGCTATGAAACTTTCAAAACAATAAACTCAATGATCTTAAGAAGAATTTACAGGCAATACTGAGCTTCATTGGATTTTTCAAGACATCTCTATGCACAATCAATAAACACATTATCACATTTTTGATTCCTTCCATATAAAATTGATATGTTGATAACAAAATATATCATTTTCAATTAGAAGTTCCTATAGAATGCATTTATATTTATGAAATATACTATTAATATTTTCTTAGTTTCTTTATCTAACAATCTGAAATTTTCAAGCAACTCTTCGATAAAAAAGAGCGAGATGACTACTTATTCTCATTCCCTGGTTTTTGAAAGTTTGCTTTATGCCACTTCATTTTATACAATTTCCCACACTATCCATATGCCAAGAAGCAATTACCATTTATTTAAATGGGAAACATTCTTGAGTATTTTCAGACCCAAAATATAACTTTCTTCTATACCTGCTTTGAGGTTGAAGGACTAGGTTTGCTGTCGGCTGTGGCAGGTTTTAAATACAACAATATGCTTGACTGCTAACACTATTATACAATTTTTATCATACAGTTCTTCATAGACACTGAAAACATCCAGCAAACCTGCCCTAAAACTATGTGCCCTTTCAAAAAGTCCTACTTTACTGCAATCATTGCAGCATTTTTAATCATTGTAAAAATTTGTTCAATGTATTGAAAAACTATATGAATTTAATTCAATTGGCTGGTACTTTCACAGCATTGGAAAACTAGAAACAATATTCAGCAATGATAAGTATCATTTGTAGAAAAGAATTTCCAGAGTATGATGGTGTAAAATGGCAGAGGCAATTCTTTCAAAATAATGCTATCAGAATAATTCATTTGGGCAGTGGTGCATTCAGTCTCAAGATAATTCAGGTCTTCCTTCCCCTCCACCAAGCCAATTCTAATGCAAATTATTAGGAAAAAAACCTCTTTGGCAATAAGATATTTTCGTTCTTCTATTTTGTAAAATAGAAGTTTGAGAAATGATGCTTGAAAAATCATTTTCATCCTAAATTTCATCTCATATATTTTTTAGAACCAAGATGCTAAAATGTCCTATTGTTGATTCTTTTCACTACTGTTCACTGATAATTACTTTGCACACACACACACATATAACACAGACTTACCCCCTCAATTTTTGAGTGGTCCATATGACATCATTAAATTATTATGATATTTATAAATCATTAAATTGTACAAAAATCTGCCACCTTCTAACTCCTCTAAAAGAAAGGAATTGTATGTCTCGAAGATTAAAAAATCTACAATTTGGATGTTTTAAATTTATTTCATTATCAGACAATATAGGAACAAATCCAATTTTTTATACAATACAGAAAAGTGCATAGAAGCTAAGAATGTGTAGCAAACACAAACATGTCAACTTATATATGTCAGGTTACAAAATTCTGCGGCCCTTCAAGGCTGAACAGACTCTTGAATTTTTATATTCCCAACTTTGCTTTCACCTACCTTCCATAGAGAGCAAGGATAACATTGTCCTAAGTTGCACTTGGGGAAAAATAAATGAAAAAAATGAAAGCAGGTGAAAAAGTCAGTTGAAACACCCCAATTTCTATCTACAGCAGAAAACCCATACAATATTCAATTATCCATTTACTGCCAACACAAAACCAACTTCATTGGAAAAGATAAGAAACAAAACAAAACACAATTCATGAAGTAACTTCTTATGTTGGCCAGCAAATGGACAACAATTCCTACTTGGAACTGTCACACCATACAGGCAGCCAACCGTCAAGTCCCATGATACTATCAAATTGTTACATAACCAATTTTATATACTCTCAGTAAAGTATTGGGCCAGAATATCTAAAATTTCTTTGAATATTATGATTTCAAACAGATGTTTCAGTTTTAAACAATCCACTCTATTTAATCTGGCACAATTCATGAAAGATGATATTTTGATAATGGAAAAAGATTATTCCAAGAACTCTAAAGTATCCTATAATATAATATGAAAATTTGTTTTCCTCCTGGCAGATTAACTAGAGCAGAGTGGAATTAAAACCAAAGATAAGTTTCACTTCTGTATTCTTGATATCATATCAAGCTACATTAGGTTTTATAGATATTGAAAATTGAAAAAGTGTGTGACAGAAGTAGATTTAAAAGTAAAAAATGCATTCATGCATAATGGTACAAAATCAGTACATACCAAACCAGGCTATAGGGGGCAGCAATATAATAACCAATGGAAATAAGATGAACAAATTGTTATATGTTTTATTCCTTTTTCCATTAATATAAAGTAAAAGATGTATATATGCATGCTATACTTTAAATAGAATATTCTTAACAGAGTTTGTATGAAGTCTGATACTCAAGGAAAATATGAGTAAAAATTTACAAGGGTAGATCCATATCTAGTCAATATTTTCTCTGCATCAGTCAAAATGGTGATTCAAAATATTTTGAGGGACCTTTTTAATTTTGTAAATAGCCATTCATTATTCAGGAGAAAGATATTAGTTATCACAAGGATCTACTCTTGTAGATATTTTTCTTTTGCAGAATTGGGGAAAAATCTTTACATATTTACATCAAAATGTAGATAGCTGCCAGATATCAAGCAGGGACTCATTTATGCGATAAAATTTGAAATTCTGAAATTTCTGTATAAAAACATTTAGGGAGTAAAGAGAAACAGTAATTACTCAAAAAAGGATTTAAATAATCCTATTAAACGCATATGGACTAAATTAATTACACACTTCTAATAAAGCTGAAGCAGAATAACTAAGATCAAATTCAGATATTATTTGAACAAATCATATGTAAATATGTAATAATTAAAATATAAAATAGCAACAGTTACTCATGTATAGATGTTGATATACAGCAAAATATTAAGTAATACACATAAATATTGAACACTGATAACCTTTCAAAATATAGTGGCAAAAGTGTAGTGAAATCTATTGTATAGACGGAAAAATGGAAGCTAAAAAATTATGAACGTTGATAATGTTCAATATTAGCTAAATGATAACATATGTAATAGATGGATTGTTGAGAAAAGGTTCCGCATATATGTATATGTGTAAACTGGTGAAAAGTTCATTATTTCTGTCTTAAAGTATATGATATAAACTATATTCCTTATATAAAAGTTACACAAGTTAAACAATATTCAGAAAATGGAAATAAAAGATTGTGATGATAACATTTCGATCATGTTGATGCAAAAGTTCCAAGCACCCCCTTTTCACAATTATAGGGAAATCTTCCAAGTGTCATTGAAATTTACTCAGCTCTTTATTGTTAGTATATTTCAAAAATTGTTTGGAAAAAAGTCATAACTTTACTTGATTTCAGTGAAAATCATGACTGAATATGAAATGAACATTCGACACATTCTTCATGTCTAATCTGGGATAAAGTGCAGTGGAAGCTAGCCAATAGATTGCTGAAGCTTATAGTAATGAGGCAGTAGGAGCAAGTATGTGTCAAGATGGGTTTGTGAAGTTTTAAAAAAAGTGATTTGGAGCCCCAGGCCAAGAAAACATTTTGGGAGAGCACGGAAGTTGACAACTGATAAATTGGAGGAGCCTTTGAAGGAAAATGTAGAACAAAGATCATGAGAACTTTCAGAAAAATGAGGATAAATTCAAGAGCTGGAAAAATGGTTTCCACAGAAAAGAAAATCAGTCAGCTTTTGAACACTTTCCTTTCTCTTTTTGCTTAGCACAAAAATTAGTCATTTTTAGACAAGATGGTGAAGAAGGCAATGCAAACATGGATTGAATATGAGAATCCAAAACAAAGAAAATCATGGCTAGATCCGAGGATAGATTTCAACATCTCAACCTAAACATAATTTATTGGAGAAAAAGTTCTCTTCATTTGGGGGGATTGAAAAGGAATATTTTATTACAAAATGCAAGAACCAGGGCCAACTGTTATGTCGAGCAACTGGCTAGTTGGAATGACGCATTAAAAAAGAGAAGACCCTTCCTCTAGGCAAGTAAGTCTACTGGTGATTTTGCTCCATGACAACATGAATTTTCATTTTGCAAATGTAATGGATCAAACTATACAAAATTTCTTGTCTGATTAGTGTTTCCAACAACTTCAAGAGATTGAGAAATTCTTAGAATTTATTGAACCAAAACCTTAAAAAAAAGGTCATAGAAAGCAGGGGAAAATATTTTGATTGAATAATGATGCTACAAATTCATATGAAAAAAATGCTGAAACTTTTGCATCAACATAATGCCTATCTATTTTCATGTAGCACTCATAAAATCACTCAAAACTGTTAAAAGAGATTTTCTAATGCAGTGTGAAAAATGGATCAGAGTGTGTGGGGAGAGCTCAAAGAATAGGAAGAAGCTCAAAAAAAAGAAAAAAAAAAAAGAAATCTTAATCAATACATTTCCTCATAAATTGATGCATAAATTATATGGTAAACATTTTAAATGTCACGTTTTCTGTCTGGGTACCAAGCCATGATGAATGAAGCTTTACTCTGTAAAAAATATCCCCACATGTTTTTTCCTCTTTTCAAAAAATCCTATGACCTCAAAAGGAGATAACACTAACAACGATGAATAAGAGGCTATGTTACAATAAAATAAAAGTTAATACCGAGTACAGAAAATTAATTGAAGCTTGGATAAAGTACATTCAGGAAATTTTTGAAATAATAAGAGTTATTGAATTAAACTGAAAAGATTACTGAAAAGATTTCCAAAAGAAAGAAAAAAAAACCATTGCAGTTACCAAAACAGAACTGAAAAATGATTTATGGGCCCCTTTTTCTTACAAAGAAATTGTTTTTTCTTCAGAGTATGAACAAATAAACATACTATTGCAAGAGTCAAGTTAATGGCGTGGTATTTTTAATTTCATTATAAAGTGAGGTCCAGATGGGATAGCTTCATGGGAGTGGTATTCTAAATTTGATAATAAAGTGAGGTCCAGATGGGATAACTTCAAGGGAGTGGTATTCTAAATTTGATAATAAAGTGAGGTCCAGATGGGATAGCTCCATGGGAGTGGTATTCTAAATTTGATAATAAAATGAGGTCCAGATGGGATAACTTCGAGGGAGTGGTATTCTAAATTTGATAATAAAGTGAGGTCCAGATGGGATAGCTTCATGGGAGTGGTATTCTAAATTTGATAAAAAAGTGAGGTCCAGATGGGATAACTTCATGGGAGTGGTATTCTAAATTTGATAATAAAATGAGGTCCAGATAGGATAACTTCACGGGAGTGGTATTTTAAATTTGATAATAAAGTGAGGTCCAGATGGGATAGCTTCATGGGAGTGGTATTCTAAATTTGATAATAAAGTGAGGTCCAGATGGGATAACTTCATGGGAGTGGTATTCTAAATTTGATAATAAAGTGAGGTCCAGATGGGATAGCTTCATGGGAGTGGTATTCTAAATTTGATAATAAAGTGAGGTCCAGATGGGATAACTTCATGGGAGTGGTATTCTAAATTTGATAATAAAGTGAGGTCCAGATGGGATATCTTCACGGGAGTGGTATTCTAAATTTGATAATAAAGTGAGGTCCAGATGGGATAGCTTCATAGGAGTGGTATTCTAAATTTGATAATAAAGTGAGGTCCAGATGGGATAACTTCAAGGGAATGGTATTCTAAATTTGATAATAAAGTGAGGTCCAGATGGGATAGCTTCATGGGAGTGGTATTCTAAATTTGATGATAAAATGAGGTCCAGATGGGATAACTTCATGGGAGTGGTATTCTAAATTTGATAATAAAGTGAGGTCCAGATGTGATAACTTCACGGGAGTGGTATTCTAAATTTGATAAAAAAGTGAGGTCCAGATGGGATAACTTCAAGGGAGTGTTATTCTAAATTTGATAATAAAGTGAGGTCCAGATGGGATATCTTCACGGGAGTGGTATTCTAAATTTGATAATAAAGTGAGGTCCAGATGGGATAACTTCATGGGAGTGGTATTCTAAATTTGATAATAAAGTGAGGTCCAGATGGGATAGCTTCATGGGAGTGGTATTCTAAATTTGATAATAAAGTGAGGTCCAGATGGGATAACTTCACGGGAGTGGTATTCTAAATTTGATAATAAAGTGAGGTCCAGATGGGATAACTTCATGGGAGTGGTATTTTAAATTTGATAATAAAATGAGGTCCAGATGGGATAGCTTCATGGGAGTGGTATTCTAAATTTGATAATAAAATGAGGTCCAGATGGGATAACTTCATGGGATTAGTATTCTAAATTTGATAATAAAGTGAGGTCCAGATGGGATAGCTTCATGGGAGTGGTATTCTAAATTTGATAATAAAGTGAGGTCCAGATGGGATAGCTTCATGGGAGTGGCATTCTAAATTTGATAATAAAATGAGGTCCAGATGAGGTAAATTCATGGAAATGATATTCTAAATTCCGTTTTAAACAAGTTATGTCCAGAAGAGGTAAAATTTAAGGGAGTCGTATCCTAAATTTCATACAAGTATCTAGATCTAGATGAAGTAAATTGAAGAAAGTGGTATTCTAAATTTCATAATAAACAAATAAGGTCTGCAGGAGGTAAATTTAAGGGAATGTTTTTCCAAACCACATAATAAATAATTGAGACCAAAGAATGGTAAATATTAGAAAGCAGTATTCTGAATTTCATTTTAAGAAAATGAGATTATGGGGTTATAAATTCAAAGGAGTGGAATTCTGGAAATCATTATATCCAAGTGAGGTCCAAATCAGGTAAAAAGAGAGAAGTAGTATTCTAAATTTCATAATAAATAATCGAGGTCCAGGGAGCTGTAAATTGAAGGGAGAGTTATTCTAAATTTCATTACAACCAAGTGAGATCTAGAGGAGGTAAATTTAAGGGAGTAGTATTCTAAATTTCATTATGAACATTCAAGGTCCAGTTGAATTAAATTCAAAGGGGTGGTATTCTGAATTCCATTATAAACAATCACCTCATCATAAAAGCACTGGATTAGTACAAGGTATTAAATACTTTACAAACAGAATGATATTATGTTCCAATAAAATGAAATCTATGTAAAAGTGGAGGGAAATTACAATGCATAATTTGTTTGTGGATCAGAGAATAAATTGGAGAAAATATATATGGCTCATTTTATGTGGTTTGAATCATGTCCAACAGCACTCAAAGACTATTTTTGGAAATTATAATCACAAAGAAAAAGGAAGAGAGATAGGTATATAGGGGACAGTGGGTCTGGCAAGAATTCAACAAGGATGTTGACAAAGCGAGTCAGTTGTTATCCGTTTACATTGACAGCAAAGACCATTTCAAAACATGTGCCACAAATTCTTATACTCACTTCACACTAACACCCTTGAGAAAGGGATGAATCTATTTCTTCTCCCTGCCAACGTCATGTACCAGCATTGCAAGGTAGGGCCTATTATCCCCCCACCATGTCTTACAGACTTTTTGACAAAAAATCTCAAAGGGAATTGTCTCTAATAATTATAACAAATTCAAAGTTAATAGATTGCTTTGATTTTTCTATTACCTTCTATTTCTTCTTACTTACATTTCTTCAACTTTTTAAAACTTTTCATCAGAAAGTTTTTAGTTGATTAACTTTCCAGCCATTAAATTAAAACATGGAAATTCAGAACAAAGTGGCAGCTCTGGATGAAAACTCACATTCTGAACTTTGAGAGTTCATCATTAATGTTGATACTTATTGTAAGGCTATCAAAATTGGTGTGATAAAGCAAGACCTATGTTACTGTATATAAAATATTCTAATAATGATTGGAACCAACTTACTATCTGAGAAAAACAGGTTTGAAATTAAAATACCAAGTTCTCGAGTTCAAAGTCAGGTTCACTTCACAAATACCATTTTTTAAAAGGAAAATGGGCACTATATCACTTCATAGAATCAAGATTTTAACCATCTGAAAGATCACTACTTTTGGACTTCAGCAGTACAAATTTTTTACATTAGGCAATTCTGTTTTGATTACATTTTTCTAAATAGAGCAGAGTGGTAAAAATTTGCAACTTCTGTAAGAAAATATTTTTAATATATCTTAACATCAAACAATTTTATTTATTTACTTTTTGTCTTTGATTTTGATATTGAATAGATTAACTGAATATTCAATTCCCATATGAATTTGAATTCAAGTTTTTAAAAATATGTATGCACAGAAAAAAGTTTTTATAAGGGGACCTACTTAATTTACCTCATCTTCTAATATGAATTTTCATTTTGAAATGTACGAACGTAAAATAAGTTTATTGTAACTTCAGTGTAAACTTTCATCCTCTCGCAACTTGGAAAATGAAATTTTTTTCAGGCTCTTTATCTTCATTTTCATCGGACAGACAGCGCCAAAAAATGAAACCCCAGAGGTTTAAATTTAGGTAAATCTCAGTTGAATATTAAGAGAAATAATGATGAATGATATAGCAATAAAATAATTCCTTGCCAAGCACAATGGCATTAAGTCAGTTATTACTCACATGGAGAAAACAAGAGATAATTATGAAACTGATATGAAATCTAATAAAGGAGGACAGAAATTGTAAATAGTAAAATATGTATCAGTAAATGAGGTAGGAATGACAAAATATAATGAAAAAGGTAGGAAAGAAGAGCATGAAAGTGCAGGTAAAAACGGAAGTGATGGGAAGGAAAGCAGCACAGAGACACTTACATAACTCCTATTATGCTGGGGACTAGATGCTGAACTTCCCCTCTCCTTCAGTTTGTTAAATCGGGAGCCAATGGCACGACGAGATTTCTTTTTATCAGACAAATTTAAATCATCCCACTGTTCAAGAAATGGGAAGAAAATAAGTACAGGCTGAGGTTAGTGATGAAACTGGCAACATAACAATTACTAAAAATACTAGAGCAAATAATGCAAGAGAAAATAGGTTCAATTCAGAAAAGCCTGGAAATGTAGCAAGATGCATGTTAAAATGATGGGCAGTAAAAAGTTCAGATCTAACACGATAAAAATCACATACTTTAAAAAGCAAAGATTTTATATCTACATGATATACATGCAGAAATAAATAAGCTGATCAAATTTTGAAATTATGAAATTCAGACTTCAATTTAGAAATCATGCATAAAAACTTTTATTTGTATTACTATTAACTCTATAAATAGAATTATCGAAAATAATAAACCTTACACCAAAAAATGAGAGATCAAAACTGTTGTGAAAAGATAAATGATCATTTATTAACTGTTTCAAAAGCACACCACCAAGTTGGTTAATAGTGCTTCAGTTAAAAATGATTATATTTGGACTATTTTTGTTTTCCAACCACAAATTCAATTTTTCTAATCTTTTCAAAAAGAAAAATTGAACAAAGGAACTGTAGAAAAAAAAAATCAAATATTAGAAATTAAATAAGATCATTTAAATTCTAAAAATCAATTTTCTTATAAGTGATGCAAATATTCGTAAATTTACAACAGTAGATAACACTGTTCAGTTTCTGAACATCTGCCATGGAAATTTTATATTAGGGTGTTCGGAAAGTAATTAGGTATTTTTAAACCACAGTCACCTTTTTAAAACCTTTTGAACCATAGCTGACATTCACAAGCCTTCACTACATCAGGATACACTGTTTCTCATTGCTTATGTAATAGAAGTACACTTTTGAAATTCATAAGGTAAGAAATAGTGAATTTGTTGCTCTTCAAAATCTCTATCCTCCTCAGGGTTAAATTTTACTATAAACCATGAATGACACATTTGTGGATAGAAAAGATGATGAACCAAGTCCAGATGTTTCGTACCATTTAACCTTGGTCTTGTCTTAGCCGGTTTGCTTCATAGCAGTGAAATACATAATTACTTTCTGAACACGGAAATACATAATTACTTTCAAAACACCCCAATGTTTGCCATCTTTAGGACCAAATATCAAATTGGTTTGTAAAAATCATATATACAAAAATATTTCTGAGCAAAATATTTCAAGTTCTCCATTAAGATAAAACTTTTTTTTGAAAAAGGTGATTAGACGAATCAAACTGATTGTAGACATTAACTAATTCAACAGAATCAATACAGCAGAATTCTTATCTGATTTGTATAGATTGAATGCCTTGAATATTGATGAAGTTTGAAAGAAAATATTTTACCTAAGATGATTTGGAAAAGCTTAAATGCCTAAAAGCTTCTATGAAATAAGCATTTAACAATTGTAGAATTTAAAAGAACTTTTTTATAATTGATCAAAATATTAAATGATCCCATTACCATGCTTTTTTTCAGGGGAATAGGGTTACTTGGTGGCACCCATCTCCTCTCCAAGTAACATGCAACAGATGTACGGGTTTACCGATAAAATCCGTAAATAACTTAGAACATGCTTTGAGTAGAGAAGATGTTCAACTTTTCATGCACAGATTTCAATATTAATGGAAGAAGCAAAGTTTAGTGAAGACAAATGCAAAAGGCAATTGACAGAAAAATAGAGAATCAAAAATGTCATTCTTTTCTTATAAATTGCAAAAAAAGAAATTCAAAGATTAATGACTCATAGAATTAAGTGAGAAAAGAAAACTATAAATATGATTATTTGAAAATATGTCAGGGTGGCAAGATTTGACCAGAAGGGGAAATAATCCTAGATTTATATCAGGAACTCCGCCAACACGGGTATTGGAATCAGGTCGAATTTGGAAATTGAGTGAGTCTAGCGGCAGAAGTTCAATACCAAGCTTTTTCAGGCCTTGGAACTCTGCATCCAGACTTGCTCAATTTCCAAATTCGACATTATTCTAATGCCTGTTGGGTTAGTATCTGAGGTAAAGTTTGAATTATCTCCCCTCCTGGCCAAATTTGGCAACCCTGATATGCATATTCTCTACAACATTATAAACAATTTATAAAGTATAGGAGAAAAAATTCAGGGCAATCCTTGGAACAACGCGGTTTTTTTAATTTCAGGAACGACCATTTTGAATAGCTAAAAGTGACTAGATTTAAGAAAAAGGAGGTAATTAGTATGTTAGACATGATGGACAACAACAACATGATTTGAAAAATGATATCTTGAATAAAGGCTTTATTTGCATTATTTTGTCAATAACTGATATATATATATATATATATATATATATATATATATATATAAATGTCATATCTGATTGAGAAAAACATTACATGTGAATGCTAATATCTTATGAGTACATTGTGCATTTATACTTTTTGGAGCCATTCAGTCATATTTTGAAAAATCCGGTGACTTTTAGCCATTCAAAATAGCCTATTCAAAATGGTTGTTCAAGAGATTCAAGAAACTGTGTTAGTCCAAGGACTGCACAATGCAGATATTATTTAATTAAACATGTGTACTAATCATTCTATGGTAAACTACTTTCAGTAGTATAGATGTTTTTATATTGGATATAGTAAAATGTAATGTATTATTTGTTTTCTGGCCTTAAATATAAAAGTAAGTAAATAGACCTCATGGAAGATTTTTTTTTAAAACTGGAAGATAGATTCAGTCACGAGGAGTAATTTAAAGATATATCCAATCAATAACAGTTTTTTTTTTCTCTTTGAATAAGATCTATTTAAAAACAGTTCATATTTGATCTAAAATCAAAGATATTATATGGTATATCTGATTTTTTTTAATGTTTTTATTTATCTGTTTATTAATAATGTTTATTACAAAAGTTATTAATATCAAAATCTATTATCCTAATTTGTAATGGGAAGAATAGTATTATCATCCAAGAAGCCATTTAAAACCCTTTCAGTATGCATCTTTCAGCAAACTAGTGTCATAGACATAAGTAGTATAATCATTAATAATCCCATGCAGCAAAAAAAAAAAAAAAAAAAAAAAAATTTTTTTTTTTCATTTTCAATATTCTTCAAATATTCTTCAACTTGGTAAATTTGCAAATAGTTTATTCATAAAATATTTATTCTGATTAGATAAGGAACATCAAAATAGAAATATTATAAAGACTGAATATTACAGAGTTTTTCATTACAACTAGTTAGCTCTTAGAACCATAAGAAATACTATAAATATATCATGATACAACCCAAACTTTGTAACCCAACCCCACTTTAACTAAAAAAAACCCAACTGAATTGAACTTTAACCAATTGATATTCATGCTAACCACTAAATGCACACGACTAAAGAAAATTTTGACATAACTGGTATAATCAATATAAATCAAAATATGCACAAAGAATATAGTACAGAAATGTAGACTGCTCTTTTTGGTATATCATCTCCATATTCTTAGTCTCAATTCAAAGAATTTCCCAACAGTGAATTTATAATTTGAATGTTGATACTTGCATTTTTAAAGAAAGTCAAAAATCAAATCTAGAGTCTAGGAATAAGTAACAAATATTTCAGAATTTTTCAATTAAATGAAACTATTATCCAAACAAGAAAATAGTTTAAAAATTGAAATGGCAACAAGCAAATCAATACTTTTTATTTGCGGTGATATTCTAAGCTTTAGCAATAGGATACATACAATACAGAAGGTTCATTGGATACCTTTAAAACATACGTAAGGCATGAATCTTATGTGTGAAAGCCAAATAGTGATGGAAAAAAAGACATATAATGCAAGGTTGCCCCTTGAATTGCAAATAAAAAAATGATCAGAGTTTAACAAGCTGCAGAATAATTCCTAAGCAACAGGCAAAATCTTTTCATCAAGAAGATGGAAGAAAAGATTTCAAAAATCTAATTTCAAGCCATAAAAAGCCATGGCTGATAAAAAATACTTCAATAAGCATAAAGAAAAATGGTCTAGGAATCGTAAATATTGAACATGAAAAGTTTTTCAGACTAAAGAAACAAGTTACAAATTTAAAAAGAATAAAAATTGACAAAAAACCCATCTGTAAAAATATTGAAAATTTCCAAATTACTTATTCATTTCCAGCAAGAGCAGATAGAGAAAACATGGATGAAAATTTGTGGAGTGAAAATATTTGATAACCAAATAGTAACCTAAATTCAACAAGAATCAGAAATCTGTTTTAGAAAAGCTTTTTGTTTTCAACAGTAGTTTTAGAATAGTTTTCAATCTATGTGTTTAAAATCTGTATGTAAAGGTGACAGTTCAGGCTCTGTGGAAGCCAACAAAATCAGGAAGTTGCAAGAGATTTGGAGAGATATTGCTTGCCGAATGACTGAAAAAGCTGTGCAATATTAGGGGAAGGGATTCTATAGACCCTAAAAATGAGATTGGAGGAATAGTAAATTCAAGGAAGGATTGAGACCATTCAAATTATGGTAGTGCTCAGGTCAAAGAAAGTGCTGGAAATCTGAGGAGATTTACTACCATTCAATCCCTAGAGACAAGCACTACATACTTTGGATATGAAGATCACACTCACATAACACACACACACCTGCATACAAAATGGCCTCACAAAATTTAATAAAAAATAATATAGAAATGATTTTCATATTGCCCTTGAACATCCAATTTTAGAATCTGCTGTGACGGTTCTACAGTCAACATGTTAGATATTTTAATGGTGCATTTATGGATTGAATTTAAAAGTGTGGTCAACTAATCAAACATTCATGGTCTGAATTTTATTGAAAAAATTTCATATAATTTGAATAAATAAAGGAACAATGGAGAATAAAGACACTGTGAGGGTTTGTGGTTAAAAATCAATAATACTTATGCTTACATTTATAATAATCCTAAGTACCAACTGAAAGCACATTTCACAGTGATGATTAGCCTACCCATCTTATGTCCCATTGTAAGTAAGTTTTTGGGTTGCTCCATTAAACTGGCATTGAGCCAAAGTTTGCCCTATCCAACAAAAGCCTGATTTGTACCACATGTACTATATATATATATATATATATATATATATATATATATATGTGATTTGATGATATGGAAATGTAAAGATTGAGAAAAACGGGTGTTACATCTCAAGGATTTTTTTTATCATCATTGAGATCAGATGATGCATTTTGCAGTCTTCTATTGAAATAAAATGAATGCCAGGAGACCAGTGTTGGCCGTGGAGGAAAGAAAGGAGGATATCAGAGAGTCTGGATGTATCTGGAATGAGGCCCGAGTTGTCTTTGGGCACATTTGGGGATGGAAGAGTGAATGACACACTTTTTTTGTCTGGGATTTTATATATGCATACATGTAAAGGCAATGTTGAAGTAAAGTACATTGAAACAGCTGTATTTTTACTATGAATGATGTCTGTTTATGTGGTTAGGTCAAATGTCATACACTCTTTCATCCCAAATGTGCCAAGACAACATCTCAGACATATCCAGACTCTCTGATAGCACTCTTCTCTCCTTCACGGCCAACACTGGTTGCATTTATTTCATTTCAACTCATGATATGTAATAAGCTGAACCATAGTTTTCTATATTGCAATGAGCTCAGATGTCAGAAGGCAACAAAATGCATCAAGTTCAATCTCAATGAAAAAATCTTTGAGATGTAACACCTGTTTTTCTCAGTCTTTTCATTTCCACATTGTCAAATCACTATCACCATTCTGTCAGATTGCTTCACATTCACACACACACACACACACACACACACATATATATATACATACACACACTTCCAAAAGCTTTATTGAAATTTTATCCCAACACTAGCAATTTTTTTCAGTCATTTGAAATGTCAAGATGAATATGATAGTTGGTATATTTCAAATATCCAAAGTAATAATAAGCAAGTAGTTAAATACATATATGATTTGTAATAATGTTTTCAGGGACCCAAATTTGATTCATCAGAACTATTGGTGTGTGTGTTCACCAGTTGTGGGTGTGAAATATCATGTGCCTTTATCTCGTATTTTATAGCAGAGTGAATTATTTCGACCATGAAAAATTTCATGCTTGAACATTTCAACACAAATACATTGCAACTTTTCAATAGTTTTTAATCAAATCTTTCTAGTATTCAATTGTTTAAAATAAGCAAATAAATAGCACTCTTTCTTTTTTACAACTGACACACCAGGGGAAGAATATTGCCAATAAATAAACCCTTTGAAAGATAAAAAATAAAGCAAGTAACATTTCATGCTCACAACTGGTACCCCACCACCATCGTTTGGATAAATCAAATTTGGATTCCCCAAAAACAGTGTTGTGCCAAAAGTTCATTATGATCCACGTGTTCACCGTATTTATCAAACTTCTTTCCATAAATCCCAAGTCAGTTCGGGTAGATCTACAAGTTCATTCAAGCTGAAATCTTTTATATTGAGATTCATTATGGCCAGGATTTACTCTGCTCATGATGAATAAAGGAAAAACACTTTGTTATATTACCCAAACTAATTTTCAGGAATGCAAGACGAAACAATTTTTCAAAGTAATCAAGTTTTTCTACAATTATATCAAAATTTCCAAAACAAATTTAGGTCAAATGAAAAAATAACAAGGTACTAATGCAATCCAATCCAACCAACATACAATTGAATGTCACGGGTGATTTAATGCAATTATATGATATGGAAAATGGAATTTCTTCCAAAGATACTTACAATACATAAAAATACTTCAAAAAACATTAGAAATTGAATTGAAAATAATCTATCCTAATATTAACTTTACTTAATACAAAATAATCTACAAGTGCTCTGAAGATTCAATTTAAATACAGTAAACCCTTGGTTAAACGACTAATAAGGGTGGCTGGTTTTCTGACAAAGCTAAAAGTCCATTAAAGTAAATGCTACCTTTCTTTCAATGATACTATGAGACACTTTCTTGGCCTATTTACATTAAACACACTTATTGTTTATCAGTGATAAATTTGGCTTCCCTCTGACTCTCGATCTAATTCCTGGTAAGGTACAGAAAGGGCATTTTTTTTAACCCCTTTTTCACTCTTTCCGATTCAATTTTTTTAACCCTTCGGTAACAGCCCTATATTTGCTCATTATCAGCATTGCACATTAAAACAAATGTAAATTGGGATTGATTCAAATACACCCATGATAATACCAATCGCAATTTGTATATTGCACAATACTACCAAATATGGGCCAGACAGTAAAAAAAGTCATTTTGTTTCATTTTATTTAAAAAAAACTTTTTATAAACAAAACAAAGCTTATCATGCAATGGATATGTACTAATGATTTTGAACAAATATCTCATATCTTGTGAGTTATTGATCAATCCCTGAATGGTGTCATAAGCTTATCACTCTGGCCTCTAGACAATACATTAGAAGTACTATTTATGAAAACATAAACTTTCAATAAAATTGTCCTCTCCCATTTCTTCCTTGTGTGGGAATCAGTGTTGGCAATTCAAAAAATATTTTTGTGCTAATTTGACAGGGCAAAAGAGCCAAATGAAATAAAGATGGCCTCATATGGCCAAAATATACCACAAATAGCCAAAATACTGCACTAATGTAGCAGTTTTTGCAGTGGGGTCATCCTTCCCTGACTGCAGGGATAAAAATGTTGATAAAAGATAAAGAGCGTTTTTTTTTAAAATGATACTATGAGACACTTTCTTATTTTACTTTTGACATAGCTAGCTTCTTGCTAATTCTCAATTCCTGGTAAGGAACAGTAAGGGGATTTTTTTGTGTGTGTGGGGGGGGGGGGGATGAATTTGATTGGTTATAGTATGGCAAGTATTTTAACATATTTTTTTTTTTAGTACATTTTTTTTTTGTCATAGCAATCAATGTCATCGTTCAGGAACAATTTTTAAAGGGACTGTCACCAAAGGGTCAATGCAAAATTAGCTTTAATACAATAAAGAATATAAATTTATTGAATAATAGTAAACAATAAGTCAGTGAAGTTCATTAAAAGGAAGCGTCCAGCTTTTGTTGTTTGCTACTCTGATATTGTTTGCTGAAAATGTACATAGCAAGAGACAATTTTTCAGTTAAATTTGATTTCTGTGCCACATTCAAGTTTGCACTTTTTCTTTCAACTTTTATAATAGATGAAGCAATTCTCTGTAGAAAGGATTGCAAAATCATTTAATAGATAAAGAAAAGATTCAGAAATTGCAGACGATAATAGAATGACAAGGTCAAAATAAAGTGCCCAGCATTTAATACATTTACCGTTTTTGATTTTTGAAGGATAATGCATCATTATTAATTAAAAGATTATAATGACTACTTTGCACCTTCAACTCAATTTTATCAGTTGCTATTATCACATCTTTTTTGCTCAAACTGATCACCCTCTGGCAGTGACCAAATAGAATTGATCAGAAAATGAAGTACAAGCCTCAGATTTTCCGATTCAACAAAGAAAATTTCAAAAATAATGAAGTGAGTGAGCCTGTATATTTGATAAAAGTGTCTGCTAAATCCGGATACTATGATATCGGGGTCTCTTAAACCAGGGATTTACTGTAATGATCAAAGTATGATAACGAATTTGCATTTTAGATAGAGTAAGTGTGATTAATAATATTTTGAAAAAGATTGAAGCATAACTTTAAACATTTACAAATTTTATTCTGACTAAAGTCAGATTAAAATTCAGATGTTTCTCAGACAGTTTTAATATCTTTAAAAGATATTCATTTCAAATCTTTCTATTTATAAAATTTGATACTTCCATCAACATCTGATGCATTGATCTTTTCAATTGAGCAATAACAAAATTTGTTAGAGAAATATTTTTTTTGTTTTTCTTACATTTTTTTGTGAATGTATGTCAACAGATTTTCCCATTCAATTGTTCCATTACTAGTTTTTGAAAACTGGATTATGGATTGAATTAAATCAGTGAACATTTTGATTTGGAAAATATTGTTCTTAGTGGTCAGAAGTTGAGACATAATGATAAATACATAATAAAATATAATGAAACATGTTATGGAAATTTTCCATTAAAAATAATCTTGAAAGGCATTTCTAAAAGAAACGATTCCTACCCCAAGTACTGAATCTGTAGCTAAAGGGAGGTTCTTCATTTTCTCCAAAATGTTTTTCAATTCATACAGGTGGTTTTGGGCTTGGCTCATTTCTGAAAGTTGGAAATTGAATGCAATGAAAATATATATAATAACAATATAATAAAAAATTACAATTATCTTATGACATATAATAAAGAATTTTTATAAACTAATGAAAAATTGAGGCAATCAATTCTGCAATATCATCCATAGAATTCAAAAAATTTTCACAAGTAAAAACTCATCATAATCACAACATGATAAATTTAAAGAAAATAACTACATGAATAAAATAATGATTAAGATAAATCTGGATTTTATCCAAGTTAATTTCATATTTGAAGAAACTAGCTCTCTAAAACATTTGTTGTTTTTGAAATTTGCCCACATTAGAATTTTAGTCACTTTGTTTCAGTAACATAGTTGGTTTAATCTTTGAGAACATTTATAAAAACATTGAGTTAACAATAATTTTATGGTTATCGATAAATTTGATTCATATTAAGAAATTAGAGAACATTGATTGCCAAACAAATTAGTAAGATAAATAAGAAAAATATTGATGCAATAATGACTAACTCTGCAAGCAGATTTTGAAGAGAGAATTTCAAAACAAATATTGATATTATTAAAGTATATTCTCTTGCAAATATTCAGAAACATAGTTGAACATGATAGATAATGCAAATTTACAAGATTTAAATTGTAGATAAAAGTATAGCATCAAATTTACTCATCTAACCTTGATATTTTTTTACTTGTAGCACAAAAAACATGAAGAATAAAAACAACTTGAAGTATGAAAAAAAGCAAGGCTTTTTGGCATTCAGCTACAACAGATATGAAAGTAACACCAATTTTCAGAGACCACATATCTCAGTAGATAAGGCATTTTTCAGATAAGATGAAATCTAAATTTCACTCTGAATTTCATGGTTTTAGCTCCAATTTACCCAAACTCCCATGAGAAGAGGATGTGGCATGTGGAGAACCTCACACATTCATGTGTGAGGCAGGAACTTCCTCGAAAAAGTCTCTTTAGTCCTTGTAACTGTTGTTACGAAGATATGAGTACTTGACTTGGTCAGAGGGCGAATCCTGATTCCTCTGGCCCAGACTATACAGAATAATACCAAGGGCATCACATCTGCATATGTTTGGTCAGAAATGATCAGCAAGTATTTCATGGTTTTAGCTCATGATGATTGTTTAGGATGACCCCCAAACTACCAAACCATACTATACCAAATAATCAATATGGTGATATACCAATACAGTAAATTAAATGCCTTGAAATAAATATCTTAAATGTACGACTAGTAATAAGGTAATACCTTAATGTATTACTTGTAAATTGTTTGAATCGTTTGTATATTATCATTGAAGTATTAAGAACGTAAATACAATACGTGGTATTGGTAATTTAAATCAAGATTAACAACAGATTTGTTTACAAACCACAAGCATATTGTCCTGAAAATGTTTTTTTTTTTTAAATAGGAAATTTATTTTTGCAGTATCATGAAACTTTTTTTTTCTCTAGAAAATTATCTCCACCTACAAGAGGAGATTCTTGTCACTATGTAAAGATGTTGAGTATTGGCTACAACTGGTGTCCAAAGAGATAATTTCAACATTTCTCAACAATTCTTTGTACATTCTAATTGTATAAAATAATTATGTGATAGAAAAAAAAAAGTTAAAATTCTTGATTATTGGAAAAAAAAAATGTTATTAACAACATTCCGATACTGTCCAAGTAACAGAAACAGAATTTTAAAACAATAAAAAACTATTTATCAATCAAATTTTGGAAAATAATTTTTCAACATAATTTTTTTCACAACCAAAAAGTCTACAATATATTTCAATAAAAAATGCAACTAAAACTTTCCAAACAAAACAAAACAAGATTTCAGTTTTATTATTTCAGTTTTCATTTTCCAATTTTGGGTAGATTTTTACATCTCATGTTGAAGTTTTTGATAAAATTCCAACTGGTTCAATTTCTCTGGGGACTTATCTTTAAAAGAAATGCTAATTCTTTCAGTGTCCCAATAATACTTTATACGGATTACCTAAAATTCAAGTGTCATACAGGATTTTTCTTCCTGGACATTTATTTTGTATAAATCAATGGAAGATCTTATATTTAGCTTGTGTCATGGGTTCAAATCCTATTTCAAAATACTTTCTCAAGATCTGTTGTGAAAATGTTGTTATTAAAAAATACAACAGTATTTTCATTTTTGACAACAAAAGCTGCTTTGTCTCAGTTCATTCAAGTCCTTTTTTAGAAAAGAAATTTGTAAAAATGTTTCTCCAGACAAGCTGGATTCACTTGAATTGTTTTTGAAAATCAAAAAGTCCCTTCAACTTAAAACACAGTCATTTTACATTCATAGTAATATCCATTTCTCCATCAATTCACATAAAAAGAACTGATTTCTACATACCTTTATTACATTGGTGTATCCCTTCGGAATCTAACAGCCAGGCTGCTACTTTTCCACATCCTGACAGAAGTGTTCCCTGGTTAGAACGTCCTTTTAAGCTAGCCTGACGCACACTTTCTTTTCCCATACTGAGAGTTCGAGCTTTCTCTGGTAAATTGGCACCTGGAAAATAACACATCAATAACACTTCAACCTGATGGTGTAAGATGTGATCACTGAACTTGGCACTACAGCTCTCAGCAACACAACAAGTAAGTATTTTATCCATCAGGAATACATGTAATTCTTATGAAAGGAAAATGTAGGGCACTAATTTGTAATTAAAACATAATAAGCTTAGAAAGAAGTCAACCTGGTAATGTTTAGGCTGAAAATTCACTTTATAAGAGTGTCATTAGATTGGCGAAAATTCAAGAGCCCATCATTGCAGATTGATAAGTGAGGCCATTGGAAACTGACCAAAGGTAACAAAAGATATATATGGCAGATGATGTCAGTACAATATTTACAATCAAAGTAGGCCAATGAAAATCAATGCTGCTGAAAATAGGATTCTTCCACTTCTATAACATTTATAGAACAGTTGTAATTGATTGAAACATTTTATCCAATAATAACATTTAACTTATAGACATCAGACTCAGTATTTTCATTCAATAAGCTTATATTTAGCCCTTCAAACTCTAGACAAGTGAAAGCGCCTATTTTTACAGATATTCAATGTTAAATGCTATACAAGTTGTTTAAAAAAAAAAAAAAAAAAAAAAGAAGCATTGATTCATCATTTCCTCTGACACACTTCTATATACAATATAGAGGGTTTGTGTGTTTTATATACTTGGAAGAATTTCATTATCAATTGATATAAAATTTAATATCCACTTATAATGGTGCACACACATACACAAAATGAAATATGAGTAGCTGCTAAGTCGGTCCCACGGTATATAGAAAACTAAATGACCTAGTAGATAAAAACATTGGTCAAGTGCATATAGTTACCAGGGGGTTGTGAGTTCAATCCCTTGGTCAGGCAATGAAAGTCATATATTCTGGTTCAGTGGTAAAAGAGAAAAGTGCCATCACAAGAATTAACCAATACAGATGAGATATCCCCTCCTGGCATGGAATGAGAACACTCTACTCTCAAGATTAAATGTAGAATTTGGTTTGAAATTCCCAGAAAGTTACTGAACGACAGAACATTTGAAAGCATCTAGAGAGTGCAATGGCTGTAAATGCGATCATAACAATCAAGATGAAGACATTAGACTGAATAGATAATGATGTATAATAACTAAATAAGACTTGATTAAAAATTGTCTGTATAATTTATTGAAACTCAAAATTTTTGTTTTCAAATCTAATATTTTAGTCCTGAAGTACCTTTTTTTCAGTGCATAAACTTGATTCCAGTAAATAACTAATATTAGTTGGCACACTTGCAATTCTATATTTTTAGTTTCTCTAGTATTTACTATTTGAAATAAGTTCTAAATGCAACTATTGCTTCACTATATATTTTCTGATGTGCCAGGAAAAAAAACACTATACATAGTCCAACGTTTGTAAATTCCATTTCCCATGAATATTTTATCAATGTTTTAAGAAATGATTAATTTTCATTGATTATCATTTTACTTCAATTCATCAGTCTGCATGCGTACTCTGGGATAAGACTTAGTAAATATTAACACAAGTGAAATAATCCAAGTACATTCAAAACACTCAATAGAAACCGTCATATGACAAATGTCTTTTGGTGACGCGCTATGTTGGGGGTGGTCAACTACAAAATTGAAAAAAAAAAAAAGGAAAAGAAAAGGTAATCAATGAATAACTTACTTATCTCGCCTTTTCTGGGCAGTGATCATTAAAAGAGTCATAATTTAAAAAAAAAAACTGGCAGATACAAAATAGGGAATCAATTTAGCATAAACCTATATTGCAAATTGAACCCCCAACTAAAATCTACTTCGGGATGGAATCAAAAAACAAAAAACAAAAACCAATAAAAAATGTTTTTCCTGGACATAATAAAGCATGAATGTTCTAATCTTCAGCCCTCTACCTACATTGGGTTGTGATAAATACATTCATAGCCAGACCAACTTAAAAACTGAGAGAAACGTATGTTGACAGTTTTGATAAATATGATCTAAAAATGGTTGCAAAAACTATTTTTTCTGATGCAATAGCAGACTGGGCCAAATGTAAATTAAAATACTTGTAAGGTACAATGGATCAAAATCAAAAAGTTTGATTTATAGCACAATAAAAGAGAGAACAGTTTTTTTTCAAACACTTTGATTCAATCTTGATTAATGGTTCTCTGAGTCCAATTCTACTGACTACTACAATTTATGAAAATATTCAAATTTACAATAATTTCAAGATATTTGGAACATTCCTTTTTGGCTTAATCATAGATTTCCCTTTGAAACAATTTCTTCAAAGTATTTTTATGTTCAGGGCAATCAATAAAATTCCATAATTGCACACACAATGCAAAAAAAAAAAAAAAAAAAAAAAAAAAAAAAGAGATCATAAAACATATCTCAATCTCTTGATAGAAAACTATTGAGAAAGTAACCATTGAAATCCCTGTTGGAAAATTTGATTTGAAAATTTATATTCAAGCAGTGGAAAACAAATTAGTTTTAAAATGGTGTGCACTGTCAGTATTAACTTCCTTTTAAGAGGAAGATATCAGTTTGTTCCCATCTATCTATAATGAATACCCATATCCTAGATGAAATAATACCTTTAAAGCCCCTTGGAAAGAAATTTCCATATAGTTCTTGAAAGGCATAAGATTAACAACTCAATTACATTACCAGATAGTGGTAAAGATTTCAATATCTGTAAAATTGTAATAAAGATAAGGTACATAATTTTTTTTTCCAACTGTGGGTATATGCAATTCTTCTTAGAAAGATATAATTGCTACTTGAAACATATGCAATGTAATTTTATATCATTCAAGATTGCAAGTAAATATTTCAAAGAATTCTAAGCCCTTTCAGAAGTTTAAGGGAATTTAGTTGCCAGATATACAGCTATGAATTTGAGGGCAAAATATCATTAGAATACATCTATTCCATAGATAGGAATGTAACAGTGAGGTATTTGAAAACATGGATGAGACATGTATGAAAAATAAGTTTGCTTTTGAAGTACAAAACACGTTTTACAGTTACACTTTTTTCCAATGCAAAAACATAGTTTCTCATATATTAAAGCTAATTTCCTTACATGCAGGAAGCTGTGTAATCTCTTCAGTTGGTGAAGTGAGCTCAGTCAACCTTGGTTGATCCTTAGTTCCATACGTTATTTCATGTTGACGATAAAGTCTGTGATGAGTAAGTTGGGCCAGCCAATCTTCAAACAACTGTGGATTTTTTACCTACAAGAAATACAAAGAATTCGTACCAATCATTCATCAAATTAGAAAAGCATAATTCTTAATGTTAGTATACAGCCAATCTTAGACTGGAAAGACTTGCACCTAAATTTCAATTGATAAACATAAGGATTGTCATTAAGGAAGCCGAGATGATCTTTTAGTTTAAATGTTACACTTAAAATACAAACAAAATCTAAAATGAAGAAATATTCAGTGCACTTGAAATAAAGATGTAATTGTTTGGTAACTGTATGAAGGCCTTTAAAAATAAAGCTAATTTCATTGAACTTTACAAAGGAATGCTTTTGATGAAAATTTCATCAATAGATAATTCTAATTCAGAATTAATCCTGTTAAAAAATGGAGTTCAAGGTAAGAAGTTCTCTCAATCTGTTAAGTAGAACAAAAGTCATACCCAATTTTTCCCAGTCAAAATTTGAAAAAAAATTATATATCTGCTTGGCAAACTACCACCAGAAAGACAAGGCTCTAAGAGAGTAAGTGGATCTATCATCATCTCTCTATATAAGCAATTCAGATATAATAATACATGCTCCCAAAAAGCAGTGCGTTTAAAGCCCATATATCCAGTAGTAGTGTAATGGATTAGATGCAGGATAAAATCTTTTTTTTCTGTTTTTTAGGCTTCCATACTTTGTATTATGAATGTTAGTTTTTGACTAGACCTAGAAAATCTCTTTTGTTTCCAGATTCACAGAACTGTTTGGAAATTTGTTTAAAATCTGCCCAGGTGAAATATTCAAAGCATAGAACTGTTTTCTTGGGGTAAGACTCAATTTTAAGGGAGAAAAATTGGTTCAGATACTTGAAGCAAATTCTTTTTGAACAGTGTCTATTTTCAGGAGTAATGAGCCTTTCTTATTTGGAAAATATATTCATAATATAATGTATGCAACAAATGTTTTTTACCTTTACATGATGCACCAATTCTTCTGCATCAATGTCTATCCGGCGCTGACATCTTTTGAAGCATAGAACGGATAGTCCAATATCAATGACACCATGATATTTACCTTTTTGAATCTGAAAGTATTCAATCATTGGAAATATTTTATATTTTAAACATAACTATAATACAAATTCTAAGTATAGAAGAAAGTAAGTATTCATGCCATACAATATAAGCTCTTAAAAAAGACATTTTTAGGAAAATAGATAAATTTGCAGCAGGTATTTATTAGATATTGTAAACGGCAAAAAGTATCTTGGTATCATTATAACTGACAAACTCTCATTTTCCTTTTACATTGCCTGAGCAGCTGTTAAGGTGAAAAGAGCACTGGAGCTGATGAAGCATACTTTCATTTACAGTTCCTTGTATTGTATAAAACCTATGTCCATCCGCACCTTGAATACTGTGTTCAAGCCTGGTTGATGTACTTGGAGAAAGACAAAAATCTTTGAGAAAAAGTCCAGAGACAAACAACTAAGTTAACGTCAGAATTAAAAAGCACAAGTTATGAAGATAGGGTAAAGGAATTAGGGTTCACATCATTTCTTTTCTTAGGAAAGAGGGTGACAGGAGACTTGATAGAAATGTTTAAGATTATATGTGGTATAGAATTAGTAGATCTTAAATGTATTTCTTACCAAAAGAGAGAAGAAGGGACTGAGAGATCATACATATGTGGTTGAAGCGAATAAAGGTAGATTGAATATCAGAAAATTCTTTTTTAGCAACTGAGTCGTAGGATTATGGAATAGATTACTGGAATATGTTGTACGATCAATAAATGTAAATCAGTTTAAAAAGAATCACAATGTTTATTACACCATGGCTAACACAACTGTCTATGACTGAGATATTGAGTAAATGTGATTATTTCATGAGTGCTTTTATATGAAAATTGTATACTTTTCTCTACACTACAATAAATGTTTTGATGGTCTAAATTTAGACTCAAGATTATGTCTATTATAGCAGGATGTTGAGTAGAGCTTGGATAAAGTATTCATTGATTATATGGAATTAGGATTTCACAGCCTTAAAAATAAAAAAAATCTAAAATATCTGATTAATAAAAACTATGGAAAATTTTTTCTGAAAAATCAATGATAAAAATAACAATAAAATGTTCAAAATTTTCTGTATTTGAATCAATAATTATCTTAACACATTTAAAGTACAAACGAAGTTTCAATAATTTTTAAAGTAGCAGTTGAAGTAGATTAAAATGATTGAATCCAATTCGGTTACCTGTATCTCATTATTTGACATGTTGAGAATAATGAATGTAGAAGTCATTTTCTAAATGACATAATCTCCAGATGTAACATTTGGAGGTAAGTTAAACAGAACCGAGTAAAATATGAAATTATAATAAACATTTAATCTTAGCTTCACTGTTCAAAGTATAAATTATATTCCATTTGCATTTATTTCTGGTTGGCATGTAGCCCTTATACACCACTTCTAGATGTGGAAGTTAAATGAAATCAGATCTATTTTGGTGACAAACCTCAACTTTGAATTGTTCTGAATTCCATAGATGATAAATGTGGAGGTGTGCATAGTAGTTCAGTTGATGTGTCTGTGGATTTCAGTCATGATACCACTGCTTCATGCATATGACTGCACTCTAGCTAGGTTGTTTAGTAGTGATACTGAACACTACATTTTGAGATACTAATGGCTTTTTCACTTGGCTCTTAACTTTTCAGAAAAGCTTTTTAATGTGCCTGAAATAAATGTGTTTCAACCTTATTTATTTCATTTTTGAATGAGTAACAAATGTTGAATAGAAGAATGCTCAAATAAGATAATTGAGCCCCAACAGCAAATATAAACTAATTGGGGAGTCTGATCATCGGCAGTGGATATTGATTATCATAATTATCACCATCAGTCTTTTAAAGTCTGTCATTGAACATAGACCTTCCCCAAGAAAAATGGTGAGAGTTCAGAAGACTGTCCAGTTTCATTGCTTCCATAAAAATTTGCCAAATTTGCCTCCAAAGATTTATCAATTTCTTTGGTCATTTTATGGTCATGATAGATTTAATCTCAAGATAATCAGAAAGTGTCAACCAAAACAGTCATCATAGCTTTTTATTCAGTTGTCAATTTGGCCCAGCTGCACCAATGGAGCTAGAGGGCTGGAAATTTGAACATTTACCCTTATTATGTTTATAACAGAAAAAAAAGTTTCTTTCAAAATACCTATCCATGATAGGTTTTTAGTAGGGAGTCAATTTGCAATGTAAGTTTATGATAAATTGGTCCATGGTTTGTACCAGCTTGTTTCTTTTAGTTCAAACTTTTCAGTGATCACTTCCCATCAAAAGATGAAGGAAGTAACATACACACACACAACTATAGCCAGCCAGAATCACTTCGAAACAACAATAAACCTAGAATGTAAAGAGAATGGTTGATTTGAATTGTGCATTTACTCATGACAAAACGTCAGAATTGAATCATAATATAAAAATTGTACAAACCTCATTGGGTGATTTTGCATAAACCAGAATTCCTTTATCCAAAACAAAGTATCTCTGTAAAATGAAATAACATTATTTAAATATAAGACATCAGAAATAAATGCAAGTCAAATTCGTTTAAAAAATCCAAAACAAATTTACATTCATAATAGCATACAATCAGGCTGTTTTAATTCGGTATTACTTTTTTTCCAAATTTTACCAGCAAAACATCAATAATGAGTGTAAGCAGCTTATTGACAAGCCTGGAAAGAATAGCAGTCAAAAGCATAATTAAACATTAACTCAAAATAAAATTTGAACTCCAATTAATGAGAGTGTAATAGTGATAAATAATTGAAAAATTTAATAATCATTGTATCCGAATCAAGTCTAGAAAGACTCAAGTAAAAAATAAAAAACACAAAACAAAAAGTCTGAGTCTCCAAGTTGATTTCTCTGGCTTTCCATACCTAAGGAAAAAATTGAAAAATTCCCAGCAACACACAAAAAAATATAAACACTTCTAGCGTATTATTCTTTGTTCACTGATTATATTTGATTAATCATATTGTCGCATTATAATTAACTAAATCTCAGAGTTAGGCAAAGGGATTGAGTTACTAGTACTATACAAGAAAATTGTAAAGGTTCAAGGTTTGTCAGGAATTTTTGGATAAAACTAAAATAATTGTTATCATATCAGTGAAAACAAGTTTTACTACCAATATTTTTGGGCTTGAATATTACTTTTAGTATATTTTGCCAATTAAATACCAAAAAAAAAAAAAAAAAGTGACTCATTTTTATTGAATGAAAAGAAAACATTGCATTGATGTCATGAATAAATGTAAATAATGCAGCAAAACTTGGACTTTTTTTTTTTTACACGTCGAGTCAGAAAACTAATATTTGTAAATAGAAATGGAATGTTGTGAATTATGAATTAATGTTTTATGATGATTTAGAATAGTTGACAAATGTAAAGTTCACTTGAATATCATAACGCCTGATGAAAATGTTTTCTTTATTAAGCGTTACGATGTCAGCAAAGTCCACATTGATGTCTGAATTCTTGTTATCTATGTCTTTCTTCTAATTTCCACGGGTTTAAAAGTTAAAGTTATTTGAAGAAAGAAGGGGAGACAAATAAGTACCCAGCCAAATCTGAACTTATTCAAGACAAATTTAATCATCACATATGAAATCTTCCAAGAGATAAGTTTGGACTTGACATAAATATCAATGTATAAATGTTTGAGAGTACATCCAAAACACAAAAAGATAGCCAATTATCTGAGAAAATAGTTTGAGGTAAAAATAAGGCACTAAACAACCTCTACATTATTTAGGAAGAAAATAAAGCAAATGTGCTGGAAATGTTTCGGTTGATTATTCCATACAACTACATCCAATGATCCCTCATTTTTAGAAATCAGTGTGCGCAAAAATCTCATGTTGTGTAAATATTTCCTTGTAACCAAAGTACCTGCGCACTAAATGCTTGTGTAGATGTATATTTGATGTTGTTTCAAGATAATTTTGACATAGTCTATGGCTAATAGAACTGTATTGGCATGTTTGTCAATAAAAAACCCAGTGAGCTATCAACAGAATTTGAAACAGATCATCAAAGGAACACTGTCAGCTAAATAGGGCTGCAGTTGTGCTGTGCAGTAAGATTTAACCATTTGGCTCAGTTGAGGGAAAATTGACTAAATATGAAAAAAAAAAGAGAATTCAAACTAAAGAAAAGTAGAAAACTGAACAACAGTGGCTAAAGTACGATGCAGAGAATAAGAAAATGGTGTGCCTAGTGTGTGAAAAAATAGCAAAGAAATTGATCATTTATCGTCGGTTGATCCATAATGAAGTTGGTACAGATAGAATGGAATGAAAAAATCAACAGACCATCTCTAAAATATAAAAATTGAAAATGCAAAGGACAGAGCTTTTGAAAAAACAGATACTGGCAAGGCCTTTCTTTAGTGACTCAGAACCCTTCCAGCTCCAAAAAGGAGTAAGGCATGGTGATACCAGCTCACCCAAACTCTTCACAGCCTGCCTCGAGATGGTCTTCCATAATCTGGACTAGGAAAATAAAGGAATCAAAATAAATGGCGAATATCTAAGCAACCTCAGATTTGCAGACCACATCGTCCTTTTTGCAGAGAACCTACACAACCTCCAACTAATGCTAGATGAACTAAACAAAGAAAACAAAAAAAGTTGGCCTACACATGAATTCCAGTAAAATGAAAGTCATGTGCAACAATCATATAGAGAATAAGAAAATAACTGTCTAAATCAAAGATGCAAAAATTGGGAAAGTAGACCATTACATCTACCTAGGACAACAAATCTCTATGAAACCCACAAAAGAAGAAATCAAGTGTAGAATCACTCTAGGATGACAAGTCTTTAGCAGAGCAAGCTCAACCTTCAAAAACAAGACAATCCCAATAATCCTAAAAAGAAGACTATAAAACCAATTTATCCTCCCGATAGACATACCTCTCAAACATAAGCAGTGAAGGATACAACCGAAAATCAAATCAGTTTTTTTAAGTAAATTCCACACACGCACATTTATAAAATATATTAGAATATTTCATCAGTCATTTAAAAATTTGAAAGCAATGTTAACATTAAGCTATACACGAAAATGTAATAAAATTAGTTTAATTTTAATTTATCTATTTAGCACATCTTTTCATTTTTTAAATCACCAGTTTCTTTTTGCAAGCTGATTGCAAAGTCTTTGATACCAGTAATAAGTCTAGAAAAAAAAATCCACACAGGATTGGATAGCATTTGTACATAGGATCTTTCAGGTCTTGTTGTTTGATGGGTATGTCCATTTCATCCAATCACCAGCAGTGACACCAGTTGGCAAGCAACCTTTATGACTGAGCAAGTGAAGTACATAGCGTATATCATATTGAAAAAAAAAAACAAAACACTATTTCGTACATCTGTTATTTTTTAATTTATCATTGTGTGATTGAAAATTTTCTCCGCTCAATTGTCTTCCTATCAGTTGTAGCACGCTCAGTAGTCGGCCAACCATTCACTGCTTACCTCATTGGATGGAACTTGGCACAAGAAATTCTGTCAAGAATGTAGATATGAAATGTAAAAGCCCCAGGTACTTTCTATCACTAGTCCGCATTGAATCGAACAAATTCAAAAAGACACCTTTCATCCTCACACATGCCACCAGCTTTCCTGAAGCTTATTGGGTCCATCATGATTTAGGAGCATTTAAAAACTTGGAGCACCTAGGTGCACCAGAGAATCTCAAAGAGCTATGGGAATTTTTAAAAAAGTTGAAGAATCTTTCAATAATAAAATGTATTGAAATTACTTGAAGGCTTGTCTATCCTTTCAAAACTATCAGCATTGCAAATGCACAAGTAATTATCTCTTCCACATTGAAATTAGTCAGCTTCCAGACTCTCCAAGATAACAGCCTTAGTGAAGGAATAAAAAATGATGAACTTCTTAAATTTAAAAAAGACAATGATTGCAAAAAGCATGTGAATCACTACATACCAACCGCCAAACTGATCAACAACACTGTCTTTTAAATGACACTGGAATGATTTCAGCAGCAAAAATCATAAACTCTAATTCATAGTTTGATGAAAATAATTTTCAAAAATAATGCTTCGGCTGCAGCCGCCTTAAGGGTCATGAAATGAATTCAGTGTTTATGATTTTAACTATATATTTTTTTTTTCTTTCTAAATTTCAGTTTTGCAGTCAACGTTTGCATAGACATGTAATGGACATCATTTTCTCATAAAAAGTATAGATGTAGATTGATAGCCAAGGTTTGCTCACACCACTTCACTCGCTTGGATTATTAAAAACTGTTTTCACTTCTGGATACAATAAATTTATACAGCAGGTTGCCTACATTTCAGTATTCAAGTTTGTGCGTATATTAAAAAAAAAAACACTATATGATTATATTCAATCAGTTTCTTTTAATTAGAATATGAGATCTTGTTCTGTATTAGAATGTTTGTAGGAATATCAAGCTGCAGATTTAAAGTGCTAGTTCCCCAGATTGGGCAAATAAAGGAATCAGAATAGACAGCAAATACCCAAGTGATCTCAGATTTGCTGATGACATCATCCTTTTAGATGAGAACCATCACAATCTTCAAATAATGCTAAATGAAGAAAGCAAGAAAGTTGGTCTTCACATGAACATCAGTAAAACAAATATTATGAGTTATGTACAACAAATACGTTGAGGACTAAGACACAATGATTAAAATTGAAAACACAGAGTACAACATCTACTTTGGACAACGAATCTTCATGAAATCCTCGAAAGAAGAAGAAATCAAGTGGAAAATCACTCTAGGTTGGAAGGCTTCGAGTAGAGCAAGCTCAATCATAAAAAACAAGAAAATCCTATTAATCCAAAAAAGAAGGGTATATAACCAATGCATTCCTGAGGATCACATGGAACCTAAACAAAAGATTGACCCTTAAAATGGGATCCATGTAACGTGCACGGAGGATCATGCTTGGTGTCACATAAAGAGATCACTAGACAAAAATAGAGATGTACTGAAAGGTAAACAGTGGATGGGAGGGAGGAGCACTGAAAGGTAAATAAAGAACGGGGGAGGGGGTATCTATGATCCCATGCTTGTGAATAATGGTGACAATTTTATATCTATCATGAGGGTTGATTTAAAAAAAGAATAAATTATTGTTCTTTAATGACAAAAAAAAAAAAAAAAAATGTGCCACTGAAAGAGGAATTGCAGATATTTTTTTATCATGAGAATCGATTAAAAGAATTGATTAATTGGGGACAGATAAAGTGAGCTATAAAGATGTCGGACACATCTAAAAACAGTAGTGAGAGATATAGAATTGATTAGAAAACTCAAGTGGCAATGGGCTAGTCATGTTGCAAAAATGTCAGACAAACGTTGGACATCACTACTCAACGTGGATCCCCAGAGATCATATGTGAAACTGTAGCCAACAAAATATAAGATGGTGTGACAAACCAGACAAGTTCAGAATATATTGGCTCTGCAACGCCCATAGTAGAGAGGTCTAGTAAAGTCAGTGGAAGGTTCATGTCCAATGACATATACTAAAAGGCTAATGATGATATGAAACTATCTCCTGTACATTTCAGCAATTATAGCCTTGAAAGGGTATTATATCTATCATTGTTCTTTTTACATTGTTACTGGCAAAAGTACTTGGCCTTGACCTGTGGCAACCTCAAGTAACCTCAGAGGACAGTGCCACCTACCCCATGTTCATCCTTGTCATCCTTATAGACTAATTTTAAGGCCCCAAAGTCTAGTTATTTGGCCTGCCATAAAACTTCAACAAGCAAACAATCTCCAGCTGTATACTAATAGATGAAAATATGGAGGATTGTAAAATTTAAATTTCAGTTTATAATTTTCTATCTAAGGATTCAATTTGAGTAGAAGGATTCATTGAAAAATGGCAAGAAATTCATTATCACTCTTTGAAAAAATCCACAAGAACTCTAAGTTTAACCACCCCCTAATTTCTTTGACATAAATCTTGTATGCATTTTCATGCAACAATGCAATATTTATTCTTTCTATATTCCAAAGGCTCACTGCTATTCTATTATTCAATCAAAAAATGCAACATCATTTTGATATAAACATATCCTGTATGCAAGTACCTAGCGGATCTGCACACAGTTATTCACATGTACAGTTTAGCCCATTTGCCATTAAACATGTACCTTTGGTTTTGCATCAATTCTCTTTCATTGTGTAATTAGGAATTCAGTAGTAAAATGATGCAAAATAAGTTTTAGAAGCATTCTTTTGGGTGAATATAGTAGCAATTAGTGTAATAATTATTTTGAATTCATTACCCAGAATATGCAAACTATTTATGTAGTCAATGTTTGAACTTACTTTATGATATCAATTAAGAATTTAATACAACATTTATGAGCCATCAATCTTTTAACTTCACTTAGAAAGCAATTGCTTTTTCTAATGAAAAGAAACTATCTAAAATTAACAAAATTTCAAATTTGAATTCATCATGGATATTTCTCATGATCTTAAACATTTACTGAAAAAATTCAAATAAGCTGTCAGCAAAATAGCTTCATAAAAGAAAACAAAGGAAGAAAGAATATTGTTATATGATCTAAATTTACATTACTTTTCCAGTTTCAAACCAATTAGTCCTAAGATAAAATTACCTATGTTGAAATACAGAAGAGACAGAATGGATATGATTGAAACTTTCCTTAACCAACAGCACAAGGTCAACAATGACTGCAACTGTCTTAAATGTCTCAATAAACAAATGCTTCAGCTAAATGTTGTCATGCACATTTGTGGACATTGCCACTAATTAAAAGTTCTCTGAGACACAGGAATTCGTTGTCATTTCTTTTCTGCCAGAGTAATCTCAGAGTGAAATAAATTATCAGAGTCTGCAGTATTAGCTGAAACAGAAGCTCAGTTGAAGCAAAGACTGCAGAACCAAACTGACCCTATGCCTATAGATTCTCTTACTAAAAACAACCCCGGTCTATAGCTTCTAAAAAATGAATAAAAAGTTTTGTGTAATCTAAAGGCTGACTCACTAATGAACAAAATGAACTGGAACCAAACATCAGATGGAATAATTACTAGTCAGATTAATGAAATAAAGTTTCCTTTGCTTTATGCATTATCTAGTTTGAGCCATGATTACATGATTCTTAATAACATTCTAAAAGAGAATCAAAAACCACAATAATGATAATATTAAAATTTGGAAAAAGATTATAGATATTCAGAAATGCTGGAGAATAACTTTGAGCAACAGTAGATATTAGTATGTTTACTTCAACTAGGGCAATAGTTGCCAAGAATAGTCAGGTGATCAACCCTTCTGCAGTTGATGCTTCTTTCCTGTGCTTGGTGGCCTAATAATCTTGACTGGGTCGACTGTGTAAATCTGACACAGTATTAGTGTGGGTTTAATTTCAAGATAAGTGTTTAAAATGAATCATTATTGTACAAGGAATTCCAGTAATTAGAAAGTAGGTAGGGTTAATTGGGAAATAGTGCTCAAATTTTAATTCTACTTTTCATAAATATATTGGGATTGTGAAAGAAAAAAGGTGTTCAAATCTGTGAATCTAAATTCAAAAATTCACTCTCAAAAATATAATTACAGTTAACTGAAAAGTAAAAACAAATGTAAATGCCTCATTACTGTACATAAAATGATTTCTAAGTGATTTAATGCAGCTGTTTCAATGTGATATTATCATTCACTTTATAATGGGCAAGATTAGAGAGATATACCAGAGAAAAGTTCATAAAGATTGATTAGTGGATTGTTAGGATCAATCTGAATTGTTTCTTATAGTATTTTCCTGATAGATCAATAGAAAAGATCAAATAGATGTTGCCTGCTTTCATTCATCTGGGAAAGGATTGAAACTGAAGCACATGTTATCATACTAGCTACAGTAAATTAGCAGGGCTAAGTTACCAATAAATGAATCTCTAATACAGCAGCTTACAAGTACACGGTAATCTGATTAGACTGGAACTGGAAATAATTTTTTGAGATTAACCTAATTAGTAAATACAAGTAACAAATCTGCAAAGAAAATATACTGAATATGAGTAACAAACACTTCAAAAATATAAATGCCTTTACAAAAAATAAAATATAGATAACACATGCAAATTGAATTGATTTGACTATATCAAAAAAATCCAACATAAAGCTAATGTTCTAGATCTGATCAACCTTTTTATAAAGTAACCAACATTTCTTTGGAGCATAAAACAGCTTCACCAATATCAAATTAGACAATTTCTTCCAAAATGATAAATCTGATAAATTTCAAAACAATTCAAGTCAGATGTTTTTAAAAAAAGAAAAAATTATCATAAAGATGGCGAGTACAGCAAGATTTGAGGGGCTAAAACAAGTTAATCATATTGAACCACTTCCATAAGATATTAAATAAAAAAATAGTAAATCTAGCTCCTATGAGGAAAGAAAATGGCAATTTCTCTCTTATTTAGTTGCCAAGAGTTGACAAAATTATACATGATTTATTACAGAACTGTATCATTGAAAATTAATAGACATTCAAAATACCACCGAATACAAAAATATCTCATAACAAAAAAATTAAATTTTACCATTGTATACTTTCTACAACTATTTGTAAAAATTTGTAAGCCCCATAAAAAGGGTCTATTCAATAATCAGAATTTCTTTTTTATGATATAAAAACTTAAATGTATTCAATATTCATTATAAATCTTCATCTGAGGAAAGTAAATATGTATGTGAAAGTACAATTATTATTCATATCAGATATAAGTAAAAAGAAAAAAAAATCAAATTTGTAAACACCTATTTGTAAAGGGATGAATGTTATCAACTTGACTCATTCAAGTCAGGAGTGCATGTAGGTGTGCTTTAAATTTCATGGCCATTTTAAATATGGTGGTCAATTTAAAAACCTAATAAGGTCACATGATTATATTTGCTATAAATGAAAGCTATATCTTATAACATTCAAAATGATATACGACATCTGTGGGTCTCTTAGAAAATGAAGAAACTTAGATCTATCCATTATGTCCTCGCTTAAAACCCTTAAAAAAAAAAAAAAACAACAAAAAAACAATGTCTGAATGAAATAACGAGATGAAGGGGGGGAAACAGTTCTCAGCAAAATGCTGAAAGAAATTACTTAAAATTCTGTTAGTATAAAGAGTTCAAGGAAGTGAATTTCTTTAAATTTTGTTTGTTCCTTCTTTCTTCATTGTTTTACTAATAAATCACATAAATTTCGAAATATCCATGAAATTCACTAGAATATACCAATGTTCAAAGTAACTCCATAAAATTATTCCATTTCATCATTAATCTTTTAACATCTGTCGTTGGACATAGACCTTCCCCAGGATTTGTCACACTTCTCTATCGTGGGCATTGTGGAGCCAGTATTTTCTAAATTTTTCTAGTTCATCTCTCCATCTTGTATTCTGCTGGCCTCAGTTTCGCATGTGATCTCTGGGGATCCATGTGGTGAGTCTTACTATTTCATAAATTACTAGCTCATCACATTGCAGAATTCACAGTTCTATCAATAAAAGATATTGTTAGAGAAGATTTGTGCTTGATGAACCATTTTCATCCTATTGAAAGCAGCCAAATCACTGTGAAGTAAGATATTCAATTTTTGCATAAAAACACGAATCAAAAGAGAAATTCTGAACTTACCTTATGCCAACCTTTTAGAGGCCATTTCCGTTTTTTCATTAAATAACCCTGATATTTTTCTGGTTTCTCTTCACATCGTTCTCCTTCTTTTAAGCCATGAACTATTTCCCATTCTTGTATAGCTTTGATTTTCTTTAGGCTCCGAGGACTGGGCTTAGGTGTTTGGATCAAATTTCCTGAAACTGTATTGACATCCACATGGGAGCCAGACAGGGAGTTACTTTCATCACTGTCATCCTACAAGTACATTAAAAAAATCCTTAAATCAAAAGGCAAATTTGTTCCAAAAACAAGAAAATAATTATATTCATTAGTATCATATTAGCATGACCTCCACAGGAATCAATATTCCTCAACATTAAAATAATTAAAATTTTTTTATGGAATACAGTTCATATAATTGTACTGGTCATCATTTTTATTTGAAAACAAACATATTTATCGGTATGCACATAAAATCAGCAGAAATCAACCCTCCACCATCAAAACATATTACAATAAATTTAAGAATATCTTAATGAACATTAGTTTTCCTTGAAAGAGCAACTAAGGGACCAATTTAGAAAAGTAATACATGTTAATTGTATTTATATTTATTATTAAGTGTTTATTTTTATGTTAAGAGCAATATTCTTTTCAGACATCATTTCTTTTCATCAGTTTTAAAACAATTAGGGAGAAACTAAATTGTATATTTCAAGAATAGTCAATTACTGCATTGAGAATGAAAATTTATATAGATGCTTCAGCCACTTTTATGCATACCTGAGATAAGAGTAGAAAAAAGGCTTCTGATTAGATAAGGCAGTAAACAATGTGTGTATATAAATCTAATATTTCCATTAACAGTTGCTTTGGAGTTCATTCATCCTTTCATTAGTAACTTTGTAGCAGTCAGAGCAAATGTATCAAGTTTCTATCAAAATGATACTTAACATTGTCAACTGTGAGGGTCAAGAATTAATTTAAAAAAAAAAAAAAAAAAAAAAAGGTTAAAATCTGACGATTAGTTGATTTAAATTTTTTTATATAAAAGTTTCAAAGCTTCAGATGTGAAAAATACTGAAAATAATGGTAGCATCAAACATTGACTCTTCATGGAAATAAAGGAAAGAAATTCTAAACATAACACCAGTTATGGAGTAAACGATAACAAGTAATTCATATAAAGATAGAAAAATTTTAAATTCCTATTCTTAAATGCTAGCATATGTAAAAATATATAAAATATGGTATATCCAAAACCCATTTTTTTCTCAATAAAGGTATCATCTGAAGGTCAAGCAAGAGTGTCTCTTTGAATCAGCATATAAAAAAATAAATCTTGAGCTTGTAAATTTATGATAGATCTGAATGTTTGTTGCAATGGGGCTTGAGATAAAATATTCAGAACTTCTGAAATGAGTGTTTGACCGCTTTCAAATCCTGAGGAACAATAGAGTCATAACAAACAGTTTAAATTGGAATCAATAAGCACACTTCTTTTCATGTTGCTTTAACTTATGAATACAGGAGAACAGTGGTTTTACTCCGATATTTTTGGTAGTTTTCAACTCTCACTGGTTTGATTTCAGTAAAATTAAATATAGGGAATTAAAAAAAGTACTTGAAATCGTGTTGATCCAACATGGAATGTATCTAAAATGTGAATTTTGGTATTGAATTTTTTAAAGCGGCATCTCCCGTATTTTTAGATTTATCATATTTAAAAAAAAACAAAACATCATTTCCATAATACACTATGTGACAATAAATCAGAATATTTGAAATAGAAAATTAAGTTTAAATGCATTGAAACCAGTTTGCTGAAAGGAGAGAAAGAAAACAATTCAAAATGTGACAAAGTAAACTATGTAACAAAATTTGAAGTGAAGTTTTAATTGATGACTAATGATGAATAACCTGTCAATTCATAGTGTATCAAACAATCATAATTCATAATCAAATGCATCATTCTTTGAAATTATAACAATATTACAAACTATTTTCTATGATTAGTACCTTCATCCTTGCTATCTGTATCACATTTCAAAATATTCAACCAGAAAACAAGAAAATACGAATAAAAGAAATTATACATTCTATACAGATAATTTTTCAAAAATCACAAAAACTGATTTTCTCTACAAAGGATATCATAAGCAGAATATTTTAAAAATTCTATGTAATTAAAATTTTTCATGTTACATCCAATGTCCCTATTCATTAGCATTCTTCAGGAGTTAAATCAAAATTTAAAATGTATCTCAACAAAAAAAAGTAACAGATCCCAAAATTGTTTTACAACAAAAAATAAAAAAAATTATCGATTAGAATTAATTTTTCAATGTAAATGAGAAATTCAGTTTAGCAGAGTGATACAATCGGTCAATATTGTTTCGTACATCTAGTTCAATGTGTCAATCAATCATAATTATGAGACTCTCTGAATCTCCAATAGAAAATTGATAAATGAAAGCAGAAAATACAATTGTAAAATGTGTAAAGTCATGATCTGTATGGTACATATCTCTTCAAAGACACACACACACATATATATATATATATATATATATATATATATATATATATATATATATATATATATATATATATATATATATATATATATATACTCAAAGAACTAATGCATAGAACAAGATGTATAAAAGAATTTGGTTTTCATATATCTCAATGGAATAGCATAGCTTACTAATATGCATTGATTGACAATCCAAATATTCAAAGATAAATCAACAGACACATTACATGAATTCCTTCACACTGTAAATTAAAGAAATTTTCAACTGGAATGAAAAAAAAAAAATCACGCAGCAAACAGTAAGGAATTATTTGGATAATAATTGCAACGATAGTAGTAAATGAAACTGACCATGAATGATTGTATATATCATGACTTTTTGAAATATCACAGTAATTATGTGGACAAATCGAATTTCCTTGTGTTGATAGACAGAGGAGTGACATGGACCATTATAAAAGGAAATGTAATTGAAGAAGAATGTGATGATTTCATTTTCCAGGAAGCAAATTGAGAAAACAATAAATTATTCCTTTGTATATATACACATGCACTTGAGCTGAAGAAAAATAAAAAGAAAGAAAATTGAAGATTAGATACAGGTGTTTGGACCTCAAAAGATACGCAAAATTTAGTTTTTGCATGAAATCTGAGGTGTGAAATCTTTTGTTTTTCTTTTGTTTAAATGAATGCTATTACCTAATAATATTTTCTTCTCAGGGAATTCTAATGATATGAAAAAAAAAAGAAATCATACTTTTAATAATAGCTAAATTTTTTCTTTTTTCAATACATATAATCTCAAAAGATACATGGACTTATTCACCCCTAATTTCCAACTATTACTTCTAGAGCCCTAATTTTTGCTTTTCAGTGCTCCACATTGTCTTCCTATCACTAAAAATGTTAATAATAAAAAAGAATTTTTCTCAGAACAGGGTATTGTAATTCATTATCTTATATAGACAAGTTTTCTGCATATCTTAAAAATACAAAGATAAGACTTTTTTTGGAACCTGCTTACCATTGAATTACTATGAATCATTGGGTTCTGAGCAGATTTTCTGTCTGAAGTAGCAAGGATGGGATATTTCATTATCATCATGCCTTTTAGCATCCATTGTTGGACATAGACCTTTCCCGAGATTCACCAGATTGTTTGATCATGGGTTTCGCGGAGCCAGCACATTCTGAACTTGTCTTACACCATCCTATAATAAAGGCCACAGTTTCACAAATGATCTCTGGGGATCCACATTGTTAGTTGTGATGTCCAGACACAGAACCTTACCAAAAGATTAACCCTCAAACTGAGAACCATGTAACATGCATATGAGAGAATCATGCTCAACTTCACATGGAGAGATCATAAGACAGCAAAGTACATTACAGGAAAAACAGGAGTCGAAGATATAATATAATCCATCGTAAAAACTCAAATGGCAATGGGCTGGTCATGATGCAAGAATGTGATATTTATCTATTATGAAATCCTAAACTTGTGAACTTGAATCCACATTTACAAATTTTAGGAGCTGTTAAGCATACCAAAATCCCCCAACACCCAGTCGCAACAGAATATGAGGAAATACAATTGTTAGCAGTTTTCCGAGAAGGAGATAAACCTTGAGGATAAGAATCAATAATCAATTTGGGATATAATGTAGCTTTAAAAAAAAAAAATTATAGATTGTATCTTTTGAGGTACATATACCTGTATTAACACCTGAAATGGAACAGTGAATTTTCATTATTTTTTTCTGTATGGAGAAATGTGTTGTAAAAAATACTAAATGGTGAAAAACATTTGAAATGAATTTTCTTTCAATATATAAACTCCAGATATGGCAAAAAGAGTTCAATTCAAGCCATTAAATTTACTTTTTTTTTTATAACAGATTTTTATATAAAAATGTTGGTTTATTTTGATTTTTTGCTTCTTCCTGATTTGAAAGTGAAATGGTTTGAGCTTTTCCTTTGAATTTGTTGATTTTTAGGATAGCTTCCCTAAACTTAACTGGGTATTTTTGGAGAAACAGAATTGAGACTTGAATATTTTTCAACAATATATTTCCAACAGAAAAAAACAATAAATTGCCATGAAAACTTTTTGATTATAAAAAAAATAAGAAAATAAGAAAACCCTAATTTTTCAATGATACGCCACTGAATGTACAAAAAAAGTAAACTTTAGAATTTCGGGAAAATAAAAGAGGAAAAAACTTTCTTAATAATGATAATAATCATATATATATAAAATACTCGCAATGAATTTGTTTGCAACTTCATAGCGATTATGAAGTGAGTTGTCATAAAAAAATATGTGATCTTATATATACCCTATTTTGTATGTTATTTTTCTTCATCAGTGTTCTGGATTTGAATTTCGATATGTATATTATGCAACAACCATAGCCATCAAAGATGGCAAAGGCTTCTACCGATTTAAGAAAAATATTTTGTGTGTTTGTTTATATGCCTATACTGTTTTATCTACAGATTTGAAAATTGGCATCAGTACTCCTCTATTCCCCTTCTACAAATGATTTTCTTTTTGATTTTTGGAAAAAAAGGAAGCTTTTCTCACCTTTCCTGGACCTTATTTTAATGAGTTTTTTAAAAGTTTTTCTAACTCTATTCTAAATGCCACTGTTGTCATAAATAGAATTTATTCTGACCATATTTATTCTTTATTGCAATTTCTTACATGACTTCAAATTTTGATGCTATGGTTGTTCAATTATTGATTGTGATGGCAAGTTATACAAGTTCTATTTTGAAAAAATATTGAGCACTTTTATTATAAACACAACCTCATATTATTACTATAATATATATATATATATATATATATATATATATATATATTCAATGGTGTTATCACAAGAAAAAAAAATTAACTTCAATAAATACTCAAGAAAAACAACCAAGATAGTTATTTATAGTACAGTAGCTTAGCGAAAATTGTTCAAATTTTCTTTAAAAAAGTGTAAAAATCTGCATACTAATGAATTTTCTATGCTCCACAAAAAACAGGACACACACGATCTGTCTACTGTTGTGCCAACCATCTTGATTTTAAAATAGCTGCCAAAAAAATTGCAATGTTTATACAGGAAAATTTTTGAAAAGTGGGGGATACCTGTCGACACTAATTTCAGTCTAGTCAGGCACAAGGCTGCATTAGTAGAGCAGCGAGCGAGAACCCTATTCACTTCAATTAGTACAGTAGATGAGGTGAAAATTATCCAGAACATGAAAAAAGTGTGAAAATGTTTTTCTTTTTTAGACTCTTTTATATAAGAATAGGACACACATGATTTGACCACAACTGTGACCACTATCTCGATTTCAAAATCGCTGCCCCCAAAAATTGCAATGCAAGAAAAACTAGGAATGGAGGGATATTCAATACTCATCAGCACAGATACTGCCAGCAAAAAATTGATGGGCTAGCTGCCAGCAGAGTATTCAGAAATTTCCCCAGTATCTTTGCCTCAGTCAGAAATAGTATCACTTGCTTCAGTAGAGCAAAGGCAAACACCATCAACAGTCATGCGCACATCTTAGAAGACAGAAGCTGGCTGGTTGTCATATCAGAATTTGTACTGGAAAAAAAAATTAAAATAAAATAAAAAAGGAACTTGATACATGGGGCTCCATGTGATGAGCAGCTTACCATACCAATAGACAACTAAAATCAAACCAGTATTGCACGTTGATCTTATGGCTTTGCTTGCAGAACCAGCACACACTGCTGCAACAATAATACATACAATAATGATTGTTGCTAAGGTCATCGATCATTTGTACATAAGACAGATCCCAGTAATAACAATGGTGTTCTGTATTTTAAAGCAAATCCAATTGGCATGACCAAATGTATTTGGTGAGGACTCATTTATTATGGTAATGGGAGGTTTCCAAATTGAAATGAAATTACTTGGTGATGTTTTAAGTCGGAGTGGATGGACAGCAATTATTGTCCAGTTAGAAGTCACAAGCTCTGGTTGAACAGATGCAGTCTTGTAAAGACCATATCTCATACGGTCCTGATATGTGCACCAAGTTACAGCAGCAGCCCTGTATATTCTACAGATATCTGTGTAACAACAGCCCAAGAGATCTCTTTCATTAGATATTGAAAACTTGGGCTTCAAATCTTGGTGCAATATCAACAGAGGTAGATATCTCTGATTCTATTTGTGCGTTCTCTCAGGGGAGCAGATTTTGAACTCTACGTTCAATCTCTTTGACAAATTGTTCTGTACATGTTCTCATAGGACCATACAAACTATGCACAATAGCAATCCATTTGTATCAAATACAGTGCTACTGCAACAGCAAGTACAATCAGTTTATAAGGAATCAGAGAAGGGTAACTTTGTGCAACAAAAATCAGTCAATGTGTTCTCGACCATGGCTATGGACCAAACTTATAAACAAAAAAATTAAAGGGGATTGCAGTGTAATTACAATAACAGACAACTCATCTGTTGGATTAAGAGGATTATACATAGTCCAGAAGTCTCTTGGATCATTACAGATTTGAAACTTTTAAAGAGATATGCTAAAAAAGCTAAAAAACACCATGTCGAGGCAAAAGTTGCAACATTTCAGGAATTAGGAAAGCCATTCACAGATAAGAGCAGCAATGAGGCCCTTAGTATCCATACAAAGGAGGTCATGGATGAAAGATCAGTTTCTAGTCTCAAGAAGATGAAGCGATAGGGCGATCACAATATGATTCCTATGTTACTGATAGGATTGAAAAGCAAGTTATTTCAGTGTCAGCCATCATCTCTAAAAGAGTATTATTATATGACAGAGTATTAAAAAATCTACAAGCGTGCAAGTTTTCATGGTTTTCCCTCATTTTGAACACTTCTGCTTGAGATTTCAACTGATATACTGTGCTATATTGCAAATTTTATTTTGGGTTTGCCTTTTTAAAATTTAGATTGTGGCCGTGATTTCTGTCAGATCATTTGTATTCTGTTCTTATGTGGAGGAGAATGCTAGATTTAACACTTTTCCCCCATTTTGACTAATCTACCATACTATATTGCAAATTATGTAATTTTAAGGTGGCTATTTTGAAATTAAGAAGGCAGCAGCATTTTGATTAGATCCCATGTGTCCTTTCATGTGGAAGAGCATAAAAAATTGTACCAATATGCCAGTTTTTGCATTTTGAGCATTTCAGCCCAAAATCTCACCTAAACTATACTACTAAGGTACATTCTAGAAACCGCCCACTCATCACTACTACTACCACCATGACACAAAGGCTTACAGAACGAAAACATGTCATACTTAAAGCAAATTTTTTTTTTCTATAAAACGAAGTATTACTGATTAGTTAGCAGTAGAAGATCAATTATTGGATCCGAAAGAAAGAATGTTTGAGCGTGCATACACAAGTTTCAAAATGCAATCAATAATGCAAATTGTACAAAACATTAAAAATATTCAATGCTACTAATCTAAGTACAAAATTGTATTAATTGTCGCTGAAATTTTTAAATAACTAGAACATAAGATGACCAAACATCAGATATGCTTTATCATTTTAGAGACACTTCATGAATAATCTAAGAGCAAATTTTGTAAGAGCATGAACAATGACACATAGTAAAATGTATTTTCACTATTATTCCATAATCAGTTTTACTCCATTTATTATTGTTGCTTTATATTAAACACTGAGAAATCATATTCTTCCACCACTAAAGCGAACAGAGTGCGACTGTAGGTGGTACTTTGATTAAACATTGAGGCCCATGAAAGACGAGTGCTACAGGTGCATGATACATGTTTTAATCTCGTCAGAAGCTACTTTATTTCTGAATTTGCACTGCTTGCGCTGGTGGTCAGAGTATCTCGACCTGGAGTGTTGCGATAACAAGCATAAGATATCAGCCAAGATATAACAAAATAAACACATACCATCATTGTTTTATATGCAGATCCAAAATGAATTGTGATTATGATCAATTGATATTATAGATAAAGTAGCAAACAATGGAATGTTCATTTGCTTTTCAAGATATGTATATTTATCAACAAACTAGAAGATAACACACCTTGGGAAAAAAAATTTCTTGCATAAAATACAAATTTGATATATTTTTGCAGTGACTTGCACAGCAACTTCTTTATCAGGCTACATAAAGACTCTGAACCCTTCCAGCACCGGAAAAGAGTAAGGCAAGGTGATACCAGCTCATCCAAACTCTTGTCGGCCTGCTTCAAGAAGGTCTTCCGTAACCTGGATAGGGAAAATAGAGAAATCAAAATAGACGGTGAATATCTGAGCAACCACAGATTTGCAGATGACATTGTCCTTTTCACAGAAAACCTACACAACCTCCAACTAATGCTAGATGAACTAAACGAAGAAAACAAAAAAGTTGGCCAACACATGAACTTCAGAAAAACAAAAGTCATGTGCAACAATCACATCGAGAGTAAGGACATAACTGTCAAAATCAGAGATACAAAACTTGGGAAAGTAGACCACTACATCTCCCTTGGACAACATATCTCTATGAGATCCTCAAAAGAAGAAGAAATCAAGCAAAGAATCACTCTAGGATGGCAGGCCTTCAGCAAACTCAACTTTAAAAAACCAGATGATCCGATAATCCTAAAAAGAAGAGTATACAACCAATGCATCCTCCCAATAGTCACTTATGGAACTGGAACATGGAACTCAATCAAGAGATAGACCTGCAAACTGAGAAGCATGCGATGCGCGCATGAGAGAATCATGCTCAACCTCACATGGAGAGATCACAAGACAGCACATTATATCAGGAAGAGAACGGAAGTCCGAGACATCATAGAATCTATTAAAAATCTTGAACGGCAATAGGCAGGCCATGTTGCAAGAATGGCAGACAACTGCTGGACATTACAAATCACAATATGGATCCCCAGAGATCACATGCAAAACTGAGGCCAACAGAATACAAGATGGAAAGATGAATTGGACAAATTCAGAAAATACTGGCTCCATAACATCCATGATAGAGTATTGTGGCAGATCCTGAGGAAGGTCTAATTCCAACGACGGATGATAAATGACTGATGATGATGAGCTTTTTAGACATTTATCTTGACAGTTACAAGTCAAAACGTTCAATTTTTAATAGGTCCATGACAAGCAAAAAAGGCCAATGTAACGTCCAAAGCATAGGATCCATTTGTACATATATACACACATGCTACTTACACATATGTACATGCATATATATGTACATGAGCCTCCCATCAGCCCCACATAGTATACTTTTTATATAAAATGTTGCTAAGTATCTGTTGTCGTTAATCTTACTTTTTAAAAGTTTGTTTTTTATCCTACATACGGATATGTACACAGACAGACATGCAGAAACACTTACACAAACACACGCTCTACACACCACGCACATACAACATAGGCACATACCATATGACACAAAAAAATTAAATGATAAATTCAAAGGTGAAAAAGAATTGCTATACTCGTACTAAATATGCTTAAACCAAAATGCAATTCATACAAATAACACATAGATGCTACATATTCACAAGTACACATGCACACACACTCAATATGCCACACACATAATACACATGCACATACCATCTGAAAACATGAACAACCCACATACATATATGCTCCATCTTTTCGTGCACACACGTGCCGTATACGCAAAACATATATATACACATATACACTATACTCAAACATGCACAAGTCACATACACTTGCTATGCACACAGATAACACATACACCATAAATGCACACATATACATACACTCAAAAAATATGTGGACGCTTTCCACATACATACACGTATAAATGTACTCGTCACGTGGGACACATTAACACACATACACAGGTGGCATGTGTCTGAATGTATATATGAATATTTTATATGTATGTGGCATATATCTGTATAGTGTCTGCATATATCTATATGTAAGTATATATGTCATTTATATATATGTATTTATGGTATGTATGTGTAAATTGCATAAGTGCATAAGTATATGTGTTTATAATTTGTGTGATAATTTGCCACGTGTGTTTACGTGTATGTGTGAACATATGTAGCAATTAGATACATGTGAGCATGTTCTTATATGTTTATGTATATACGCATTTTGTACTATGTGCTTGCATGAAGTGTTTATATACTTTTATGTGTATGCATATAAGGAAAATATGTCCGTGTGTGCATATGTATCATGTGTGAGCAAGTATAGATGAGAGAATGCATTATGCAAGTAGGAGGTTAGTATGTATGTAAGCATACATGTAGTTTACATACATGGTGTATATATGTGTATAAGCTGTGTGCACATGTGTATTATTTCAATGGCATATAGAGTATGCGCATATGTTTGTGAATGTGTACATTTGAGTATGCAACATGCGTATTCATAAGTATAAAATGGTTGTGTTTCAGCACACTTAGTACAAGTAAAGCAATTCTTTTCCTCTTTTAATTTGATTTTTTACGTCATGCATTTAGTATGTATGTTGCATGTATAGCGTGTGTATATGTGTTTGCATATGTGCGTGTGAGTGCGTGTACATATGCAGTATATAAGGTAAAAAACAAACTATTAAAAATTATCAAAAAATTGGAAAAGGGGATGATCAATGAAAAGTTACTCCTCTTGCCTTTTGTTGGGGTATGATGCCTAAAATTCCAGCCCCCCCCCCTCCCCAAAGAAGCATGTTGGCAGACAAAACCAAGGGCCAATTTAGTATAAACTTGTATTGAAAATTGAAACTCCCAACTAAGAATGGATAGAGTTGGATGAACTCCAGATACAAAGGTATATTCATATAAACGTTAAAACATATGAATAACCCAAACCCAGCAACAGAGTTTAAACTGTTGTGAGAAGAAGTGATAAAGAAATGGCAATATACATCAAAGAAGATCCATTTTGAGATGCACACACTGAAGAACATGCATTCAAATTGAATATCATCTATATAGACAACTACTAAATCTACTAAAGGCCTAAACATGCTTTCATAAAATAATCATGAATTATTCCAATGTTTTTAAAAAAAATATAACAGTATATAGAGATCATTTATGCTGCTAAAAATTCAAAATGGTAAAATAAAATACCTGTTCTGAAGTTAGCAAAAATGAGGCACTTTTTCAAATATTTGTGTGCTGTTTGGCAATAGTACACCTTCTTGAGTGCTGGCTATAACAGGAGCAAGACAATCAAATCAGAAGTAATAGAACGTACTAGTTTATTTCAACTGATAACCTTACATTCTCATACTCAAAGAGGAAGAAAGCTTACAGCCAATATGAAGCTGTGCATTGTCTTGAAATTAGAAATAATAGAGCATGAAAGATTCAGAAATTATATTTTCAGGGCATTATTTCTAAGAAACCATCAATATTGTGAGCTCTTTTTGGCAAGCAGTTGTCACTATTGGATAATGTCTGTCTAAAAATGTTGAAAAAGAGCATCCAATGATTTTGTGACACATGGTTGACATGATATATCAAGCATCATAGCATGACAGTTCAAATACTTAATCTTCCTTTGTGGAATGCAATCATCAAAGGATGATTTAGACATCAAGCCGGAATACCAAACAGAAACCAGAAATTGCCTTCAAGACACCAACAACAGAATGTGAGTAGTTATTAAAACTAAAACATAATTCATCAATAGTCCAACGGCCTTTCCATTATTCTACTCCAATTCTTCTGGTGCAATCAGTGCCAATATACCACCCCAAAAGTCACAGAAACAAAATAATCTTATATAATATGATTGCTCCTGAATGGGCTTGCTGGCACTGCAAAGGATAGAACTCTGCATTAAAGGCCATAAAGAAAACTCCTGTCATCTACAATCACAACCAAGGACATAACAATTCACAGCAACAATAACTACCTTCAATGCAGAAGATATTTCCAATAGTCCTGGCACTGTAATAGAGCCCTGTACAGATTTCTAAGTCAACTAATGAAACCAATAATACTTTCCAGAAGGAACTTCAGTGAGTAAGAATATCTTGGGCAGACATTCCAGATCAGTTGCAAAAAGTTTTTATCACCATCTTTAATAATGACAGATTTTCACTCTGATGCCCAAGTCATAAAAAAAAAACAAAATTTTAAGTTTCATAGAATATGAACATACTGTATATTGTTGAAAGGAAATTTCATGCCAAGTAAAGTATACAAAAAGAACCATAAGGTTTAGAGCAAGTCATTTCGTGATATTTACAAATGCTTGCACCTTCACTGACAATTAGTATTTCACAAGAAACAACTCATTCTTATTCAATATTTTTTAGTTATTAAGAGACAATTCCTGCAAAAAATGTGTATCATTCAATGACTGCTAACTGACTGCAATGATGGGCAACAACCATTCTAGCATATAACTTCAGTTTCAGTTACAGATCTGACAATAACTTTGACAAGACTCTCTTATTTCATCTGTTTGCAGACAAACTGTTTCAACATTGACGATATAATTTTCATCAGACTTCCATTGCAGGAATAAATGGACCCAAGATAAAGTCCTGATGCAGAAGCATCATACTCAAAGAAATGCCCATCAACCAGATGAGCAAGACCCGACCATTACCAAGAAAAATTGTAATTAAAACATCAACCTTACTGAAAATTTTGGTGGAAACCAAATGAAGCAAGTGTGTAGCCCATAGCTGTGTGACTGTCAATGTCCATCCAACCAAGGTAACCATCAAATTTAACCAGTTCAATCTATAGATGTTATCATAAACATGAATGATTTGAAACAAAAACGGTGGGGTAAAAAAAATTCTGCCAAAATCTGGCTGACAATAAGAAACAGGATTATCCAATCAGTAGTCATGCTAATATGTCAATTGGTGATCTTGTGTTTTGATTGATAAGGAAGGCTGTTTATGGCTGATATCAAGCAGTGTGTTTCTAGCCTCTGGAAAGCAGCTATTTATACAACTGCCATCTTGCCACTGAAGCAGCCATATTGCTACAGGAGCCATTTCATTGGAATGTAGCCATTAGCTTAGAGAAAATGTTTTGTTGAATGAAAACCTTTACTCTTGAAAAAACATTTAACTAAAATTGTTATTCATAGATAATATTACATTGAATAATTAAGATTGGCTTCGGTTTAAAGTCTCATCTTTAAATCAGAAAAAAGGCTTATAATTATACATTTTTCCAAAATTTACATGTTCATACAAATTACTGTATTTAATGTCTTATATATGTTTTCTGCCATCTTCCACATCATTATCTAAAAAAAAAAAAACACAAAAAAGAAGAAAAAAAAAGAAAAAAATCTTCTCATGGAAAAGGTATATTAGAATTATCATTTAAGTGGGTCAGAGAATAATCATTTAAAAGAAAAGTTGAGAAAATTCTAGTTTTGAATTTCAGTAAAATCTATGACAAAAGGAAAACATATTCTGTGATAATACACAAACAAGCAAAACAAAAAAAAAAAATGAAACTCGCCATCAGTCAATAACAAAACAACCATAATGTCAAAATTTAAAGTCATATAAAAAAATTCTATCAAAGAATAAATATGGTCAGAATAAATTCTGTTTATGACACCGCTGGTGTTTTCCATTAGAGTATTTAGATTCTACAGAATCTAGATGCTATCAATATACCTGTCAAAATAAGGCCTAAAAAAGCTTTAAAAAAAAAAAAAAAAGAGAGAGAGTAAAGTGGAGCACTGATGCCTATTTTCAAGTCTGTAGACAAAATGGTATGACCAGGAGTGCTGAAACACACACATATAAAAAAGGATAGAACCCTTCACCATCTTTGATAGCCACAGTTGTTCAATGAAAGACAATGGCCAAGTGGATTTAGGCTTCAGTTAAATGAGTGCAGTTTACATGGGGGTTGTGAGTTTAGTTGGGACAGCATATCCACATTGATTGAATAAAGGGTTCAGTTCAAATGTAACTGAATATGACAGGCACCTTTAGGAAGGCACAGAGTACAACAGCTGAAATATTGCGACTATAACAACCAAGATGAAGATACTAGTCCAAATAGACCAGCGTAGATATGATAATTCTTTATCACAGAAATTCAGACAGAAACCTCGAGATTATAAAATAATGTTGACAGAGGAAAATCAGATGAGCATTCAAAGTAACAATCAGCATTTTATATATATATATATGTATATATAAGGGCTGTCTAAAAAGAAACAGGACTTTTAAAAAAACAGGGCACCAATGAAACGTATTAGTTCTTGAACTTTACATGCTAGAATGAATGTGTGAGTAGTGTACTTACTCCCCACCTCCAAAGTCAGAGGACAACTGCATTCTTTGATCCGATTGAATTGTCACCTGACTGTAGAGTTTTCAAAGAGGTGGGAATCTATAAAAGTCGGGCTACAATTTTCATAGATCACGAATGCAGTTTCTCAATGTTATTGTTGTTTGTTGATTTGGAACTCAAAGTTGTACAAGCTAAATTTGTATTGTTTTGTTCGAATACTGAAAAGCAGTGCTATATATATATATCTTATTCAAACACTGGCCTCTTTTTCCTAAAACATTTACAAGGATTCAAGTAAACTGTCAACTAAGTTTGAAATTTAGAACCCAAAAAACTATGAGGAAAATACTTGTACAATGCACTGGTGGATCTAAGCGGTTTTCCAGATTCTCCCCCCTAAATGATAACTTCCACTTTCCAATAGATTAATCAGGAATTTTCACTTATTTTGACCATTGAAAATGATGTAAAATTTGACCAAATCAAGTCACTTATTATTCAAAACATGTTTCTAAATCATAATGGTACACAAATTATAAATAAAATAAATAATCAATTAAAGAGAAGGGAAATATAAAAATAAAGAAAAATATATTTTCCCCACGATTTGGGTGATAGTTTAGAAGCATTTTTGAACTTTTAATTTTGGAAGATGGTCAGCTCCACAAGCTGGATCCACCCCTGCAATGTAGCCATATACAGGTAAGTGAAGTATAAAGATGTGATATGAATAAAATATTCAAAATAGAATTCAAAATTTAAAAAGTTCATAATTAGCTCTAAAACTTACTGACACCAACAAACAGTGATGCTATTGGTCATAGAAAAACCTAAAAGAAAACCAAGAATTTCTAAGTAAGGCAGCAAAATAGCTGAAAAAAAATGAAGTTCTAAAGCAATTATTTATGTGCATCTATTGATAATTCTAACATTCTAGTCTAACTGATCTAACAGCTATAATCATATATAGAACAAAGCCTACCTGAGCCAGATAGAAATGTTATGAAAAATCCAGGTAAATGCAGTAATATCAACAAAATAATGTCAGCAAAAAGAAACATTCATAAATACTTAGAAGATAAATCACTTATAAGATAACTAGCTAATTAAAAAAAAAAAAACTTGTTCTGAAAGAATTGTAGCATAAATCAAAGTATTACCATTGATAATAACCAATCAGGAATACAACCAAAATGATTTCCTAATAAAAGTTAGTTTTGGCAAAATAGATGTGAACCACTGAATATTTTATTGAGATAAGGAAATATACCGAGTACCTATTGCTGTGCAGATACTGTCTAAGTAACACAGTACAAAATCAGCTGCGGGATAAGTGGACAGGGAAAAAAAAAAAAAAACCCGAGGATTTAGTTGCAAAACTGACCTCATCTGGATTAGATCGAATTGGCGATGCCAATGTCCGCATGAGATTCCGGTAAGAAGACCGAAAAGCAGAAGGTGAAGAAAAAGAATGAGAGAGCGACATCATGCCCGTGTGTGCTGGGCAGTACCAACGTCTCCGTGCTTGTTCATTGGGAATTATTCCAGTCCAGGATATAGTCCAGCAGTCTGCGAAGGAGTAGAACAGTAGATGGAAGCCTAAATTTGGAGGAAAAGGAGCATCTTTTGATTATTGTACAATTTTGACAAGAGTATTTTTCAACACCTAGTGATAATGCTGAAAGGTGAGTTTAGTGCTGCAGGTTTCGATAGGTGAGTAGATAGAAATATACAGGTACACTCTCACTGATTATGTTACTAGTACATTGTACAAGAAATCAACACTAAATATTTTCAGTGTTAATATACTTATCAGACTGAATAAAGGTTGTCTTTTAAAAAATATTGTACAATCTTCCAAAACAATGATTGCAGCTATCAAAATGAAATTAAATCATGGGAAAAATATACAAATATTAAGTAGGTGGTACTGAATTTAAAGTATGATTCTATTTGAATTACAATACCAGAATCTTTAACCTTCTCAAAATAAAATATTTTGAATTGTAAACTTTCTAAACAATCATGAAAAATGTATTCAAGAGTTCTCTGGCCATGAAACTGAAATGTTTTAATGAAAACTATTTTGAACAACCATAGCTATCAAAGATGACAAAGTGATCTATCTTTTTATAAATGCATAAATATATATATATGTGTGTGTGTGTTAGTGCCAGCGTTCCTGGTCATGCTGTTTTGTCTACAGGCTTGTTTTTTGATTTTTGGATGAAAGCTTTCTTAGGCCTTATTTCGACAGGTTTACTAAAAGCATCTAGATGCTAGAATATCTAAATGTATCTAACTATGTTTTCAAATGTTTTAAAAAAAAAATATATTTTAGATGCTTTCCAGCGGAAAACATCAGTGATGTCATAAATAGAATTTATTCTGACCATATTTATCCTTCAATCCTTATATTTTATATGACTTCAAATTTTTATGCTATGGTTGTTCAATTATTGACTGTGATGGTGAGTTTTCTTCACATTTACAAAAACATTAGATATCATAAAATAGATATTTTGCTCCACCTTATCTAGGCCAACAAACATAGATACACTGAAGCAAAGTCCCATGCAACATTTCAGATTGGTAAAACTTGATATTGTACAAATCATTAACCCTTTCACTCTTTGGCGACATAAATATGCCAACGTTTCTATGATTGCTGCGATATGTATATCCCATAAAAAATATTCTAGGAAATCTACTGGAATGTATGTGTCTCAAAAAATGAAATGTGATTGAACCACAGACAATTACGTCATCATAGAATGAAATCTATGCAGAAATCAGTATTGTGTGACTGAACAAGAAAGATATGCATTATTATTGCATAACTGCTAATTTTGTGTTTTTTGTCAATCCCACGATAAATGTCTAATGAGACAAATGCATCCCATCATGATTTTGGTCCTTCAAAAAATGGAAAATTTCAATCTAAGAAAAGAATACTATTCTTTAACCATCAAATGAAAATCATACACATTTGGCTTTTTTATAGTCTTTTAAAAATTCAGGCACTGTGAACCTGAATCAGTCAGTCTTGAAAGGACTAGACAGTAGGGGATTTCTCAAAAATTAGAAGTGAGTGAGGAAGTGTGGCAAGAGAAAACAAATGAAAATTCGCACATCTAAAACTCCTTTCCTTAAACCACTTATATAGAACATGAGTCAAGTATAAAAAAAAAAAATACTGATCAAAGAAAGTTTACAAGGATGAAGGTAATTTAGAAAAACCTGCTTCTAATTAATAAATATTTGATTACAAAGCAAGAGTTTTGAGTTCTTTTCTTAATATCATAATTATTCTCATCATTCTCAGAACATAAAGATTTATACCTCAAAACTTGTTTGTTTGTTGATAACAATGTTAATATTGCAGTGTTTATTCCCATTATCCTCAGAACATTATGTAGAACATAAACAAAACTACCTATAACTCTTTGTTGTAAATATAAAAATACCAATTACTTACGAATATGATTTTTCAAGATACTTTCGTATTTTATAACTTGAAATTATCTGAGTGTCAAGGTTTCTTTCTTTCTTCCATAGGAAATCCCTAGGTAATGAACAAATTCCGTTCCTAGGTTTGTCATTAAGTTGGATTTTTCAGGTAAGTCAAAACACTTACGTACTGTGTGTATCAAGCATCATCTAGTCATATGTTCGGCTTAGTATATATTTTACCTTTCTAAACATTTACGAAACAATGATAATAACAATCGTAATATTATAATTATGTACAAGTCACTTAATTTCCATGAGGTTTTACATTGTCTATGTTGAACGAGTATTCAGTCATGATCACTTTCATTTCCTTTACACCATCACTTGCATCAGCTTTTTGCTTTGGAAGAATATTTACAAGTGTCTGGTATGTACCAAGTTACAAAGAATTGAAACATGATAAAACACATACATTACAATATTAATGGCTACCATGCCGATGGTATAATTATCTCAAGAGCCCAAGAAGAGCTGAAGATGTATAATGTTTGATGTGTGTCACAAAGTAGTGTGCTGTTTGTTATCTCAAACCATTGTCTGTATTTAAAAAAAAAAAGACAAAGTAGGCTTCATGGTAGTGCTGCCAACTATGGTTTGTTATTTATAGATGATACCATCTTTGAAAATAGCTAATATTTCTCATTTCAAGCTAATTTTAAAATGTATACACACACACACACATATATATATATATATATATATATATATATATATATATATATATATATACAGATACATACATACACACACATGTAAGTGTTTATATATATATATATATATATATATATATATATATATATAGATACATACATACACACACATGTAAGTGTTTATATATATATATATATATATATATATATATATATATATATATATATATAGATACATACATACACACACATGTAAGTGTTATATATATATATATATATATATATATATATATATATATATAGATACATACATACACACACATGTAAGTGTTTATATATATATATATATATATATATATATATATATATATATATTCATGTGCCACAAACAGATAATCAGATAGATATTAGTGATATCACAGACATAACAGGAGAAGAAGTAGTGTTTGCGTTATGAAATATGAAACTCAGAAAGCTCTAGGTAAGGATGGCATAATAAGACCTTCTAGAGGAGAGATTCATACAAGGCTTGAGAGAAAGGAAAGTACCCCGAAACTTGTACAGCAATAGTGATTCTACTCCACAAGAAAGGAATCATGACCTTGACAATCATTACTCAACATATATATGCTATTCACAAAAATACTCAGACAGACTGACAGGCACTGGGAGAGAATGGGAATAAACATAGACAAGGAATATGTAAACCCCTTGAGACTTGACAATGACATTTCGTTTACGCCAGAGGCATCAGAAGAGTTACAAAACATGTTGACTGATCTAAACAAGGAAAGTAAAAAGAATAGGCCTAAAAGTCAAAAGTAATGTTCAACAATAAAGTAACCAAAATGACCATAAGAACAGAAAGTGAGGTTCAGAGATTGATGAATATAATTACAGGTGATTAAGCAACAAAAATGGAAATGGGATGGACACTTAGCTAGGAGAGATAACAACAGATGGAGCAAAAGACTAAGCTATTGGGTAAGAAAAGATCAGACACAAGATGAAGGGATGACTTAGAAAGGTTTGCTGGTAAGACATGGAAGAAGAAGATGGGAACGGCCTGTCCAGTAGTGGATGTATAATGGTGGCAGCTGCTCCCAGTTATATATGTATTAAGAAATGGATATGTATGATCCAACAGAATGATTATAAATTGCATTATATTACATAGTAACTCTTGTTTGAAATGATCGCATGTCGTTACATAGACTGTTTAGCTTAATGGTAAGGGCAACGCCACATTTAAGTGGTTACCCTATCGGTCGCAGGTCCAATTCTTGTAGCAGCCCCATTCTCTTTGATTGTTTATTCTATCTATGTTGTCTAGGCTGAGTGATACATCAACTATGTAACGAGATCATTTCAAATAAAAGTTTCTCTACAATATCATGCAATATATATATATATATATATATATATATATATATATATATATATATATATATATATATATACGTATGTATAAAAAAACACATACACACACATTATGATAATACCCTATATAAAATAACAAACTACATGTATGACATAAGCTATATATTGAAATCATAACTGAAAGGGAAGTGGTGTTTGATCAACACTGCCGGGATGCCATGTTGATATGACTGTTTTGTTTTCAATATCCACAAAATAGTTACATGGTAAATAACTGATGAACCCAACAAGAGAAAAATTACACATAGTACCATAATAACAAAGTATATGTATTATAAAAAAAAAAAACACTGAAGAAAATTACATAAATTACATTGACAGATATCGGGTAATAAGTGACTGAAATGACACAAAAACATTTTTGAAAAGTTTTTTAATGAATTTAGTGTTTAAGTTGTAAAGACTATCTAAAGACTTTCTAGACTATATATATTATGTACACTATATCTTCAAATATAAGTTGAACGTGAGTATAAAGATGAGGTCAAATTAGAAAAGAAAAACCAGGCAAATCGGAAGATCTAAGCCTAAAACCATTATCAAACCATTTGATAAATTTGCTTTAGCGATAAAAGAAAATCTAACAAAAACAGACAAATGAGTTTGTACCATATTTTTCGTTAAACACTGACTGAATATAAATAAATGATAACTTGTAAATGAAATCTTTATTCATTGTTGTAGTAAAGGGAATGAGACAAAAGAGAGAAAAATCTGAGGAGAGAAAAGCATAAGTTCTGTTCGATGTTGCATGAATGAACTTCAGCTGTCATTGTAGTTATGTGTAGTGGATTGTGTTAGACAGACGTTCAGGCATAGATTATACTTAACAAGTCGACTGCTGTTTGGTCCTTCGGTTAAAATCACCTTCTTTATATTTCTCTTGGTAGGCTCCAAAGAGAGCCGATTTGAGAAAAGAAGAAATTTTTTATCTCCACTCTCAATGGTCAATAATTCATTAATATAGCCAATTTTCATTCAAATTTTTGCTGTTTTTGTTTTTGGAAGGAATTATCATTATTGCAAGGAGCCTGTTTTTGCACAGAATTTGACAAGTTTTGTCCTTTCTTTATGACTGAGTTGACTATAAGTCGATGTGTTGATTTTAGACTACTAATAAGGTTAAGAAAAAAACCCTCAACTTCAAAGATATATGGTACCCATTTGGAGCCTACTTATCAAATAAAATAAATATATACTAAGACTCCAGAATAAATCATTAATAAAAATTATACTCTTACTTTTATTAAACTTACCAGATTTAATCGGCTATTGTAGATTTTTATCAGCTAAATTGAAAAAAAAAAAAAAAAAAAAAAAAAAAAAATCAACCAGATCTATCCAAAAAATGGCTTAGTAGGCGACCATGGTTTTATGGCAGTTTGTTAGTAATAATGAGTTGTCCATGAGTTCAAAGTTTTTAGCTTGAGGACATCATGTATTTCATTATAGAATACAAAATAAAAATCAAAGACTTACCAACGAGGGCTGGAGTGTTAACATTATAATTCCTATTCAATCAATCTCAATAGTTTAGCCAAAGAGGCAACAATATCAGAGATGAAAATTCTTGTATGAAATCGACAGCCTTCCTTTCTAATAATCTACAGCACAAAGTCATTTTCAACTTGAGTAAATCACCTCACAGATTACAATTTATAAATATACATATTTCATAATTCATAATTTTAAAAAAATTAGATAAAATTTTGTACTTTAAAGCATATCTATTATGATATCAGCACTTTCCTAATCTAATTAGTGATTAACTGCAGTGGTGAAGTAGTAAATTCCTTCCTCTTTAATTATTACCATACTGCAGGGATGAAGAGAAATTTTCACAATGAGATTGACATCTGGGAGAAAAAAGACCTTAACTTCTATGAAAAAATAATTTTATAGTTGAAATCTTTGTGCAATTATTAAGAAAGATTGGAAAAAAATCTGCTATCAGTTTTCTGAGACTAAACTCTATAGAGCATATTTTTCATAAAATTGATAGCATGGAACGTTGTTTGTATGTAAACAAAAAAAAAAAAAAGAAAAAAAAAGGCAATAATATTTGCATTTTGAAAAATTTCCAAAATTATGAAGAAGAAGACACTGTTGCACATTTGATGTTAAAAATTGTGCACAAATGAAAACAAGACAATGGAGGAAAAACAGACTTTGGATTAGACACTATTATCCGCTGCAACCATGATTAATATTAATATATCAAGTAAATAGTAATGAATATGGATAAATGATTAATAATTTTGAAGAATATTAATAAATCAGGTATATGTGCAGTTGAACTGCTGATAGTAAGTGAAATTTTTCAATTCCTTTTTGTATATCTGAAGTCAATTTTGACGATGGTTAAAAGTTATGTGGACACAAAACAAAAGAAACCTTTACAGCAAATGATGTTCATCCACATTGAAGTTTTATAACAAAAATTTAAGCAAGTGTTTCAAGTCAATTTTTTTTGTATAAAAAATTTTTGTGCACCCCTTGTCCAAATCTTAAACATTTCTTCTTTTAAAAAAAAAGAAAAAGTTTTTTCATTTTTCTATTAATGCGAGTGATATTCATGTATGTCCAAAATTAACAGGAATCTGTCAGTTTTCTGTACTTTGAAACAAACTGTCCAAGTTTCACATTCGAACGTATATGATTGAGTTTTAGTATGAGAAGGTCATTCACTACCTCATGATATATATATATATGCTAAAGGATGAACCTAACATTCCTGGCTTCGATGCATTTAACAAGGCAGTTGTTTCAACTTCTCCAGAGGGGCACTCAGTTAAAAGATATTTTCTAAACTAAACAAGTGCTGCTTGGGGTATGCAGTCAATTGTGTTGAACCATATCAAATTTCACGTCTTGCCAGAAGAATTTCACTCAAAGTTAATTCTCAGTATATTTTCAACTATGGAATTTAAATTTTTAATTAGCTCTCATCAAATATGGCATAATGATCTATTAATGGTTGATTTAAATAAGTACTTATAAAAATTCAATTTTATGTTATGATTAACGAAAGTTTGTTTTTCTTTTATTCAAACAAAAATTTGGGTTTTTTCTTTCTAGGAAATAAAAGAAAAAACCCATGAAATTAGAAAAAAAAAATTACAATTTTTAACAAGAATTGCAATGCACTGATTATGGGTCAACTAAGCGCAATAAAAATGAAATTCAAAATAAATTTGGTATCTCAACTTGATACAAAAAAACGAGGAAAAATTAACAATTTCAGTAAAGGTTATCTCCTATATAAATGAGAGGTATCTGAATGTCTGTAATGCTACAAAAAACCACCTGGACATTGGCAAAATTTCACATGTATACTCAATATACATAGGTAAAGGTTTTAAAATTGAAAATAATTGAGAAAAAAAACATTTTTAAAAGGTTTTGGGTGGGGGTATATTTGTAATGTAAATATAATGCCAACATGGAACCATAGCTTACTTTCTGTTCATGTACACGTCTTTATATATAATTCTTTATGAAGAAAAACCCCCCACTGCCACTTATGGGAGACTTTTTCATCCCTGTAACATGACAAATGGGACCCATAAGCTTTATAAATAGTACTTCAACAACTACATTTTTATTGATATTATGTTAACAACACTAATTGTTGGAGGGAGCCCTTCAAGGAGCCAAGCCTCCCAGGCCGCCAAATCTCTAACTACAACCTAAAGTGAAGAGAAACTTTTATATGTCAAAGCTTTAGTCCTATTTTTTACTCCTTAAATATTTTTCCCCAGGGTAGACAGGTATTCAGCTAGTTTATGTATGTTGGTACAGAAAGCAACAAGATCAAACACTTAAAGAAGTACAATCATGGTTTAACCTTTGAGACCAACATGTTTGATGATAATTCATTCTAATTTTTCTCTAAATAAAAGGTGATAAATTTCTATCATTGATATTTGTCATCAACTTAAAATTCAAATTCCAGCCCAGCATTTGAAGGTGATCAGTCAGAATTCACAAGTCACAGTATTACCAGATGTTGATGAAGTGCAAATCAGATTAAAGATATCTGGCGATGATCCCAAAACTTACTAAAAGCTAAATATCTTTTAAAACTTAAGTTTAGGAAAGAAAAAAAAGATAGAGATCAGAAAATTGGAGACTTAAGCCATATCTGCTATTAACATGTTTACTGCTACCTTGGATAGTGCAACAAAATAAGCACATCCTCTGTTCAGAGCCGCAAGGCAGGAATTGTGGAATGGAGACACACATGTGCATCAGAGACAATTGGCAATATACCACAAAATGTACATGTGCATTGTGTAGCAGCAACTATGTTAACACAAAACATTTAAGCAGAATTATTGCTGACAGCAAATTAATCAGATCATCGCATTATGAAAATTACTTTGAAAAAATCTCTGAAGAACATTTTCATTTTAAGATTTTTTTTTTTTACTGAAAATAGCCCTAAAATGTAAGTTTGCAAATACATTGATCTGTAGGTAAAAAAATAAGAAATTCTTTGAATGCATATTTCTACTGCAAATGTCTTGTTTATATTGTCACAACATTTTACGCAATCTATATTCAAATATATCTCCAGTTCTATTAGTTGTACACAGATGATTTTCCTCTTGTTTTTTGCTAATCTTTCTAATTACTAATGAAACAAAGATTCCAAAGATAAAAGGTAAGTGTGTCATAGTGTCAGCAAAGTCTACATAGATGTCTAAGTTCTCTTTATCTATTTCTTATCAGTTAGTTGTTTGAGTCTGATTTTGTGCAGTTTTGTAACTAGTGTGCAAGTTGGGGGGGGGGGGCAAAAATTATTTGGGAATTTCAATTTCGTGAGTGGTTTAGTCCCTGATCCCAAACGAACTTTGAGGGGATACTTAACTCTTATACTAAAATATATATCTGTATAATTTATCCATACATAAATAGACCTGTCATTTTTTACTGATAGTAACTGGATAAAACACACAGAGTTTTTCTTTGGTCTAAATAGTTTGAGGGTGTTAATCCAGTCATCAACGTTGTTTGCACAACTCTTCCTCTGTCACCCCCCAGCAGTGTAGCACCATCCAGGGATCGTGGGCCAAAGACTCCATTAGTAGGTCTGGAAATAGTGCACTCTGACTGTGAAGAACACTCTGTACAGCACTGCTGTGCACACAGATTGTTGTATCCTAGGTGACAATCTTTTCCAAGAATGCCTCAGTTTTGGCCCAACGGTGATAGAGTCAAACAGTGACACCGTAATTCAAAACGAATTAAAAGCTCTTCTTTAAATCTGTGACTGAGAACTCCATCATTTTTTACTTTAAATTTCCTGAATTAGGTACCCTATCAAACTACTGGCACATTCTAACGTGCTATTAGTTTGTTCGGAAAATAATGACCATTTTTTGTAGTTAATAATCAAGCTTTGTCACTTAACCGATTTGCCTAAGATGGTCTAGTATTGTCATATTGTCATAACCCACTATCTGGAACATTTCTCTGACAGTTTGGTATGGGTTTTGTTTGACCAACATCTCCAGTTGTTCATTTTCAATAGCAGATAGACAATCTCTGCTCTTTTAATCTTCAAGACTGAAATCTCTACCACAAAACTTTTAAAACCAAAGCCACATTATACAGTGGCTCCTTTACCTCATGCTAGATTTATTTCAAAAGCTTTTTTAAATGCATGGTGACTGAGTTTATATTTGTACAAGAGGATTAAGCACAACTCTCCTTTTAACAGCTTTAGGTTTAAAGGTCGACACCCTCTATAGCTAACTCCAGGATTAAACAGTGAATACTAATGAAAAGAGCACATTTTAATCATTCAACAAACTGTATATGTTGGTAGAATATACCATAGTAATGCTGTAGGTCATAACTTGAAGTTGGTATCTAGAGTCGGCCATTATTTTCAGAACAACCTATTAGTATTGATGCAAATATCATTGATACTTTGTAATTGTTGGGTCTTACCATATCGGGTTGATGCAAAATCTTTCATTATTATAAATCCATTGTACCGTTATTCAGTCATCAGAATATTTTCCCCAACTTTCTATGACCACTTTTCAACTAAATTGTGAATTGCCACAAAGAATGCTTCTGGTTTTTATTTGATAAATTCTCCAAGGAATTGCTCAATCTCTCAAACTTGTTGGAAATGCTGATTAGACAAGGAATGTTGCATGATACAAAACAAGTGATGGTCTGAAGAATACAATGCATGTGGAATAGCTATCCATCCCAGCTCCATTCTCATTTGCTGCATCACACTTTGTAGGAACCAGAATCACCAGTTGAGTTACTCAGCCAGAAAAAGTTTATATCTCTTTCAATGTATCCTTCCAACAAACCAGTTGCTCACTGTAGAGTTATACAGTAACAGTTTGCCCCAGTTCTAGTAATTTCTAATGAAGAATTCCTTTTGAATCCCACCAAATGAAGAGAAGAACTTTTTCCTCAATAAAATGTTAAGGTTGAGATATTGATGGCTTTCCAGGATCTAACCACAATTTGCTTCGTTTTGGATTCTCGTTCTAAATTCTGTAATTTCACAAGGAAACTGTTTTCCTAGCTTATGATCTTTTCCTAAAGCTTATAAATAATGTTTCTCAAGGCTTATAAATAATGTACTCTAGTTGACTGATTGCACAAGCAATTAAAGAATTGAGGAAACTTCAGAGACACTTCCAAATTTTCCCAAACATAAAACAATAAATAGATTATATTTGCTCAGATGAAATAGTAAACGTTTCTCAAAGTAGACGATTTTGAAAATATGTTGAATCACCGTAGCCCCACAAATGACCTGCCTAACCAACCAGCCAGCCTAGTGGGCTTCAGTTTCTTCTCTCTCTGCTTGTGTCTCCCAGTGCTCTGACATTTATTTTAGGGCTACAACCTTGAAAATTTGCATGACTATACCACTCAGCACCATTTACCCCCACCACCACCAAAAAGTACTTTTTGGGGTCTCTGTGGTCATTTCAGAGTAACCAACAATGCCCAAATCTTGTGCTGGTGCTATTTTTTTAAAAGATAATTTTAGATGAAACCTTTTAGTTAATTATGGGCTACAGTGATTCATTTATGTGAATTACAGATATCTTTACATTAAATTCAATTTTATGAAATTTCACGTCTTTGATTTGAACACATACTTCCATCAAGATATTCATCTCATGTATTAGAGCTATGCAACTGACAAATAATGTATAACATTTAGTAAATGTCATACCCTACTCTTCTCATTTGATGCCTTATCATGAATACATTCACTTGACACTTAATTTTAAGAGATGATGAAAATAATGCGTTCAAATTCATTGTACTAAAAGAAAAAATTTTTTAAAAATGCTTCAATTATATTTCTTAGCAGACATGCATTACTCTGCGTTTTCATTGAATCAGATTATTAACAAATAAGGGTGAAACTGTTATGAAAAGAATTATTCCATAAATGTAACAGTGTGGCAGAATTTCATATTACAGGTCAATTGAAAGCAGCAGAATAATCTATTCAAACAGTTCTTTTTATCTAATGGAACAATTTTAGAAGCATCACCATCAGAATTTGCTGATACCATATTACATGAATGTTTTTTGTAACTACTCAAGGAGTGATTTCATTAGATTTCATAAACCAAGTTTACTGAATTTACTCTACTCTCCTAAGTCAGCATCTTACAAGAAACTGATTATTCCAGTAGTTTACATATTAAGCTTAATCATCTTCATATATTTTTTAACGAAAGATGGGAACAAAATAGTATACAAAAATGATGTCAAAATTACTGGAACTTGTCTATATACATGTGTGTGTGTATTCATACATACACATCTTATTTCTCATATTTTGGATGCCTTCTTATCAAGATTTCTTTCTTGAAAGCTTTACAACCTGAATGTTTCAAACCCTACATCTGGAAAACCTGATGATGGATATATTTTTCATTATTTCTTCAAATTTATTGAAAACTTTCTCATTTTTCATCAGTCAAACAAATCAAATTTCATCATTCATCTTTTTGAGTAGTTAGTCTGTACCAATGATATACACTTGTGAACCACTTTTACTGTGTCCAAATTGAAAAAATATAATACACATTATTTTCATCAAGTTTAAAAATATGGAATTTGCAGGAAATTTAGTATAAACTTAGACAACCCTTTTCACAAAGTTAGAACAAGATAGCTGTAAAAATAAGCTCTCACAGAGAGATTTAAAATAGACAACTAACACAGATTGTCAGCCATTTTCAGCTCAAACATTCCGGTCTACAACTACAACTGATTCTTGTGCATAAATAGAAACCTGCCAATGTCCAAATGTGCACTAACCTATATGTAGTAGGCAGACTCTCTTAATATTCTTCAATATCTTCGCTCTGAAGCTAATTTTTCATTGTTCACTTATCTTCTCTTCAATACAGCATGCTTCAAATACATATATTCATTACTCTGTTTACTATCAGACATTTTATATTTTGTTTATGATTAAATGTTTGTATTTTTATAAAAAGATATTTTTTTTGTTTATCATTTCCTTTGCATATATTCCACTGTGATACTTGACTTAAGTTCATAAGCAAATGGTACTAAGAATATATGTATACATTTCAACTACAAACAACACTTCCTTTTAATGGCGACCCAAACTTCTTAATTTCTACAAAGGAATATTTATTGGAAAATCTTCCAAGGCCAAACAAAATTGTCAAGACTCAACATCTCATACTTAAACCTTTCCGAAAGATTTAGAACTCTCAAATTATGGCAATGTCTTCATTATATTCAAACAATATTTTATCAAGCAGTTATTGTTTGATAAGAGACAACTTTGCCAGTTGGTATAGAGAAATTAGCAGTTTTCTCTATCACTATCAAGATAACATACATATTTTCAAAATCAAAATCATTCCTTGAAAAATATTACAATTAATCCTGATCCTTCCAAAATTCACGTCCAACTGTATTATCATAATTACATTTTGATTTTAGAATTCAAAAATTTCAAATAAAGTTTATAACAGTTCATGTTTGAAGAATCTTTATCCATCTTGCAAAGCAATAAACTATTCTAAGAGTTTTTCAGACGATTGAACTCCTTGTTGTTCATATTGTTAACAGAACATTTTGGCCCATACATTCCAAAACCTTCTTTAAGTGTAATATCAAAATGTGTTGGTGGCAAACAAAATTTTCCAATGATGATAGTGAACAGAATATTTCAATGGTAGCCATACTACAATATAGGATTCGGGTTATGTCAATGTCTTCCTCTTTCCTTAAGGAAATGTCGAATTAATAACACAAATAGCAAGGAGTTCAACTCTTCAAATGTTAATGACCCTTCTTGAAATCACAGAGAATAGCAATGAATTAGATTTACAAAAAAATGAGCAAATCCCAAACATGAGCAAATTCTAAACATATAAATAATATACCAATAAATCTAGGATCTGTCATTGACTAGAAACTTACCCTATCACTTAGTTGATCCATTTAGCTAAGGCATAGGCTTCAAAACTAATGTGAAAGTTAGACATGTATAAAAAGACCTTCTGTTGTATTTTGCTCATTGAGTGCGGATGCAAAGTAAATACTGTGAAAAAAAATTCAAGACTTTTGAAATCATGAAATCATGAATATCTTATTCTGTAAACCAAAATGACAGCTTTGAAAGTCAAACATTGCTTTAGTTTCAACTACATTTCTAAGGAAAAAAAAATGTCAAAGTTAACAAGTTACGTCTTTTTGCAGCACAAGCTTTCAGTCCAAAATGGGTAACTAATGCTGTTGGTTGAAAAATACTTCATTTTCTACAAACTGAAAATAACGATTTTTGCTGAAATACATTGTCCAGTCCATAAACTATCCTGAGAGAAATTAAATACAATCTTTTATCAGTATTCATGTTTAATAGTACTAAAGATTAAAAATAAAAAGTTCATCTACTTTCTACTTTTTTCTACATTATCAGTATTTTTAAAAGTAATTTCTACAATAATAATCCTAAAATATAAAACATAAAGAGGATGAACATTAACATTCTTGTTATTGATCAAAATTTAATTTATAAGATGTGAGTGGCTTATATGTCAAAATCTTCACTTCATTACACTTCATTGGAATAAAATATAACACCCTCTCAGATAATATAGGGGGAAAATTAGAAAATATAATAATACATCAATTAACCAAGTAGACTTTGTTAAGGTACAGATGATATGCATCATTGCCCTTTCAGCCGCAGCTAGAGTGGAGTGAAGAGAAAGGCTTGAAATCCATGGAAATGAAATCCAATGAAAACTACATAGCTATATATAGAATAAGACTTAACCTGAGCTTTTCATGGTGAATACAGAGGAAGGAGATAAAATTTACATACAGCGTTGCCAACTTAAAGATTGTTTTGCGCTATATCAACCTTGAGAAAGTGTCAAAAACTGCTAAGAAGTGCTACTGTTGGTAATTATATGGCAATCTTTAGTAGCAAGAAAATTAACTAAATCTTTTGAAAAAAAAAATGGTACTAAATGTTGGATTTTTGGGCTGTTAAATGAAATGGAAAAAAAAAATGTTTAATTGGCAACACTGTTTTATATGGATAGATTTGTGCAGGTTTTTTCCAATCATGAGTAATTGTGACTAGTTGACCAGTCTATCTTCACAGTTCCCTATACGACTAAATCCTGTCTTGGTTAACAATGTGTAACAGCTTTTTTTTTTGTTACTGCTGCTTAGGCAGGTAGGTGAATAAGTTATGGGAGAATGGTTAGTCCAAGTGCCCACTCATTCCTCTACATTATACCATCCCTCAGGGCAGAATGAAGAAATGGAGACTAAGATTAATTTTGAATATGATTAGCAGATTTCATTTTTTAATGCTGATAACCATAAGGCCAACTTGCACCTATAGGAGAACCTTACATTTATTGTTCACTAAAAGTGAAACAGTTTATAGCAATAGTAAAGGAAGTGTGAGGAAAGGAAGGAGCGATAGGAAATGATTGAAGAGGAGTAAACAAGACAAATTATCAAGAAAGATTTCCCACATAATTACATGATAAATAATGTAAAAGTAGATTGTAGCATTCATTTACAGCAAAAACAGGTCTGGTTAGTCACTCAATAGAAACTGTCACATGGCCAACATCTCAAGGCAGCATGCCATGTGAGGGAGGGTGCTCAATTAAAAAAGGACAACGTATAAGTTACTTCTCTCGATTTTTGTTGGATCACTAAAAAGTCTCAATTTAAAAAAAGAAGCATGAACGTTGGACACAAAGTAAGGGTTCAATTTGGTATAAACTTTCATTGCTAATTGAACACCTCACTAGAAAACAGGGAGGGGGAAAGAAAAAGGAAACTGTTTTTTTTTTAAGAGTAATTTCAACTCTCTAGTACGATCGGTGCAACCTGTGCACATGATACATACATAGCTAGCCAGTCAGGCCCACTTGAAAACTGAAGAAACCACTTTTGGGTGACGATTACAAGAATGGTCCGATATTCAATTCATGGATTTGGAGAAATTTTTACATATTATGGTTAAATGCAAACAGGGCCGTTAATTAACAAGAGATGCTACTTGAAAACAATAGATAAATAAAAGGAGAAAAATCAATCACTTGAATATAAATGTTAAGTAACATAGAAGCATAAAAAAACTCTACTCAGGTAATATAACTAAACACAAATTGTCCTAAAATCATCTCATGAATCCTCAATTAACACTTTTAAAAGCATAGCCAAATAATTCTGTAATTGCACTCCAAGTTTTCTAGGTTGTAAAATAATTTTTTGTTAAAAAAAAAAAAAATAGATCAAATGATCGAATTAATATTTAACATTTTTTAGAAACTTCAGACTGTTCATCTAATAATTCAAAAACTAACATTACATAGCACAAACTTTCATTTATATGTGAAATATGAGAAAACACAGAAATTACACTCTGGGAAAATTTCTAAAGGAAATGAGTAAAACAAAAATCCATCCCAAGTAACTTCTTTGAAGATCTTCAGAGAAAAAAATTACAACAAATCCAAAATAAAAATACTAAAAAAAATATTTAGAAGCTGTAGGTAACAAGGTATAAAACAGTTTCACTTTCTTGGTATTCCATAATTACATAAACAGCGATTTAGAAAAGTCTATTTTAACTCCTCATTTAAGAAGTTTGTCAGAGTTCAAATTCACACCTATTGCCCTTTCATTTCTTTGGAATAACTAAATGCAATAATAACATAATGTACATCAGTTTTCGTAATTGAATTATTGTTTCTGAATACTTCTTTATTCATTATATCATCAAGTTGCAAACAAATACAGAGGTACCTCTGTTGACGAGGACAATCTGTTCAACAAAACATCTCATTAGATGCAAATTTATTGAACAAATAGTAATACCAATGGTATTTCAGTATTTTCATTTCAAATAAAAATGATATTAACAATAACCTTGTAAATAATTTATAATGTAATAATTACTTCTTAAATAATGTATAAATACAAGTAAACATGTAACTATTGTAACAGATAAATAATCACAACATAATTCAACAAATGTCTGTGCACCTATCTGTAAATAAACATCTAGATGCTACAAATAAATCTAGATAATTGTAAATTAAATCTATATGATTATGGATTATTTTATGGAATTCTGTAGTTTTTTTTCTCTTATTAAATGAAAATATTTTACTAAGAAATTTCAAGAGAAATTTCAAAATGAGAGGTGCCACTGTGTGTGAACATGAATGCTTATCAATATCGTAAGTGGATAAACACTAAGCTGAGATCATTATTCATTTTATTAATTATAAAAAACTTTTATGCTGTTACAGATTTTTAAATATAAATACATTAAATTATACGTATAAGATGTACTAATCAGCGAGGACCGAGTGTACAGGTTTCTACACATTCATATTAGAAGTGAACTAATATAATCACTCGTTCAAGTAATTATAAAAGAAAATACATTAAATTGAATAAGTTAGTGCATACTAATCTTAGACTAATGTAATAAATAAACAAATATTTATTTTACGTGCATATGCAAAAATATCATTCTTGAACCATAATCATCAACTTATGTAATGGAAATAACGTATGACGTCAGATATAGTGGAGTTGATTTTTAGTGGATCACATTTTTTGATTTTCTTTATGATATCAAAGTTTTTTTTTCTTTCTGAGATGCTTTTCTTTCATAAAATTACTGATGGTTGCCACTAGAGTAAATATTTTAGTCTTTCACTGAATATATAATGACATGATGTTTAGTGTGAAGCTGTATCTATATGCGATACTATCAAGTTACAAGTGCCATCATGTATGTTCAATTTTATGAAAAGTTAAAATCTCAATGAGCAGAAAAAAAAATCTGTCATTAATCTGTTCAAGGTCTAATCACTCAATCAATAAAAGAATACAGAGTTTTATGAAGATAAAAGGGCTGATTTTTATTTGCTTCTTTAGACAAACAAGCAAGCTTCTTTTATCTAAATAGAGTCAATTTTATTAGGATGGCTCTATATGCTTAAAAAAAAAAATCATATTTAAAAAAAACAAATCAATGTCTTTAGTAGACAGTATAGGAAAAAAACCTACCTGTCTACCAATGGAACATCTAATACCTAAAGAATTGAGGCAGACATTGGCCATCTACCCAATGGTATAGAAAGGGTAGAAGAAAAAAATAAACAGAAAAAAAAGTTTAAAGGTAGATATCAGTCCAGGGACAAATTCTGTACATTTTATGTTCTGCATCATTGAGAAGTACAGCTGCTGTAAATGTAGATGAAAGCCAGCAACGATATGGGTACCTGGCAATAAGGTGTGAAGCATATGCTCTACTGCCATGTCCGTCTCTACATACACAACCTCAAGCTTCAAATTGTAATAGTGAATAGCATCAAGGTGGTCGAAATCAGTGGCAGAATCAGTTCCTAAATAAAGCTCTTAGCCTACTTGACTGACAGTCCAACAATCAACTTTGCTTTAACTGGCTCTAAATCCTTGTGATAAAGGTAGGCCAGTCAGTCAGCCATCTATTTTTTGACACCTCAAGCATTCACCATTCATCAGTAATGTTAGGTTTATCACACAAGACTAAATGGATGATATTACACAATAAGTTGATTAAATATGATGCAATCACTTGAAAATCATTGAATAAGTAATAGATACATTTTATATTGAATCACTGTTGCCCCACAAATGGCCCGACTAGCCAGCCAAGGGGGCTACATATTCTTCATGCTTCATATGTGTGCATGTGTGTGTGTGTGTGTGTGTGTGTGTCTCTATCTCTCTCTCTTCCTGGACGCTTTTGGTCATATTTTGGGGGCTACAAACTTGAAATTTTGCACGAGTAGATCACTATAAAAAAAATTTTTTTAGCCAATAATACCAAAATTTTGTGCTGGTATTTGCAAGATAATTTTAGATAAAAGATCTATTTTTTAAAAAAATTTTCTATATAATTAGTTCTGGTACATGAATGGCTATAGTGATCCATTTATAAGGTACGGATGTTTTAGATTACTGTTCTTAAACCTTGACCAAATTAAGGAATGTTAATAAATCTGTGCATTCTTTCTGAAAATGTGGCATAATATAGAGTGTTTTGAAAGCCAATGAGATCTTCAACTTGAATAATAAAAAGGATGAAAATAAAAATATAGGGAAAAAGCTTACCATATCTACTCAAGTACAATTTGATTTCAAGTATCACTTTTGTAGCTAAAAATCAGTAATATATTTCATTCTTTTACGTAACGTAACCACAGAGTACAGCAGTATTTATTAATATTTTTCAAAGAAACCAACATAGTATTGGTGCAAATTAAAGAAAAAAATGTCATTATTTATTGGCTGGTTTGTCAGTCATGGGGAAAGGGGAGAATGATATTTACAAATCTATGATGCATTTTTCAAAAAGCTAAAAGAAAGAGAAAAGAAAGAGGAAAGAAAGTAGAAGAAAGACAAACAGACAGCTGACCATCCCCACTTTCTAAACCTTCATCTCTTTCCTTAGATTTTACTCCATCATTATGTTTGTTATCATAATACTGAAAAAAATTACAGTTTTTCTAAACCTCAAATAAAATGCTACTCTCAATTTTGACTGATTTTTTATATGGAATTTCTAGCATTATATGGGAGTAAATAGAGTGAAAAACTTTTAAGATAGTAATTGTTTCATATTTCAAGATTGTGTAGATTAGTGATTCAACATGGGTGCTATTGCCATCCTGGTGGGTGTTGGTCTCTTTTAAGGGAGTGTTGAGGTGGCTAAGGGACCTGAAGAGTGTATTTGAGCTTCTAGATGAGACATTGTGGATATTTCATTGATATCTATGATTCTGACTTACAAATGGCTGTTCTTTAGTAGTATCTGCTCACACACAAGAAGAAATTAGTACTGGATGGTTATTAAATGCTTACTTTGCCAACCTATTTCTTCTATATAAGTAACTAATATGTGGAAAATTATCATGCTTAATACCCAGTTACTAATGTCTGAGGATAAAGGGAAATAACCGATTAAAATTATCTCCCTAGCTATTGTTTTCAAACTAGTGCACCTTAACTGAAATAAAACATGCTCATGTGCAGTATTGTAAGAACCACCAAGTATGATTATCAAAAGTAAAAACTTATTTTCATATCTTTTCTCTACATGTGTTCCTGCATGTATAATTCAGTATTTTTCAATTTCAAATATGGATAAGTATTTGAAAAGTGTGATACTGAAGAGGCTGATGGCAGCTTAGTCTCGACTTCTGTGACCCCCACCAAAATAGACAAAACAAGAGAAAGTCCAACAGTATAATGGCATCATTATTTTCAATACAGTTTCATTACATGACCAACAAATCAGCAAAGTCTGCTATGTCATTCGTAAAGAAGTACTCTCCAATGAGGCTATGAGACTGTGGAGACTCCAAGTTCAGCTTCATGAGAAATATCTCCAGGTATAACTGGAAGGGGCATTGTAGCATTTTGCAAACTGAAGAAAACATACTACTCATACATTTTCACTCCTTACAAAGAGATACACTGATTCTGATGTTGATAAATGGCCTCAATACTTCAATATTCCCAGAAAAATTGCAGAAATCTTTCATAGTCACTGAAATGTTAATTCTGCCATGTATTTTTGAAGTTCGGGCTACTGATCTCAATATGAATGAAACGTTCTGAAATCCATCCTTTCCAGTAACAGCACTGTATGTATTGTGACTTATTGATAAAATGGGAAATAGCATCTTAAGTCAGTTGTTTGTAGAGTTGTGAAAGAAAAGAAAAAAAAAAGGAAAACAACTGTACGAAACAAGACAGTGTTAATGGCTTATATATGATTCATCAAAGAGGGTAAATGCACATAAATACTGTTTTGTAGATTAGAGAATCACTATACGAAGAGTTAAAGATATATCTTATGACCAATGATATAATAGTAATGAACATTACTGGTTGCGCAACAAATGAGGCACCATCAATGACAGGTCGCTACGCTGGATTAATTACATCTATGAAAAAGGAAATCTTTTTGTAATCCATTGTCTTATTCATATTCAGCATCTTGTTGCTAGAATCTTAGTCTGTTTCTACATTCAACACTTCCTCTTACAATATCTGTAGTTAACAAGACTAAAACACATTTATTGAATAGCCGATTATTCTGCCAACTGTGTCAAGATAATGAAGAGGAACTTTTTTTTCCACCAATTTTATAAAATAAATTTACAAGAATTTGTTCACATGTGCTCTAATGTGAAATGTTGCAATGTCACAGACAATAAGCCAAGTAGGAAAGATGAAGTCATTTGTTCACAGAACAAAAGTCTGCAAAATTAATGGTGACAGAAGTTGAAAATTTTCATTTGAATCAATCAGCTAGCACTTTTTATTGTTGCTATTGAGATTTTCAGTAGAGTCATCGAATTGTAAAAAAACATGTTAGAGAATATTTGTTTCCAAATTAAATTTTGTTTTTATACAGGATAGTCTTGGATTATTTAAGATTCTCTCCAAACTGCTCTTTTTAATGATAGAGATTTCTGATGAAAAATATAAAACTTTTTTCAAAAAACAATCGGATATCATAGAAAGAACAAGCATTCTTCATATAGATTGTTAGAATACAGAGTAATTAAGCACATAAAAAGAAATCTTATTTATAATCAGTATTTCTATGGAAATTTATTATTTGTTTTTTTATCATCAAGGAAAAAAAAAGTGACGAGTATAAACTGCAATTGGAAAGCAAAATGAACAAGTAATTCATGTTAGAATTGTAAAAATCCGGAAGATTTCAACTGGAAAATGATATTTTCTTAATTTACTCTAATGATTCACAATGATTCTATCAACCCTCGTCCAAGTCTGACAATTAGAAGTTTATTTTTCATCAATGTAAGGATGCAAAAGCTTTTTTAATGAATATACTGCAGATCATTGTGAAATCAAGTAAACTGATTTTTCACAAAATTTTTCTAAAAAGTTGCACCTCATAACTCTGGTTTTAAACATAGCAAGATCATTCTTTGAGCAAAATATCCCAGAATCTTTTCTCTATAAAATAATAAAACTTTCACCTTAAAACAAAACATTCTTCCACCACATACACCTATGTGATCAGATAATCACAACTACAAAAGCTTCTCTCAATTTCTCTACAAATCTACTGACCTACCATCTTTAATCAGAGATAGAGACACAATAACCAATTTGTTTGAAATCCCAACCCTCATTAAAGATTACTCCAACAAAACAAGAAAAAAATCAGTGGAAATTGAATATAAGCAGGAATCCATTGTTAAGGTGTTCCTCCTAAAGAACTACCCAATTCCACTTCGGCAGAAAAGAGAAAGAAGATACAAGTCAGATTTTCGGCTAACTTAGAGTCAGTTGATGCATCTGACTTCTGAGTTTGTTCAAAGTATAACATAAATACATGGCTTACTGGTTAGCTTTAACAAAATCATATTTTAATAAAAAATACCAAGTGATGACTGAAGATAGAAGAGCTTGAAATAATTATGCTTCATCAGCTGCTGAGTGAAGTCAAAAATTTTGTTATCCTTATATGATGTGCAGCATTACCAAGTGTCTAATGAGATAAAGATATCTGTTGGTTGAAAGATACCTAGAATGGGCATCCTCTAAGAAACTTGGTAACTCATATCCTTAAGTCCAAACACCAAGAAGTACAAAACGGGCATGGATATGATAGAAATTAGGGTAAGCAGTATGTTCTCATCCTTGTTTATTAATATAGTAAAAAACAAATTTCAACTAGTGAGGAAGTAATGGAAGTAATAGAAAAAAATGGAATATAAACTATACAATATCAATTTTGGATATATTTTTCAATTCAATAATTAACCATTAATTGAAATTGGGAGCATCACTAAGTCAATTTGTTACCAATATAAAAGAATACAAATATAATGATCTAAATGTAACATTATAATAATCAGTGATATACTACACATGTACTAAAGATAATATTCCCACAGGGACAATTTATAATTACAAATTATTAGTTTTCAATTTTTTAGTTGATGGAAAGATTTGAATTTCTCCACTTAACCTGATAACCTGATCCTGATGATAAATAGGAACCAGAACTGTTAAACACAAATTCAACTTTTTTTTACTTATATCTAGACTTGTAAGTATTGTTTTCTTCTCATTTATAGAGTTTAGAAATGTAATACAGTGGTACCTCTTATAGTGAAGGACATTCATAACAAAATTTCACTTAGCGAGAGGTCCTGATAGCTAACCAAAATATCTCTTAGCAAAATACTTCCTGTCAGTGAGATAAAAAAAAAAAAAACTACAAAATTTCATAAAATTATCCTGAATCATAAAATTCATATTTAGTCTAGGTGCAGACGGAAATTTGGTCAATTATAATAAGATTATTTATCACATTATTAACATGTTTATTAGTATTTGTACATTTTTTTTAGGAAGAAATTAGTACATGATTTACAAAGTTATCATTATGGTTTTAACGGTCAAATATTTTTTTACTTCTAAACATATTGCTGAAATCCCATAGGTATCATTATTCACTCAATGAATCTTCATCTAATGAGATGTCTTGTGGAATGGACTGTCCTCGTTAAGAGAGGTGCCATTATAATAGGAAAAACAACTGCATCTAGCTGATCAATTCCTATTCACCCAGGCAATTAGGAATCGGATGAACATTTAGTTGAACATTTTTCAGACAACCAAATCTGAATGGTTCTACTTCACAGCTGAAACAGATAGAAATGTTTCAGGAGTCATAGAGGAAATCAATCATAAATCTCAAATCTCGGCAGAGACCTAAGCTGTGACATTTAACTTATTTGGCTTAACGAGATTTAAAGATATGACGTAAACATTTTTTAATCAGCTCCAAACTTCTTGCTTCCCAACCTCACTGTAGCCATTGATCTCTAATGGTAATATACAGATGCTGAATTAGCAGCCATACAACTCATCTATTACCAAGAGTCTATAATTTATTCAAAGTAATGATACTCCTAACTTGTTCTAATGAGAAGTATTTACTTTTTTTTTCAGAATTTTACGATGAAAAGGAAATTCTTGTATTTCTAAGTATCAAGTTTCTCTTACTTTGTTTTATCACAAATAAAAACAATGTTCCAAAGAGTAAGCATATCATTTTTTGAATTAAAATTATTCATTTGCCTCTGTCAACAAAGTTGGAAGAAGTATATCGTAATCACAGGATATATCGGAAAGTTCTTGATAAATGTCAATAAAATATAATAGGTTGGTCATGTATTATGGAATAAGTGATTAAATTTTGGGATGGATCCAGGGATTAGTTTTTGATCAAGTGATATTTATAATATTTAGCAGGAAAAGGAGTTGAAAAATGATTGATTAATAAAAAAGGTACATTTGAATTTCAAAGAAGTAACTCTACATTAGTACCTTTCAAAATTCTGCAACGTTTTTTTTAAATTCTTATTTGCATTCAGTTTTTAGTTTACAGAGGTATATGTTCTAAGAGTGCATTATAGTGGAAAAATGTAATAAAAATCAAAATGGTAATTTGCTCAAATCAGTATAAATTAGCCTCATAGAATTTGAAAAAGATTGAGATTTCAGAACTTATAATTATTTCTCTAAGCAAAACTGGTCATACACACCTGATATCAGTGAATAGTAGATACTTGAATATCAACATATCAGACACCTCATATAAATGGTAAACAGTTGAATATCAAGGAAGAAAACTTTAATAAAAAAATTCAATTTCCATCTCCAATGTATAGTGTTTTTTGACCAATTACTTCTTTCGTTACTCATCAGTCAGAAATCAAAAAGCATAGAGCAAACTTTATCTCCACCAGATGTTCTCAGGATGATTAGGGGAACTAGCCTCTGCTTACATGATGGTTACAAACATCACAAAAGTTGATAAAAGTAAAAATTAAACAAAACTGTTGAGAATAAATAAGGTTTATCCTACTGGTATCATGGTATGAAATTTGAATGCATCATTTTCAATACACACACATTTCTGGCATTACGACAAAAACAGCTTTTTTTTAAAAACGTGCAATGTTTTATTCATATACATTTATACAGATATTTAAATCAATGAATAATTAAAAAGGAGTTAATGAATAAACAATTATAAATGGCACTGGGAAACAAATTTGGCGTTACCAATAGAGCTGGTTAAAAATATTCTAATGGTCTGAAACTCATAGAGAAGAAACTCAAAATGAAACCAGATGTTTGAATATAAACCTTTCAGTGGTCAGGTAGAATTAAATCGTACAAAAGTCTACAACTAGTGTGCATGTCATACATACAGGTTTGAATACTGATGACAGGAAATCTGCAGTACTCCCTGTCAAAGTGTTCCAGGTCAACGGACGGCTGTACTCCAAGAAATCCATGAGACAGAGCATAGCATCTCAGTTCTTTGCATCACAAATCTACATAAGGTTGATAACAAAAAAATAAACATTCTTAATTTTGAAAGTAGAATAATTGAAAGATAGATCCTATTTACTCTAGTGATTCAAACTGGGTTTTCCTGGTGAAAATTTAAGATTTTTTTGTAGGTTCTAAGTACCAGTCAACAATGAAATTTGCTAATAAGTGAGCTAACAGACTCAAAATGAACATTTTTTTCAAGGAAAGAGATCAGAATTATCAATAAGAGCCTACATTATTGTTTAGATTTTTTCATAGAAAACAAATCTGAACAACAGAACAATTAACAAGTATAAAAGTAAGGCCTCGCTTTAATAAACCTCAATATGATGAATTTCAGCTTCAACAAACTTGTGGATTCATTCGAACTGACTCCAGATTTACAAAACAAACAATAATTTACTTTTATCAAAAAACTAGTCTCTTTTACACAATGATCATTTAAATTTTTTAAATTTAATATCATAACAGATTTAAGATGTAGAAAGTCAATAGCTGTAATGTATGTGCAATACTTTTTGACAATTTAATCTAAATCCATGTTGCAAAAATTTGAAATGAAATAGCAAATAAATATTGAGTAGAATATTAAGATGAAGATAAATAGTAACGAGAAAATTAATGGTGATAAAATAAGTCAAGGTACTTATGATTTTTACAACTGGAGTAGATAATATTTTCAGGTAAATTAGATTAAATTCTAAATTCAAACTTCAAATTTCAAAATGCTAGGGTATGTTATGTGGGAGCAATGATTAGAAATTACACCTTTTTTTGTAAATTGAAATTCTGCACAATTAATTAAAACTCAAAACAAACTTGAATCAATTGAAAATTTTAGAGAAAATCATGAAATTAGGGTTAAATTTAAAACCAAGAATGCTGTCATGATTTTGATATGACAAGAATTCTTTGCCACTGTTTCAGATAATATTTGGATGGATTTAAGCAAATCTAAATTTAAAAAGAAAAAATTTTGAAATTAAAATCAATATTGGGAAAATGTAACATTATTTTAGTATGATAGAATTCTTCAGCACAGTTATTGCTTCAAGTAACACTGATATGATACTTCAGAAGGGATTTTTTTTGGTGTCCCAACCTATGAAATCGGAAAGTACCAAACTTTCTCATTTATCAAAAGGTTCGATAAATGCAACGAACAAATAAAAGTAAGATTTAAAATAGAATGAGGGGGAAACTTCCTCTAGATTTACCAAATGATGTTGGTTAAATTCAGTGAACCTTCAAACTTACCACTCATTTACTAAATGAGGGCAACCATCAGGTATAACAAACTTTCAGCTGACGACCCCGCCATTAGTTCATTACAGCAATGGTTTACTATATTATTTTTTTGATGCATTTAAAATTAGATTTTTGAAAAAAATATTCATTCTGTAGAACAACTTTAAAATTTACAAAAATTTCCAACTTTACAAAATAATGAGTTCAATGAGTTTCTGTAAAATTCATTAAATTTATATCATAGCATGAAAAATAGTAAATCCTAAGATGTGTGTGTGTATATATATGTGTAAAAAATATATTAGAGAAAATATTAAAGTAATAGCCAAACACTTCAACATGATTGCAGCAACTATAATACCTGAGTCTTCAGCCAATAGCAAGTAGTTTGCTAATCAATTGGATTACATAATCAATAATGGAAAATTAGTATCACTAACTTAATGACATTGAATAGTTTATTTCACTCAAAACATTTTAGTTGAATAGTTTATTATTGATTATGGAAACTTTTAGAATATTCATACACAATTCTATCTTTAGAAAAAAATAAATAGCCTGATGAAGTCTCCTTCACGTATGAATTATGTCTAAAATGTCTGAAGCTATTCAGTTATAAACTTTGTGTATTTAAATATATCATGCCTTTTCTCTCTTCCTTAACGCTTCATCATTATCTGATGAACAAATGTTTTGCGTAGATAATTTTGTAGCAATCATTTTTAAGCCCCTGTTCCCCATTATCTTTAAAAAAGAAGTGGAGAGAGCTTGCTTTATAATAAATGTATATTCACTATCTTCTACCAAAAGAGAATGCTATAATTTACATAGACATAACTTTTAATGTAAGACAGAAGAAAGAATAAATGAAAAGAATTGATCTAAAACATAATAAGTGCCATTTAAAAGATCAACATGTTCAATTGAATTGAAAATTAAATTCTGGATTTAAATCTTTTTATCTTATTACTGACTTATATATATATATATATATATATATATATATATATATATATATATATATATATATATATATATATATTCAGTCTATAAGGTTTTTATAAGATGAAAAATTAAAATCAAGAATTGGATTTTCAATTTAATAAAACACATTTATTTTTCAAATGATGCTTATGTTTTACGACCGTGCCGTTCATAAATAATAACTGATCTTCAATGTGTCATTTTTTGCAAATGTATGAGAATGCAATGGCAGATTGAATGCTGCTTGAATAATTCTACTCTATAATATTTTCAAAGCAAACACATGGTATGAAATGAGATTCCAGATAATCTGAAGTGTAAATGGCTGCACATGGTTCAGAGGTGGATTAATTGAAAGACTCCTAAAATCTGATCAAGGAGAGAAAAAAAAAGAAAACAAAACATACTTGATACAAGAATGTGCACTACTTATAAAATTATACATAAAATCTAATTTTCAATAAAAAATCTCACTGATTGGATGATTTCAGCAGAACTTAGTTACATTCAGAGATTTAGACTGAAAGCGATGTACATTTAGAGAGATGAAGAAAAATTTTCAATTGAAAAAAAAAAAAAAAAAAGAACAATATCTATTTACCGATGAAAAAGAAAAAAAAACCCAGTAAATCTGACTAAAGAGTTAATTTTAAAGTAATCTTCCTAGTGATTCAGCTGATGCTAGTATGTATTTGAGAATTTTGAATATGATATTTAATACTTAATGCTCATTCATCAGTTCTAAGCTCTGAATGTATTCTAATTTCAAGGATTTCATTGTAAATATCAAAAATGTAATTTGTTACTAATTTTCAACAATATCTTTACCAAATAAAAAAATACATTATGCATGAATGTATGTGTGTGAGTTAGCTAAATTGTGTGAGTGATCTTCAATTTGGCTAATAAACAAGGTATTGTTAGAACTTTTAGTTTTTTCAATAGACATAAAGAACTTTAGGTTGAATTTCATGCTAAAGATAGTAAAAGCTGATTAAAACCATATTTTCTGACAATATTTTTTTTTCAAGTGTAATAATAACAAAGTAAATTTGCAATTCAGAATATTCTAAAATAAGATATTTGAGATTTTAAAAATTGATAATATTGACATATTTATCAGAAGCCATTCTGTAAAAAAAAAAAAAAAATGGAGCAGGGCTTTTAGCTTAAATTTCATCGGTATCCATGAATGCTCTCAAAATACCAAAAATATGAAGACAAAATAATTGATAGCATTCAATCTTACCTGAAAAAGTATATTATATAGATGTAAATACATATATATTATACATATAGTCCATATCAAGATTGTAAATTATTCTCTAATGAAGTCAGAGATTATGATAACATAGCTACATTGTTCTGAGTTCATCAATGACACAAATTCATCACAGCATACTAATTCTACTGATTATGTAAATCCCATTATCTGATGAATACAGTCATTGGACAACAATTGGTAAGGAGATTATAGTTATCCTATTAATGTTTGAAAAAATGTTGATGCTTTCACTACCTACCTTATGTCAAGAAGACTGACATTTAGAATAAGGCTATGCAATAGTGCAACATTTTAAATCTATTTGAATGTTGAACCATGATTCTGCCAATAAATTTCAGCCGATATCATTATTAAATTAAGACGAACTTATCACAAAATAATGTCAGCAATGGTGGCAACGAAATGAACAAGATTATTTTTTTTCTCTAATGACGTTATAGATTTCATTCATTAAACATAGTTGGTCTTGCAAATTTTCTACCTGAAAAAATTGCTATTGTACTGTGATAAAATGCATATGAATGCTAGATATTAAAAATGTAATTAAAAAATAGATATGAAGAAAGAAATGAAAGAAATACCTACATCTAAATTTTATCATGCTTATAGTAAAATATATTGTTTGTAATTGATAAACTAACTTCTTATTTTCCTAATCTTATCAGATGTATAAGGATGGATTTTTATAATCTGATTCAAGCTTAAATTCTTTAGTATATATCATCTGGCATTTTAGATCCAAAAATAAAATATCAACTTCAAAGTATCGAGATTTTCAATAATTTTCCTATCTAAATAGAATGTGTTTAAAAATGGGCAAACATTCAAATAGATCTGTCTGAACTATGTATTCAATGTTAATTTTATTTATAACAAGTAAAAGCCCATTGCATTGCTAGTGGTATACTGAAAGCTATCAGTACATTTACACAGTAATTTGAAAGGGTAATGCAAGGTACCTGTTTCTAATGAAAACTATTCAATCAATTTGGGGTAAAAAAAAACAAAACAAAATTGATACATCAACAACAGTAGCATTAATTGTAGTTATATTATCAGCAGTCACACGTATACACACACCCCATTGTGCAAACACAATATCCCCTTCCTGTCTTTCTGTTGCTTGTTACAGACAGACTGAGAGCTTGCAAATTATATAAAGGATTTGTTTGATTTGTGAGTGAAAATCCATAAATGTCCCCCCTGTCAAATATAGATCTGAATCAGATAAAAATTATATCAAACATAGGGTAAATACAAATACATCAGGAAGAATTTAATGTATTTTTTTTTATACAAGGACAAATTTCATTTCAAAGTTTCAAGTTTTTTTTTCAAAGGTAACTTCTTAAATGATTTTTATACTTCAGTATTCAAACTACCAAAATATGCAAGCAGTTCTTTATGGGATAGATGAATAAAAGTGAAAAATACAATATTGCAAAAATACACAGACTGGTTCCTTGCGAAAAGGTTTTGTTTACATATTTTTAGAAGCAGACCCCCAGATTCAAGTTGAGAGTCAATAGAAATATTTAAATCTAAATTTCAGTTTCATGTGTTTAAAAGGAAAATTTCTTTAGAAAGCAATAAAATTCAAAGTGAAAAGTATAATTGTTTGTTTAATTTTTCAAAAGAAAAAAATGTCCATTTTTGAAATGAAATAAAAAAGGAATCTTATTTTGAGAACTATTTCATTCAATTATTGTTTTATGAGAATCTGACACTAACACTGTCAACATAAGTTTCTTCAGTTTTTCTGTTAGTCTAGCTATGAATGTATCAAGTGTACAGGCTGCACAAATGGGGCTAGAAGGCTGAAAATTCCAATTCTCATTATGTCTAGAAAAATCTTTTTTTTTCTCACCCCACCCCTAAATAGGTTTTTAGTGGAGGATTCAATTTACATGTTTACGTAAATTGATTCCTTAATGTTTACTTGGTTTTTAGAAAAAGTGATCACTGCTCTACGAAAAGCAAAAAGTAACTTATTCACTGATCAGCACTTTAATCAATTTCTAAATTGATCAACCCCACTCCAAACACAGCATGCTGCCAAAAGATGTTGGTCATGTGACGATTTTTATCGAGTGACAAACCAGACCTATTCTCAATTGGTTATATATAAATATATATATTATAGGAAATGGATATCATAAATTACATTATATCAAATTGAAAGTGTTATTTGAAATAATCACCCGTCATTACATGGTTGATTATTTGGCCTAGACAATGTAAATAGAATAAACAATGGAAGAAAATGAAGCTGACTAGGCCATAGCAGAAAACACGTCCTATCAAAACATATTGCTTCTACTATGTTTGTTTCATCAAATCTTCAGAAATACTCCACAATATGTTAGAGTAAAACTGAAAAAATAAACTGGACCAAGTAGATACAAATACTCATCAAACACGTAGCTTCTGCAAGACAAATCTACTTGCTACCCCTTCTAATGGGGTCTATTTTCCAGGAAAACATTCAAGTGGGGATTCTTAGTTTATTACAAGTTGCATTTTCGAACAATCCCAATATCTCTGAAAATTCCCTAAAATAAACAATCTAAAGGGAAATGAATAGTATGGTCAGTATTGTTGCCTACTTTGTTTCTAGGAATATTATGCAAAATCAATCTAGTATGAGAGAATCTTCATCAAAAGGGTGATGACCCAATACAAGATCTCTATACCTACTTACACACACAGGTCAGTCATTACATGAAGCTGCTTCCACAACATTAAATATTATTCTCTTAATCAACAGGATCTGAATATAATGCTAAAAAAACGAGTCATATGAAATTATATAAATATCTTAGTAATGGTAAGATATTCATTAATTGAAATTGTGAGAAATGAATTATTACTAATACAGAATCGTAAACAAATGAACTTCTGCTATGAGTATGATTGACAAAAGATATGATATCTGTAACTCGCATAAATGAATCATCATAGCCAGCACATGTACCCGAAAAAGAGATCTTTTATACGGGAAAAAAAAATATATATATATATACCTGCAGAAGATGGGCATTATTTATCCAAAATGACCATTGAGACCTTAGACAGTATATAAAAAACAAACAAACAAAAGAAATGTTTTTTGGATGGTGCCTAGTGGAGTACTTGTGCAAATTTTCAAAGTTGTAGTCCTAATATTGTCACCAGGAGCATCTACACACACACACACACACACACACTAAATTTGCACCAAAAATTCCAAGCATGAATATCCTACTTGTAAGTTTTTTCATAAAGAGTATAAACACTAATAAACAATATATTGTAATAAAGAGAAATGAATCCAATGTATTTTTCAGAAGTAGAGAACATAAAATATGATAATTAGATCAATTCTATCAACCTGAAAGATGGCAGAAAAGAAGTGGAACAAAATGCTAACCATGTTTTTCAATGAAGTTAATCTTGAGAACAACCAGAAAAAAAAATATAAGTCTTTCATTTTTACTTTATAAATCAAACAAACTTTTTACAGGAAACATTTTAGGTGTGTACACATAATACAACATCAACATTAATATTAATGATAATAGTATTCTCGGATAAGGCCTATTTGATGGCCTCTTGTACCAGGTTCTAACATTTATTGATTGCTTTGTATCACATTGTGCGATCAGATGATATTGCATAGAGATCTGTAATGAAGAAATTAGTAAGAATGTAATAATGCTGTTTTACAAAGAGACAAATAAATAAATAAGATATCAAATACATAAGCTGAAATAAAAGAAAAAAAAAGGCTCGTATGGGATCTTCATCTCCTGAAAAACAAATCAAATACAGTAATTTGAATTGAGAATTTTTGTTTTAAATGTTTGTTTTACTGATATTGTATTCACCTCAACACTTCCCTGGATAGTTTAATGGTTTCAATAACGCTTATTTATATAAATGAAGTGACGAACAGGCTGTATTCAAAAGTTGCATGAAAATCTCTGAAGGCTTTTGAACTGAAGGGTGATCAAACATGCACATGAAGATTCTTCCATACTGACTTTTAGAATCTGAGTAAATGACAATTTCAGAAAACATGTTTTGTACAAATGAGTTGACTTATATGAGAATAACATAATTCATTTTATTCTTGCACATGTGTCTGTAACAACAACCTTTCCAAAACAGTTATGGAATTTAACAAAAAGACTTGGAATTTTTCATCTTTAATTTCAGTCTTAGTCAAGTGACTGAAAAGAGCATATTTATATTGAATTTGATTGAATTTCCTTTGAATGAGTGAGAAAGGGACTATAACAAGAAAGAAATGGTTGGTTTGACAGGGTGTGAATTAACTTGGAACCTACACAATTCATTAACACATAGCTAATATGTAGTTAAATTTGATTTATTTACATGAATGAGTGAGAGGCTGAAATGGGAGCAGTACCACTTAATTAGTTCAATTAGATAAGATTGATTAGATTAGACCAGTTAGTTTGCAGGTGGTGGATAATCACTACAGACAACATATTCTATCTACATAGATATACTAAAACATCCAAGTAGAAGAAATGTCAAAACAATAGATACACATGCTTAGCTTAATATACACTACAGATCCTCTTTAAACATTTAGATATAGATTAGAGGATTAACTCTTTCAAATCAGAAGGAGAATAAATGAATGAATGCCATCTGGTAACAAAAGTATGCATTATATGAACGTGTATGTATATACATACAAATGATAAAAATGTTTGTACATACACACACATACCAACCCCTTCTCATAACTAGAGTCAGAATGGGAGGCGGGGAACAAAGGGAAAGTCATTCTCTTTGGCCTGACTGGTTGCAGACTTGAAAAGAAGCAAGAATCTAACCTGCGGAGCTGCAACTGCCAAATTCTCATTGAGTGAAAGTTCAAGGCATCAGCATTGCCATCAATAAATGAAGACAAGACAAATAGGCTGAGATTGAGCAAACATATCTAAATTTATATACATATACACAGAAGCAGAGGGTTTTTTTAAAAAATTATTTTCTCAGCTCTGTTGCAAAAGTTGATCATTGAATGAAGACACCAGGCTCTTCTAGAACCATCAATAACCATCCTTTCTTATATACAGACATTCTACATATTTTGACATTCATGATTTTGTAATTATTTGAGATGATTATAATCCCCCATTTAATGGGAGGTAACCAAACAGATTCAATTTAAAGTTAACAAATAATATGCTATTTATTTTTTAGAAAAGCTAATTCTCAAGAAATTTACCAAAAATGTTCATGAAATAATGATCAAAGTCACAATACTTGGAGGCAATGAAATCATTTCAGTATCAATGAATGTTTTCAGTCTTTGAACTTACAGATGAGGAAAAAAAATAAATTGAAACCCATAGCTAAAAACCTAGAAGCTAGTTCCATATTTCTCATTTAAAAAAATATAAGGGAAACACTAAATGAACATGATATTTATGCAAATTGAATACTGCCAGAAATAAGTTTATAAATCTAACCATAGTTTGATGAGAGTATAGGGAGACATCCATCAAATTGAAAATAGAAATGAATTTGAAAATTGAATGTTTTTAAAAATACCTAAACCATATCAGTCAATAGATTTATCCTAAAACTAAAAGCAGAAAATGGCATGAAGTTTTAGTCTAGAAATTGATTTGTATGAAAAGTTATACTTTGGATTTCAATGATCAGCTTTTTAATTTTGAAAATTAGATTTCTGTTTCAACAACAAATTGAATTTAAGTGCTGAGTGAATAGAAACAGATTTTAATCCTCATCAATGTGCCAAGAAAGCATATCACTTATTGCCTTTTCTATTCATCATTATAGAAATATTATCAACAAATATTGCTTTATTTTGTTAATTTCCCTTAAAGCAGACCAAATCCCATACAAAGTTGGATTCATAACACATCAAGTAAAGATCAATTTCCCACCAATGACTTGCAAAACCAAAATGTTAGCCACTGTACTATTAAAAGGTCTCTTTTGCTTTTTTCTTTATTATCAAGATGAATCTTCTAGTAAAAATTTTAAAGCATAAGCAACAAGTAATTATCATATTTGCACTTAAAAGAGTCATTCTAGAAAAATGAATTAAAGAATAAACATTTTTCTTAAATAAAGACGCTTTAAAATGTGATAAATACTGAGAGCCATTAAAATATAATACATGTTTGAACACTAAAAAAGCTAGCAATATAAAGAGAAACTTATGAAATATCTCAAATACTTAATGCGAAAGTAAAGTCATTGGAAATAAAACCTGTCAATAAATATGTGATAACTGAAAGTATTCCAACACATGAAAATAAAAGATATTTTGATTAGTACATGTTTTGGTATAGTTGTGCAAATTCATGTACCCAAGTATAAGCTGAAAAAGAAAAAAACATTATATTTCAAGACCTTGAACAGTGCGGTTTTAAACAGTACGGGAAATTTTGGAATGAATAAACTGCACTAATCAAGGTATACCAGTATGTAATATTTTACATTCACCCTCTGAAAATCATCTTTTAAACCGCCACCAAAAAAATTTATATTTTGGACTTCAATTCCAAAGGCTGGGTTAGTCAAAGGGAAATAACTCCGGGATTCATTGAACAAATGGTGGTAGTGAACAAATCGAAAAAAAAAAAAAATGATATGAAAAAATTAAATTAGATTCTTTTTTAATGTTAGAAGATGGACTCCAATTTTGGAGAAAATATGATCATCTAAACTGTGAAAATGTATAAGGAGGGAGAGAGCAGATGAGAAAGTAGACATATTAATTTAAGAAAAATATTGTTCACTTTCAAAAGCAGCCAGCTAGAAAAGAAAGGCAAAAAAAACAAAAAAAAAACATTGAAAAGTAGATGGCTTGAAGTGGGTTAAGCAGAGAAGAATCAAGTGTTCTGATATTAGCAGCATATTTATGACAGACAAATAATATCTATTTATGAAAAGTTCAAGTTTGGAAACATCTTTATTCATCTTGCTTCAGTGCAATTCAACAACTCCTTTCTATTGGAGCTACTATTATCCCTATTCATTCTTCATAAATAAGGATATCCATCGAGCAGGATTTTTTTCTATAATTTTGAGGGGAAGGGTCATAGACATTCGAAAAGTTTTTTGGAGGATTGAAATCCTTGTTAGTGTTGTTAGCACATTGTTTTGGCTGTTCCATTCTACAGCCTTCTTCAGGGGTTCAATGGTAGCAACACTAGTTGGAATTGGGTGATATCTTTCTCTTTCCTTGCTAGATCTGGATCTCTGTACCTTTCCCAACTAAGTAGCAGAAGCCAAATTTGGTTGAACTCTGCACTTTCCTGAGTCACATACAACTTATTCTGCTGAAATCTTGGCCCAAGAAAAGATATCACCCAAATCCAATGCTAATACATTCGGATAGTACACCTGAAAAAGGCAGTAAAATAAATTGGCCGAAACATCATGTTAACAATAAGGGGTTCAATTGTTTGAAAGACTCTGAAGTATGATTTTATAAAAATCAATCTACTCTAGTTGCAAACATAATATTCTTGGTTTGCTGTCTGTAACACTTGACTCTTTCACTCAGGGGTAAAAGTTTTGCCGATAAAAATATCTCTTACCCACCATTTCAAACTATGGACTCTTCCAGGTAAATGAATTCAGTATTTTTTCTAAAAAAACAAACAAACAAAAAAGACATCTCAATCTAAATATATCCATTTTTTCACTGGGATAAATGAGGAGATGATAAAAAAAAAAAAAAAAAGAGATGGGATGTACCGTATACAAATGATCAGCAAGCTAATCTCACTGGCCATAGTTTGTGGGTTCAATTCAGATTGGATCTCCGACCGTTGATGGTCTGATAACAAACTATGTTAATTCAACAGATCATGAAGACAAAAAACACAAAAACCCCCCAAAAGATCAGGATGCATGTCATATAGCAAAGATCATCGACCTAAGCCTGCTGTTGTTGATACATTCGTAATATCAATGAATATGAAAATAAAAAGATCAGAACGCATGTCAAACATCAATGATCAGAAGCGAATCTCGCTGGACATTGTTAGTCAGATCTCCTAGTATAGCTGGTCTGAAACTGACTCCTGATAAGTTAATATACTTATATAATGAAAAGTGTGGAATTTTTGCTTTTTGTCCATAGCAATGAACTCTTCCACTTAGGGCAAAAATTTTGCTTATAAAACTGAATCCTATCCACCAATTGGAACTATAAACTCTTCAACTGAAACAAATTCACTATTTTTTTCTTCTTAAAAATCATTTTATAGAAATTCTAATACATCTGTGAATATTTCTCACTGAATTCAACTCGAGTATTGATATTGATCAGTGCGACTTCATTGTTTCTCTATCTGTAACAATGGGCTCTTTTGAAGGGAACACTTTCGTTGATAAATAATATCTCCTACCCACCATTTGAAAGAATGGACTCTTCCACTGAAAATTTCAGTGGATACTTTTCTAAAATGAATCATCTCTCAAAAATTCGAAGACCTCCATGAATTTTTTCTACAGGGATTTATTAGTTATTCATAATCTATACAAGTGGTTTAGAAACTGGGGGTCCAACGAATAATGCTTCTGTTTTGAAAGAGAGAGAGAGAGAGAGAGAGAGGGAAGGGGATAAGCAAATTTTTTTTGCAGATAAATATCCAAATAAATTATAATTTAGATGATGCAAGAGAATTTGAAAAAATTCTGTTTTGATTATTATAACTATTGACAGGGATATTTTCATTTTGATTGTTGCTATTAATGACATCAAAAACAAATAATAGCATCTCATTTCAAGTTTAAACCTTCTGAAGATTTCATTGAAACCAGTTTAGAAATAAACAGAAATATTGTGGCTATTCTTTTTGTTTTTCTTATTTTATCAAATCCAATTTGAGGAATTATATTCTATTTTTGAACTTTTTCAACTGCTTTTTTACAATTTATTTTTTCAGTGGAAAAGAAGGTACCAGAAATGTTTTCATCAATGTGGAATAATCTTTAGATAAGAATATATTTTCTCACTTTTTATTTATAGATCTAAATTTAGATTTAAAGTACCTAAAAATTGATAACTCTAAAGAGAAGTAAGCTATAGTTTCATATGATGGATGGAAAATTATTTCATCACAAGAATTATGGCAAGTTGCTCCACATACTATAAACATGCATCTTTAGAACGGGCATGTCCTCGTACAAGAAATTTTGATAAAATCATTTGGAATTCAGCCTTTAGAATAGTTTTTTCTCATGTTTAAAAGCAAAGATCTCTGAATAAAAGAATGATACCCACAAAATTTACAATCTTTAAAAAGAAATACAGGGGTGCTTGGATTATGCATATATAATATGTACATTACATGTAAAGATATCTAAAAAAAACAAGTTAGAATTGTTGTATCACAGCAAAACAAATCATTTATCAATTCCGAATGAAAATTCTCAAGTAGAACCTGTAGGGAAAATACTTATTGCTGTACAGAAATGCATGTAATCTTTTCAAATTGTACAAAGTGAATAACAGAGATACAACAACTGATATAATAGTAATCATTAAATCTTTTAAATGCAATCAGGGTCAAAAAAAAAAAAGAAAAAAAAAAAGCAATTGAAAAATAAAAGAGGCACCATCTGTTGCTTTTTCACTGAAAACAATGATTATATATCAATAACATCCTTATTCTTTTAATATTGAATATACACAAGGAAAAGTAAAGTATGATTTTTATGATTCATATGTCAGCAAATGAAACAAAACAGAAAAAATTGGGAGCACAAAAATTTAAAGCGACCATATCTATCTTCTAGGAAAGAACTTAGTTCATTTTATCAGTATGCAGAGCATGCAATACTGAATACTAGAAAAATAACTGAAAATTATGGAAGAGACAAAATGTTTACCTGCATTATGGAAGAAAATGTTCTTTTAAATTACAGAGGGGAAAAGATAGAGTAAGAAATAGAGATTCACGTAACCTAGAGATTGTACACCTAGCTGAATACACAGATGTGAATGCTGAAATATGAAAAAGAAAAAGGAAAATCATGCTTATGTTAGTGAAGTGAATAAAGGCTAGCTGTATTAGGTGAGTAGAGTCACCATTTACTACCAGAATAGCGATTAACACACGTAGCAGGCACACACGCGCATCAATGTAACAATTGGGTAACTGATGAAGCTGGTATGGTAAACCCTTTCTAAATGTCACTCAACATATTAGTCTGTGTCTACATACATAAAAAAGAAACTCTATGAAGATAATTTTATTCAATGAATAATGATTGCAGAAAATATGTTAAAGACACAAAATCTTATTAGAATTTGTTCACGAATGTACAACTATGAAATATTTACACAAGAACTTGAAATTGTGGGATCAAATAAATTAGTATAGAAATAAAAAATAAGTGCATCAAAGATATTTCCATTTACAAAACAATAGTTAAAATCTATTTTTCTATCATGAATTTAAGTAAGGATGAACTGTAGAACATATTTTCCAAAAACATTAGATACCAATTGTTGAGAACAAATGAAATAGTTATGATAGATAGATCCATTCAGTTACAGACGAATAATGTATCTTAACATAGTATGAAATAGAAATAGATCCAAGCTATTTATCTGGCAGGAAGGCTATGAGCCAAAATGAACAATCTTTTACTGGCAAATGACCAAGTCATCTACAAAAGTAGCCACAAATCTTTGGTTGTTTGCTCCTTGATTATTGGATTACATCTTTTAACTATGTTTTCTGGAAATTGAACAGTTTATTTGGAATGAAGCTTCTATATTTCAGAATTAAGACACCAATTGTATTGATTACCAAAATATAAAAATAGTTCTGTTCAAAATACACAATGCAACTAAAATATATTGGAACAACAATGAAAACATGGAGGATAGCCAAGAACGCAACAGAATAAGTTAGTAACAGGTTCTCTTTGATGAGCAGAAAAGTTGGTAGAAGAGAAAAAGTAGCTGAAAAGTGAATCATTCCTCAATCCATGTTTATAATTCATGTATGAACCTTTTGAATATATAGCCAAATCATTATTTTTCCCAGCAAAATGGAAGAGAAGCTGAAAATGAAAATGCATATCGGCTAAGGTGAGGATAGGAATACCCTTTTAGATCTTGATTATTTTCATTACAGCTATAAGCATGGCATGATTTTATGCATAAGTACCCGGCCATGCAGCTAATCCAGCCTGCTGGGAAATAACTGTGTGTATCTGTAGTCATGTCATGCTATCCTGTCTTCTCTTGTTCTCACTCGAATATTTAAAACAGTGTAAAGAAAAAAATTGGCTAGATCTAGCAGAAAGATGGCAGATATTTCCAAAAGTTGCTGATTTTTAATGAAATTTTTTGGAAGAGTGGGCAATGGGAAGGAATGGTTGAATTTTGGAACAGATCCATGTACGGTTAACTCGCCTATATTGTACCTATCTGTCCACACCACATGATATCTCCATAAGTTCTGTGTCAATACAATATATCCTGAAGTTCTCAATGAATTTCAATAGAATTTTGAGAGCGGATGGGCAATAGAAGGGGTAAAACTCTTGGGCAAACGTAGTAGAATAGTAATAAAGGTCAAACCATCTCTGAAAAACTCATAGAAAAAGATAGCTTGACTTAAGTCACTGAAAATAGACAAGTTTGAAAGAATATCATCTTTCCTCTCAGTAGCTGATGCCAAACAAAGAAATCCAAGTTGGCAAAATACATTTCAGTTGGCATTTTCTCCTGGCTGGACTAGGCCAACCAGGGAAAGAGAAGCCTAGGAAGAAAGGAGTGGACTTATGATATGCACTTTGGAAAAGGTGCACAGATGAATGTCTTGCAAATCTCTTTCAGTTTCTTCACAGTAAGGGAAAAGTCCCCATGAAATGTATTTGGAACCTTGGATTAATAAAAAGTACTATTCTTCAATAATACCAAACCTGTTTCAATATGATTTTATTTGCCTGTACAAATAAGAAGCATCTATCTCTCCACATCTAGTCTTTCCTCTTCTCACTGTCAGATCCTGATTGCCACTTGTATTCAATATACGTCACTTAGGTCTCACAACCATATTCCTGGGATTGTACATGAAGGTGCAGCAATTATGCAACACAAATTCAAGCACTGTTACCTCCCATACATAGTAGCTATGACCCCATCACATAGTGAGTGACAATAGTGTTGGCAGAGGTCTCTGAGTAGTTTTTAGTCAAAGTGAAAAGGCCTAATATTGAACATTATCATATAACAGCAAAATCTGCCTGTGATATTCAAGGATCAACATAATAGCCTTTTAGAAGTCACTGCATATGTAGTGCAGTAGGACAAGTCATGTGGTAAAAACAAATTCATCTGTACCTCGTATAAATGAATCACTGTGGCATATGTATCAGCCAGAACTAATTATCTTTAAAAAAAAACAAACAGCTATTTTAGTACCTAGAGGACTACTCATGCAAATTTCCAAGGTTGTAGCCCCCAAAATACGAGATACACACAGACAAGTAAAGATAGAAGAATCAGTAACCAACTTGGCTGGTAAGTCAGGCGGGCCATTTGTGGGGCTACAGTGATTTGATATAAGACAGAGGTAGCTACATAATATTTCTGTCAAGTTCATTAAAAAAAAAGCAATCAACAATAAAGGTGATTTTTGTGATTCATTCTGCAATCTAAATCTTTCACAATTGCAATTACAGGCGTCCCCAATATAATGTGGTTTGTTATAGCACGGTTTGTGATATAAAATGGGTGGTTAGTGGACCCCAACATTTTTATACACAATATTCACCCAATAGAATTCCCTTTAGCCAGAGAGCCTGATATTTCGGGTAGAGTGCCACTTTACTACATCATATGCAGCTTCAATGATAGGTGATACAACTCCCACCCTACCCCAACTAGAAAATATTTTTGACTCACGCTAGCAAACAAATAGTAACAATATAATGAATTAGATAAAAAAATTTCAGTAGTCAATGAAAAATTTGTATACTAACACTTCCAATGCTTCTCATTTTGTACAGTTATATTCTTCATTGTGCAACCTATTTTCTAGAGATCATCGATAAGACAGGAAACTGGGACATATAGTTACATAAGGAAATCTATAAAGGTGGTATGTTGTCTATTGCTCGCCCTTGAGTACTGCCCATACCAAACCTGTAGTTATTGTGGTTTGGTTATAACATAGTTGGCTTTCCTGGACCCTAACAAACACGTTATAATGGGGGATATTTGTATCAAGTTCTGAGTGGCAAAGAGGTCCCACTATGCCCTGTACTGTTGGGCATTTTTATTGTGCATTTTACCAAACTTCTTAAAAGAGGAGAGTTCTGAATAAAAGGAATTTATTCTATTATATAGAATAACTTTCAAATATAGCGTTCTTTTTTCAACATGTTCTAGTCAATTCCCTGGAGTTCAGTTGATTATGCAACACTTTAGAAATGGGTGATTTTAGTCACAAACTTCAATGCTTTGGAAAAAATAATATAACCCAAAAGGATACTTATTAGGTAAGAATCTTGAGAGGTCAATACGAAATGATGATTGCAACATTGGTTCCACTAGCCAAAATGGTTTCCAGGGTACACTTTAACCCTTTTGGACCTCGCTTATCCAGAAGGACTGACGACAACAAAAAGGCACCCGATTTTGATCAATCATGCCGAAGGACAGTTTTCCGAGAAAATTCCAAGTAAATGCGGGTATTAGTTTTCAAGTTATGGTGAACTGGAAGCTCAATACTGAGGCTGGTACTAATGACTCAAAGCGTCTTAGTACTTCTTCTTGAGCTGCTGATAGAACAATTTGACCTTTTTATCTTCTGTCAGGTCTATTATTCTTTCTTCGATTCCATTAGAAGCAGACCTGGTTTGATTGAGAAATGCTATTCTGGGCAATTATTACAATAACAGTCCTTAATGGCTCTAGAATACCTCTAGGCATGAGACTGATGTCTGACACTTCTTCAATTTTAAGATAAGGCAGTAATTCACCATCAAATATCTGTTCCACCAGGTAAATCTAACTGATCAGGATACATTTGACTGGAAACCATCTTGTTGCATTTGTCCTGAATACCTCATAAACATCTTGTCAATGCTAACTTAGAAGTATGATTTATACTTTGCCTCTGTCTCAGATGTCCCCATATTGGGGACTTTTGAGCCAATAAAAACAATTCCCAGAATGAGTATGTTGTTTGAGGTCAACATGAAAAGAAAAATGTTCCAAGGAGATGGAGCTACTGTTAATATGTATAATAGAGTAAGATACTGATTTCATTTGTATAATACATAACTTATATGACCTGAGAGTTGCCTTGTGAGTAATATCAGGTTTTGTAATTTCTGGTCAGTCAATCCTTTGCTGTCTTCTGAAAACAGACCTAAACCTACTTCAAGTAAGCAAAAGCAATTATCATTTTTGACAACTAATTACATGCTATTTTCTTACAATTAAAACCAAAATTAAAACTTGAGAGATATTCAAATTATTGCAATAGTTTTAAAATTTTTATTAAAAAGCCTGTGATCATTGCTATGATTCGTCCTGCTTTTGGAACCCACCTTGTTAAGATGAGCAACATATGTTACACCACTTTATACAAACATATTTAAGGTTTATGTAAACAAAATAAAAAAAGGTGTATCTGGCCTACACTTAAATATAAACAAAAACATAATATGACATGTTTTGTGCATTACTAAGCAAAGGACACTGGCTTTTAAATATATAGATTGAGCACAAATAAAAGACATACAAAAGTTACACTTGCACTTGAAAACTATAAAATCATTTTATCATAAGCGTATTGTTCTAGAATAATCATACAAGTCAAACAGGATTTAATTTCATCCATCTTGAAATTAAGTCTCCTTTCTATTATGTATATAATAGAATTTAAAATAATGATATTTTGGGAATTTCCAAGTCAGACTTTGAATATTCGATCAATCCATTTTTCAATTACTATAAACTAAAAATGTGATAAAATCCAAAGCAAAAAGCTTTAGTAAAAAAGAAAAAGCAAAATATCTTACACTAAGAATTTTTCATTTTTAGATGAGTACATAAAACCTATTCGTGGTACACCTGCAAAAATATATTTGTTTTATAAGTAAACTGAAAATATCTTCAAAATGATTTTCATACAGAAAAAGATCCACAGAGAGAAATACAAACTACCAAGATTGAAAAATGATTTCTTTCAGTACATGTTATGTTTAAGAATCTGTAATGAGTGTTTAAAAAGGTTTTCTCATCTGAAGAGAATATTTGATAAAAGAATAGCTAGATAAATAGGAATATTTTTAGAAACAGAAGATGAGAATTATTTTTTTTATATTTGAGAATAAACTTTTTATGGCTTTACAACTACAGAGAAGCAAGTTTGTTGAGAAATTAGGAAGATTGACAGAAAGATCTAAAATATAACTGACAATTACTTTTAATGGAGGGGAATAAATGCTAACAAGATTTTAAAAAACTGTTCATATATATATATATATATATATATATATATATATATATATATATAAGTGGAGAAATAAGTCTGTATTTTATTATTAATAACGTGTTTTGTGGACTAGCATCATCATCAAATTTTTAAAAAAATTGGTGATGTTTCCATTGTTGTCAGAGGGATCATGCAAAGTCATTATGTTCTGGTAGTGTTATGAGGGTTATTGAATTTTTTCTATTTTTTTTGTATACATATACATATATATATATATACATATATATATCATATAGAGAGAATTTATTAACCTTTGAAATGTAAAAACTAAATAATATGGAGAACAAAAAAAATAAATAAATAATGAGAATGCGGCATAAAATAAATTTAGATAGTAAACCCCGTGAGAAAGATCACATCCAAATCACTGAAAATATTCTCGTATAAATAGTTATTATCAACATCTTATTATTCCAAATGTTTTATAACAAATACATTTTTAGATGTTAAAGCACCTCTAGTACACCTCTCGTTACCTCCTTGTATGCATGTCTGAAAGTGCAAGGGAGATAACTAGAGTATTTCGAGCTAGATCTAGCTCCTTTTTGGTGCATTTAGCTTCTAAAAAACATAGACAGACATACTGGAATTGGCCGATCTGATAAATTGGACAGACAGAAATCTCTGACAAGTTATTTTGATAGATTGTTCTCATCTGACAGGCTTCAAGGATGGAAATCCATGAGATCAAACTAGCACATCTATGTTCTGACTTATTTTAATTTAATATAATCATCAAAACCATCTGAAATATGAATTTCAAAAAGTAAACCTGAAATAGCATAAGTTCACAATTTCTATATATTTGACAATAAAGTCACAAAATTATTTTTTTTAAATTTACCAAGTTGACATTTAATTTAATCAATTTCTTAACTGTCATTTGAGATGAACAACTTTTCATGTTGACAAAAAACAATATTTAGTCATATTTTTCAGTTCTTCTGCTATTGACAAGCATAGAAATAACAATGAACCTAAATACTAGGTATAGGCTAATAAATGAAGTTCCATTTCTGAAAGGAAAAATACAAAACAGTTCAATTGAATAACCATTTCAACTCTGTTCAGGGAAGTAAACATTTCAATATGTATCATTCAAATGGCATTCAATTGAATTGTGATATTCATGGCAAAATATCTTGAAAATAATTCTACTGTGCACTAACAGGAAAACACAAGCAAGAAGCTATAACACAACTAGATAGCTTAAATATTTAACACTGCAGACAGGTAGGGTACTAGCTGATATTAATTTCATTTCCATCAATCCCAAAACACAAAACAACATCTAAATGATTCCACACAAAACACAACAAAGTAGGAATCATGGAAACAAATTATGCTGGAAAACTTTCAACAGGACCAAATGTTTGGAAGGGTAATTCTGAAAATTTCAAGACAGTTTTTATGATCATTATTTTTTTTAATTCCTAGAAAGGCTTTCAAATTTTTTTCCATTGAATGCAACATTTTTGAGCTATAATAATTTTTCTTACTATATGCTAGATTTAAAATTTGTCAATGATTGTAATTCAGAATTATAAGCAGAAAAATATATTCAGTATTTGGTAATCATATCTACCAACGGTTTTCAGTTGGAAAACATGTGAAAAAAAAATCATGTCAACTGTATATGATTATCAACAGTAGTTTTAAAGTACTGAATGATTCAAATATGAAGTTGAATTTTCAGCTATAATGAATGATTTATAATGATTTAAATGAACTTAAATGATAAAAAAAAGGTTTCATGGCATTGAACTTGCTTCCAATGAAAGGGCTTTCAGGTTCCATAGGGACACAGTCTTGCATGCAAAGTGGAGATACTTACTTGAATGATTTGAAAGTTCTCTTTGTTATCTGCTTCGGCAAGTACACCCTCTACATCTCCAGGTAAATCCTAGGTTTATTTTTGAAATGGATGTTATTTATGATTTAATGATAGGTTTCATCAAAAAGCATCATTCAAGTAAATTATTAAACAAATCAAACAGAAAATTTATCAAAATAAAATGCCATAGATTTCTTAAGCAGAAAATATAAACTGATTCCTAAGTACAGAAAAATTAGAAGAAAAATGATTATTCCAATGTATATCAGACTAAGCAGACATCCAATGTTTTGATTTGACAGGTAGAAAAATATTTCTGAGGCAGGTGTAATTCTATCATTTGGATTTACTGATCAACTGATTATTATATCTACAATTTGAATGATTCTTCTAGGATGAGAGGGTAAAGGTTCTTTGAAAAATATCACAAGCGTGATTTTCATAAGCAATTAAAATAATTATAACATAAACCATGCCATAAAATTTAAAATTCTAGTTTATTAAATGAAAAGCATCAAGTTTGACTCATATCATTCCTGATACTGCAGTTTATGAAAATCAAATTATTCCAACATTGAAAGAGAGATAAGTGATACCGCTGGAGAGTATCGCCCTTCTACTGTCAACATTTGAAGCAAATATATCAAAATAAAAAGATGTAATTGACTAAATTTTTAGTTTTATCACAGTAATCACTTTTTTGTTAAGTGAGAAAAATCTTTAGGCAAAATGAAATAAGAAAATAATACAATATCTATTTTCGCTTAAAAACAAATACTTTTGATAAGCTGATATACAGTGCCACTCAGGATTATTGGCAACCTTGAATTTTTTGTGCAACTTGAGCTATATCTTCAGAAATAAATGGAAATCTACAAAATTTTTATCTTTAGAATGTTTTAATAGGATGTTCAACATAATTTAAGAAAAAAGTCATTCATGTAATAATTTTAAAGAAGAAATTGAAAATATGACCAGGACCCTTCCTTTATATTTGGTTGCATACCCTCTTTGGCATCAATAACTGCCTGTAAACGTTTCTTGCAGCCATTTATAAGATTCTTGCACTAGTCAGCTGACAGTTTCTTTACAATTTGTTCAAACTCTTGAATGTTTGCAGCATTCCCATGGTGTATGGTATGCATTGAATGCATGGTTCTAGATGAATGCTTTCTCTAAAGATTTTCATTAGGATAGAGATAAGGACATAACTGGTCAGTTTAAAACTATTTACTTTTCCCTTTTCAACCATTCTTGCATGCTTTTGAATGTGTTCTTTGGGTTTTTATTGAGCTGGAGCACCTATGATCATCAGACCTGGTTTTCTCACACTCGGTAGCACATTTTGCTCAAGAATCCTTCAATAATTACGTGATTCCATGACTCCCTCCAGATGGTCAAGGCCTCCAGGACTAGAGACAGCAAAGTAGCCACATAAAATTATAGATCCTCCACAACACTTTACTGAGGGTAGGGTGTTTGGTGACAGTCATTGGTGTCAAAAAGGCCGTGGAACTAAATATAAAGGGAGGGTGCTAATGTAACATATATATATATATATATAAGATTTAGAAATATTCAAGATATATATATATATACATAGATATATATACATAAACACACACACACACACATATATATATATAGGGTATTTACAAAAAAAAAATGCATAGCGTATATATGAATAAAAAACACTTCAATTCATACCAATTTTCAAAGTAAATAAAAATACTGAGTGCATATATAGATTTTTAAAACAATTCATTCAAAAATTTAAAAAGGTAAAAATTCATACCTAGGGTATTTATGAAAAACAAAAGAATGTGCAGTATATATATAATAAAAAAACTTGTTCATGCAAATTTTAAAAGCAAATATACTTAGCCTATATATGATAAAACACTATTTTTTTAAATATTTTTATCATGTGATTAAAAACACTGAGAGAAGGTATCGTATAAGATTCCCTCAATCATCCAATGCTGAATTATTGGCCAACTGACATATGTTGACAGTTTTGGTTGATGGTTTCTAACAGTTATTAGTGCGCAACAGTGCTATATTACAGTTCTCTCAAATTAATTCCAAAGTAAAGACATATATTCTAGGATATTAAAATAGTGTAGTTTCCAATCCTTTCCCAAGTAGAAAAACAAAATTTGCGACTTCAAGCATTACGTTTGATATCAAATGTTAGCCGGGCCATTTCAAATTCATTTCAATCTTAGCTGGCTTTTCTGTCCAAAACTTCTACAAAATTTTTCTTACAATAAGCGAGGTGCCTGTCAGTCTATAACACTTTTGAAATAAACTTTCTGTCAAGCAAGATAACTATTGAATACTAAAGGAGAGTAGTCTCCATCTTATTTGCAAAAATGTAAAAAAATCCTGGTTAAATGAGATCGCACTAACTTTCTTGATTTAAGAGGCCTTTATCTTCAAGTATATAACCCTTATGAGAGGAATGCATGGATGTCATAATGAGAAAGAGGGAGGAAATGAACAAGAAATGCCACCTACAAAGATATAATTAGTCAATATGCATGTAAGTAAATAGCATTATATATATATATATATATATATATATATATATATATATATATATATATATATGATTAAAGACAATAATCATTTGAAGTAACATGATGTCATTAAAGCGTTGTTGTATTATGGTTGAACTCTCAAATTACCCTTTAAAAAATATACCAGTTTGGGGAATTTTCAACCTAATATTACATGAATCTTTAATTGTACACTTTTGTTAACTGTCAGCAAAGTGACTGGTTACAGATTAATTTACAGTGAAAACAATTTTTTTCCCGAAATTTCTATCTCAAGCTAAATTTAGTAATTAAATGTTGAATATGAAATCTATTCTAACTGCACTAAAATAATCTGAATGTTTAAAGAAAAATGGAAGGAGAATGAACAAAGGAATAAAAACAAAGTTCACAAAAAAAGTTGCCAAATTAATATCACTGTGCAGTGAAATTATTTCTATAAACACAAACATGGATAAATTTATGTTACATGAATGATGCGTAGTAAAAGATTTGTTTTAAAACATAAAATTTTCTTCCTTATCAAATGAAGATAACATTCCTTAACAAGTTAGATTAGTGCTCACAATATTTCAGCAAATGATACAAAATAAAGTACACCATGATTACCACTTGAGATACAACTTCATAAATGATGATTCATCATTTTCCAATATTCATTTGAAGCCAATGCAGGAATTATGAACAATAGAGTACATTGAAAATTTAGATTTTTATAAATTGAAAAAAAACAAAACGAAAGAGGTTTCATATGGAATAGATAACAATGAAGCCCAAGATAATCTTAAAAAACATGATGATCATCATCTGCCTCAGCATATTTTGCAGTTTTGTTGTGCTTATGCTACACCTTGTGTGATCCTGAACCCAGACACCAAAAACATAGAAAAATTGTACAACCTTTGAAGTAAACAACATTTTTCCATACCATTCTAAACAAAGAAATGGTTATTATTAAGATTCAAACACTATTTCAGAACAAAAGTAACAAAAAAATGTTGACAAATACAAGGAGGAGTTTCCATATGAAAACTAGATATCAACTGTTTGTCCTGTAATCTGTTTTTTCTTAATCTTTGAAGTGTTATAGGCTGAAATAATATCCAGAGTGGGTTCATTTTAACCCTATATCACAACTATTGCAAACCCGAAATGGAATACCAAAAAGAAAAAAAAATCATACAACTTTTGAAGTAAACAATATACAAAGACAAATGACTACTTTTTACCATGCAATTTTGATCTAAGGAATTCAGTAAAATGGTAAGTATTAGGATTCAAAAACATCTTAACTCTTTCAGGGCAAAAACTGCAAAAATGCAAAAAAATGTTGACAAAACCTTTGTTTTCATTTATATACTAAATACAATTGTCCATCATATGATCTTTCTCTGTTGGAACACTTACAATTAACTAGGTCTTTGCTGTCCTTAATTACTCATCATTCTTACCTGATTGGTATCCATCAGAATTCTTTTTACGTAACTGTATAGAGGAATATCTGACTCATCAGTAAACCTGGAAACGTCTACCTCGCAAAAGTGTAAAAAAAAAATTTCCCCTTGAACTCGATTCCTAATAGTGTAAAAAAGTTCCTCCCTTGATTTGATCCCTTAAAGTAAAAAAAAAAATCTCCCAATTTAACCACTTTCTTTTATTTTGACACCAAAAAGTGAAAAAAGATTCTCCTTCAGAATTGACCCATAAAAGTTCCCTCTTGATTTCAACCCCTAGAAGGGAAAAAAAAACAAATAAATAAAAATATGTTCACCCTAGTTAGAGACCACAAAAGTGAGAAAAAAAAATTACCCTTCAATTTTGATCTCTGAATATTTTAAATATAATAAGAAACACTTTATTGAATTGTTCCCATTCCTATTCTTCCCTCATCATGATGATGGACTAATTCATAATCACATTGAGGGTATTACAGGATATTATGTACATAGATTATAGCCTTTGAATAATAGCAAGATCATTCCTGACGTATATAAAAGGTGTCATGTTACAACAAGCAGATTATAAAAGGATAACAGGAAACAGAAATTCTGAAAGATAGACTTGGAAATTACCATAAGAGCTGAAACAAATCTGATAAATATGAAAATCAAGGTTTTTAAGTTAAAGTTATTTTGAAAAAAAAAAACATGCCAAATTTCAGAACTTAGCATTGCTAATTTTTTCCGAGCAAAGAATTCCTGTTGCTTACCGTTTCTGATTCACTGTGTCTAAAATGGAGTCGTTTCTCTGGAGTTGATTGTGAATCTTTTGAACGAGCAGATGGAGATTTCTGCCCCGTGGCTTTGTCATCGACACCTTCTACTGACGACATGGCTATACAGATATCCCATCATCAGAAAAAACACCTCAATGGCAGCTGTAACAGAGAAAGAAAAAAAAAAGTTACGCAAAAGAGAAATAAATTCATGAAAAGAAAAAAAAATTCCAGCAACACACCCACAAGATTGGATTGGATCTTGATAATATAAAGCAAATATGCATACAGGTGAAGCTCCTATTTTGCACAAGATGCATTTCAAGAAAATAGACAATCTTGGAACAACTAAAGGTGAAGCTCCTACTTTGGAATAGGATAGGAGCTTCATCAGTACAACTTGACATTCTAAAATTATTATGAAACAAAAAGTGTTCATCCCCTCGAAAATAATATGGATATATTTGGATTTCTAGATGATCTTTTCAGAGAGGTAACTACTGAACCCATTTCAGAAGAAGACTCCAGTATTTTAAAGAGTGAGTTGGAGATTTTTAATCTGCAAAATTGTTCAAGTAGAAGAAAAAAAAAAAAATCAAAAAAAAATCACACTGTTCATTATATAAGCAAATAGATATAAGCCGGTTGAACATAAAAAATTAGGAAAACAATCATAACAAAACTGTGAATGATATATCCACAATTCAACATAAAAATTCTGTAAATTCCATAGTAATCATTACAAATATTTTATCTCATAGCAATTATTTTAGTACTACAGAGGTACCTCTGAACATCTTGTAAGATGAAAATTGTTAAGTGAATAATTAAGCCTATAGGAATTCAGTGATTGATCCAAAATAAAAATGCTGGACCCTTAAAATCTTAATAACCTAGTAAATAATGTACAATGTACTAATTTCTTTCTGAAAAAATCTATAGATACAAATACACATGTGAATATCTTATGATTTACCAGATGTTTATCAGTCTGAAGACAAGCACCTAGATATTAGATGTAAATTTGGATAATTATAAAATAAATCTAGATGATTCTGGATAATTTATGAAATTCTGTAGATTTTTTTTCTTGCTAACTGAAAATATTTTGATAAGAGATTTTCTTCTTGGCATTTGGGACCTCTTAATAACTGAAAGTTCAATATAAGACTACGAGAGGTACCACAGTATAAATAAAAATCAGTATCTTCTCTGTCTGGTCTTCACAAAAATATAATCATACATCTACTTGTATCTGGGTTACATTTGAAAGTATGGATACAACTAAATAGGGGCCTAAGATGAAGCGAGATATACATACTGCACAACGTAAGATACCATGACATAAATATTTACCTATATCTCTACATTGTATACACACGTCTAAATAGCATAAATACTTTATAGTATTGTACTGTCCCAATAAGAATATACATTATACAAGTAATAATAGTAATAAGATTGCTTAAATTTTTTCTAAATTTGCAATTTTTGCAAAAGACTTCATCATTATATAGAATTTCACAAAATAAAAGGAGGAGAATCCTCCATTACCACATCTTCCAATGGATTAACTTTAACTGTACTTGTATTGTTATCAAATACCAGTGTCATCACACCTGATGGCCCTTGCTGAGGTAGGATTCAGTCTGATTACGTATAAGCCTGTGTCCAGCCTAAGCCACAGGCAGGAGAGTCATTATTATAAAAGTTAGCAGCCAGGTATTTTTTATAAAGTTAGCAGGTGATCAGCAGGCCAAGTCATGATTTGATAAGAAATTATGAATTCATTAGCTCAGGAGACAGAACTTGAAGACTGGCCCAGTGGCTGTTTCATGTTGGTTTTTGAGGTCATCGAGGAAAGTAAGATGGTCTGAATAATATCAATTTAATGAGAGTGTCACCTGAAATCCTTGTTGTTCCATGTTAATGTCTTTATTGCTGAATCTATGAAATGTTTTATCTGTGGTGAGCAATGTTTATCTAGTCTCAAGTGTTTACACACACGAACACATACATATGTTTTTTGAACTGCGCCCAAGGATTGTGGAGCATCTTTGGATATTGTTCATAGTAATCTGGGGAAATGTCCCTCAACAGAGCAGATGTGCAGAATGTGTTCAGATTCCATTGTATGATCTATTTGCTCGGTGTCAGAAGTAGAGGTGGAAGGCCTGCTGTGAGCTTGAGGTGGGTTGCAGATGATATAACAATCCCTTGCTCACACAATGAATGGGAACAATAATTTTTAAACATTACATGGTTGAAGTACCTATAATACTTTGAGCATCAAAACAATTTTTTGGAAGTATTTACTACCATTTGTAGAAAGCATTAGAAAAATGTTTATCCATTCTTGAAATATACATGGATATAAATAACCATGTTTGTATGCTGTATTCAGCTACTGTATTTTACATCTATAAAAGCAAGGATTACCAAGAATGGCTTGTTTCAGAAAACGCACCATAACTCACCAACTACTCTATCATACTTGCTGCATCTGTAATAAATATTGAAATAATGGGCTAATGTTTGGTGAGAACCCCAGGTTTCTATCTTTATTAGTTCCCAAGTTATTAAGCTTCAAAATGTTTGACACTCGGGTCTCATCTGATCATTTTTCTAAATCTAAATGAATCTTCAAAACATGTTATCAAATGATGATAACCGTATACTTTTATCTTCAAGAATTTTCAAGATCTGGGGCAGTTCTCTGACCAATACATTTGATAAGAGTGATCTCATTTGGGTACATAGCAACTTTTTGCAGAAAAATTTATATCTCATTCTAAAAAAGCCAAACAAAAAAAAGTCTAGTGATTCATTGAAATCTATTCATCAATCCTTAATTGATCTAACATCCTACTTTCAAAGATAGAAAACTCAAATATGGTATGAACAAAACTACTCCTTATTTTCTAAAAGTATAATGTCTAGAATAACATTCTCAAAGTAAATTCTCTCTACTGTGTATAATTTTGAGAAAAGTCATTATCATTCCAAGAGTTGTTTGTACTACTGAACTTTTACTTTGTGTTGCTTATTTTGTAACCAGAATGTTTCAGCTTATCCTTTCTACAACCTTTGACAGGTGTATAATCAGTAAGAAAAGAGAAGAGTTTCTTTTCTTTGGAAATAGGTGGTGAACAAAAAAAGACATGATGGTTAATTTATTGATCAGCTTAGCTCATCCCCAGCAATATGAACCACACAAACAATGCCATTCTCAACAACATTTGTAACTCCAGCAATTCCATATTTATACATGGAGATGTAAAACTAGCTTTCTACCTATCGCGAGTCATTGATAGTGAGTTTGATCCCCATTGGGTATTTACTTGATAATTAATCAAGCTTTAACACAAACTAAGCTAAGTTCCATAATCTATGTAAGAATTGGTTTAATCTACATGACTGGTTCGCTATGTTCATTGCGAGGAACAAAGTTTTCATGGATTGAGCCACAACAAAAACGGGAGTACAAAAAGGCAGGATTTTGTAGAGAATAGGTTAATATTTTTACAACTGAAAACAATGGAATTCAACAGATTATGTAAACGTGTTTATGAATTAACACTAGTAGCAAAGTATTCAAAATGTAATTTGAAAACTTCTCCGAAATTTAACTAAAACCAAGTAGAGTATGAAAGTTGGATGAAAGGTCTTGAAATGTGGATTCTCTATACAGATATACCAAAAGAAAAATGGACAATTGTTACGCATTTCAAATCAACTGTCAGAGCTAGACTAGTGTCATCAGAGTTGTCTATTACAGAAATCAGCAGAGATAATAGATACAAATTATCTAATTGAAAAGCTTGACTGAGTATTCCTTCAGCGTTTGAAAATTTGAAAAGAGAACCTGATAGAAATATCATCAAGTATTCAAGTTCCTTTGATGATGGTAAATTATATAAACTCAGGTGAAGGTTAAGCTCCAGGATACTACATTTTGTGTGTAGGTTGTTGAAAAGTTGCAATCCAAGTGAGATACACTTTCAATTAGCTTTGTCAACCATACCAGAGATTACTAACTTGAGACACACTAAAAAAAATTTTTCACAAGGAAGCAGTAGAATATTGGCTACTCCTTGTAATGATTGTGCCTGAATCCCTGTGAAGGACTTAACACCACGTTAAGCCTGACCTTGTGTCACATATTGCTGCGGTGGGACAGTGATTAAATAGAATGCCATTGAGGCTGATGCCCGGTACAACAGTCGTAAATGTGACAAATACAAACCATGTGGCAATTGTCAAGGTTGTAGTGTAAAAACCCGTGGGGGTGAAAATGATCCAGTTAGTACTGATGGAAGGATTACCCAGTATAAACATTGGTCACATAATAGTCCTCATACTGTTTTTAACAATGATGATTAAGCTGAGAAAGTGCAGGTTTCGTCGATGGCATCAGAAGAACTATTGAATGAAGTTATGGATTCTTTGATTGCAGAGGCTATTATTTTTTTTTCATCTTGACCTGGGTTGCTCTAAAACTGTAAGTAGTGAATCATGGTTTATCAATTTTCTAGATACCCTCAACAAGGATGAGGAAAATTAGTTAAATCAAAGCCATCCAATTCCACCTATAAATTTGGGGATGGACGAAGAGTAAAAGCCCTGAAGTATGTCAGCATACCTCGTGTTCTTGCAGGAAAAAAGGTCAGAATAAAGACTTTCGAGAGTAATATACTACTGTTGTTGAGTAAGTCATGAATGCAACGAGTGGGTGTTGAGGTCAACCTAAATGAAAATCAGGTGAAAGTGTTTGAGGAAAACTCTTTAATCTACTAAGTCTAGTCTCATGTACCATTACAGAAACAGTAGAGAATATGCTTTTTATTGGAAATGAACCCTAAAAAAAAAAAAAATGATAAGCAGAAAATCGCGTTCAAATTTCACAAGCTGTTTGTACATCCCTTGTATGAGGAGATAAGCTTAAACAACTTCTTATTGATGCTAATTGAGAAGAAGAGCTAATAGAGGAAATATCTGTTGTGTGATGCATGCAAGCAGTATAGAAAAGTCAGGCCCCACCCAGTTGTGACACTGTCTTTCACATCTTCATTTAAGGAAATTGTAGCAATGGACCTAAAGTCTTGGTAGGGTGTCCACTATTTAGTTTTGGTTGACCTGGCCACACGCAAATGCACAGCATAGGTGATGAATAATAAAAAACAAAAATATGATAATAAACACAATATACACTAATTGGATTGCTTATTTTGGCATGCCTAGATCATTTTTAACGGACAACGGAGGAGAGTTCAATAATGAATGCATGAGATATTTGGTAGACTCATTCAGTATCAGATTTCTGAACACTGAGTCCATTGAGAAAGACTAAACCAAATATCAAGTATCAATATTACACGCATTGCTGATGAAACCAAAAGTAACGTGAAGATAGCTTTGTCTTGAGCTATAGCAGCCAGAAATTCTTTGCATGATTTTAGTGGCTTTTTACTGAATCGATTGGTTTTTGGAAAGAACCCAACTTACGCAAGTGTGATAAAGGGCACACCTTCAACATTAGAACAGAAATCAAACTCAATTAGTGGCTGAAAATCTAAATGCCATGCACAAGTCAAGAGAGGAGTTCGTAAAAAATGAAGCAAATGAGAGGAAACTGCATGTACTTCTCCAAGTTAGATACACAACTGACCTTGAATTGTTGAAAAAAATGGAGGCAGAGTGTATTATAAAAGAAATGAATAGGAAAGATGACATGGTCCAGGAGGGGGGTTTGTAATGTGATATGATGGGAAGCATGGTGGCACCTATTATAGAGTCCACAATTGCTGACTTGAGTATAGAGTCGCAGCACGAGGAAGCCTCATTGGACATACTAGATGAAAAACATCAACATGCAGAAACTGGCAATGGCAACTACAGCATAGATGACAAACAGGGTAGTATTGAAGTTCAGGATAAAGTGCCAACAGTAGATGTTCCTAGGGTTATTCTTAAGATAGCTGTGCCAAAGATTAGTAGTTATATATGGTGTTCATTGTTCATTTTACTACAAGGATTCTTGGCCATGTAGGAAAGGCTCAGGCAGGAACTGTTACAATATTCATAGAAATGATAGACAGATGAACGGATTGATCTAAAAAATGTAGATGAATGGCAACAAGTTGATGAAGAAGGTGTCTTGAGAGCCTCCTAAGTCAGTTTATTACTAGATGCAAAGGTCGCAGGAATTAAAAATTGGAAACAAAACCCAGGTGTTTGAAGAAGTAGAAGATGAAGAGCAATCATGTATGTCAGATGGTCATGGAAAATCTACGGGCTGAAAGTGGTTAAAGCTTGACAGTTGTGTTCATAGTTTAGGCAACATGGTGAGAGCATGGTACCTTGAGCTTTTGCAAGTATTGCAAGACGCAGGGCTGAGAATGTCAAAACTGGAGCCGGTGTTCTTTTACTTAGATATTGATGGTGAATCATCTGGAATCACATGTATCCATATGGATGATATTTTGTGGTCAGGAACAGAGATATTTGAGTTCACATTTGTCAAGTCTACCAGAGAGAAGTTTTTCTATTGGCACTCTAGTACTGGAACTTTTAAATATATTGGTTTGAATACTGTGCAGGAGAAAGGTCATATTGAAATTGACCAATTAACAGTCGTGAAATCATAAACATGAAGGGAAGTGAAATCAGCTAAAAGTACTTTCCCTTGGGTAATTTGAAAGAGCAGGTAATTAAATGCTTCAGCGTTACATCATTTGGTAATTTAGATGGCAGAGAATCTTAAGGGGCATATGTTATACTTCTTAATAGTGGAGAAAAAAGATGTTTGCTGTCAAGATGGGTCCAACAAGTTGTCAAATTGACCTTGGTCGCGTAAACTCTGGCCTAGCTTGATGCTGCTGAGGCAGGAATCTACCTTGAGGCAAGCAGTGTTGCTCAGTGGTGGCCCACCTGTTGTGAAATGCTATGTGGACAACAAATTCCTTGTACTCCACCTGACTGATAATAGACAGGAAGCTGTGGATAGATTGAATGGGGAGATATCCATGCAGTGTCCTAGGTTCAGTCCAACCACCAAATAACTAATGTTTTAGTCAAGAATGGTGCACCAGCAGATACCCTGATGGAGGTTATTGAAAACAATTTAAAAAAAAAAAAAAAAAAAGAAAAAAAAAAGCGATTTTTTGAATTCACTTTATAGAATTGTTTGTCTCCCAATGGAAAGCTTATTTGATTAAACCGTTCAAGAAGGAATTATTAGAAAAGTCTGAGTCCCTGAAAATGATTAGAAAAACATTTTTACTAATTCTGGTTTGGATTTAGATTCGTGTCAAAATTGACTTTGTTTCTAACCTTCAATTTTTTTTTTTTTTAGATTTTGGAAAGACGTAAGTTCAGCTGAATGATTCTTATGAAAAGGCAAAAATTATTTGGCATTTCAAGAAAAAAAAAAAAGGGAAAGTGTTAGTTAAGGGTTTAGAAGACTTAAAGGTAGATAGTGCTAACATGAAATATTACCCCCTTGATTGAGGATCCAATCTTGGAGTGATATAAAGTAAGGGAAGATATGCATTTACAAGTAAGGAAATCCAAAGTGCTGAAGAGAAGTTAATATGAACAACAAAAACCTGGCAGCCACCATGAAAAAAAAATAGCATTCCAAGGGAATTCATAAATCACCACCACCCACATAAACTGTGTTGGGGATGATCAATTGAAAAGTTAGATTAAGGGTTGATCAGTGAATAAGTTACTGCTCTTGCCTTTTGTTGGGCAGTGATCACTAAAAAAGTCTGAATTTTCAAATACTAATGGGTACAAACTAGAGACCAATCTAACATAACCTTACATCTATATTAACCCCATCTCCCACTAAGAACCTATTTTAGGTGAGAATTAAAAGAAAAAACAATAAAAAAAAAACAGCATTTTCTGTACTCATTGAGAAATGTGTATAAGCAAAATTTCAGGTTTCTACTATGAATGGTAAGGGCTGGGCATAGTCCAGATAGATACAAATAAATGTCAGAATATATGAATTATCTAAACCAAGCAACAGTGATTAAACCTGTCTGTTGTGGGTAACTGTGATTAATTAGCAAGAAAGGATCTTTAGTTTACTTCCTCAACAGACAGAAGTAATAAATTTTAAGTAACTATCATTTTAAAAATGAGAGTAAGGTAATTTCTTACCAAATAGAATCACATTTCAATTTTCTTCTTTCTGGAAAGAAATGTTTCAATTGTTCTCTTACAATCATTATCAAGAGTACTAAATTAATACTCCTAACAAAACAAATTAAATCCTCTTTATTAATTTAAATCAAAAGAAGAATCTGCAATAACAAAAATACAAAAAAATTATGACATCATATGAGACTAATCATCTATCTGTTTCTACTAATATACTTTTCATAATAAAAAGACAATGGTAGATGGAAAAATTGTTGTACAAAAACAATGCCTGTACCTTTCCTCTTCTAGACAAAGTATTAATACATCTCCCAAGCAGCAAATGTCAGAGTGCACATTAAGAGACTATAACACTTGTCAGAATCCAGTGCTTAGAAATGAAAGCGCAATATCTTCGGGCCAGAAATAACTTTATTGATTCCTGATATCATGGAATAGAGATGCATTCTATCTAGAGAAATGCTGTCAGAATTTAAATCTGATGCTACGCAATGCATAAAATTCTAAAAAGCATTGAGGAAGTATAATCTAACAGTGTTTCTAAGTTAAAAACGAAAACAAATGAAAAAAATAGAAATTTATACCTATATTTGATTAAGAAGTGGATCTGATAAAACAAAATACGTTGAACTTCTTTCAATATTCAACAATTTATGGAGTTGAAACATGGAACCTCACCAAGAAACTGACCCTCAAACTGAGAAGCATGCAATGCACACATGAAAGAATCATATTCAACCGCACATGGTGAAATCACAAGACAGTACAAAAAGAATTTATCAGGGGAAAAACAAGAGTCAGAGACATCATGGAATCCATTGAAAAAACTTAAATGGCAATGGGCTGGTCATGTTGCAAGAATAGCAGACAACCAATGGACATCACGACTCATAACATGGATCCTCAGAGATCATGTGTAACCGAAACTGGCAGAATACAAGATGGAGAGATGAAATAGAAAAGTTCAGAAAATATTGGCTCTGTGACGCCTATGATAGAGAAGTGTGGCAAATCCTGGAGAATGTATATATCCGATGACAGATGATTAAAGACTGATGATGATATATAACCAAACCTGTTCAGGATGACAAATTTTCAATGGAACTTTCTTTCAAAACAAATATAGCCCGTTTGTTGATCCAGTGACTCTAAGTGGTTGAAGACACATGACTGTTAAAATGGAAACACTCCCAAGAATATTTGCTGGAAGAAAAAAAAAGTTCAGGATGGCCATAATTTTCAGAGCAAGTATATCTATTTTTGATGTGTTATACCATCTGCCACACTATAGAAACCACCTTAAGACGGGTGCAGCCCAATCAAATTTGATACTCAATGGACCAAGGGGAAGGTTTTAAAGTAAGAAGTTTTGAAAAAAACTTTCTAGGGTTCTAGAGAAGGGGGTTCTATTTACAAAGATGAATGCTTTTGCTAGAGAGTGATGCCCCTACTGTTTTTGCTGCATGTAAGCAAATTTACGAAGAAAAGAGAAAGAAAAAACAAACCTAACAAACAATTTAATTATTAGATGCTTTTTTTTTCAAGATGAAGATGAAAATTACTCAAATCTAACAAAAATAATGCGTTACAATACTTCATCCAATAATAATAAAGCACAACATTAAAAGAAAACCCCAGCCCGAGAAGAGAGACGGCCAGGTCATTCAGGTATTGGAGAATGCAATGATATCATTTTTGTTGCTGAAGACACAATGCTAGTTATAAGACCTGAGAAGTCTTCCTGAGGAGGAAACTATGTGAATTCCAGGAGGTGTCAATTATTCCAGTCATGTGCAGGAGTGAGAGTAATTTTTTTACTCAAGTGTAAACTGAAAAAGCTTTAAAATATAAAAAAGTAAAAGAAAAAAAGCAGTGAAAACGAATTATATTTTGGATAAAAATTTACAGCACAAAAATGTAGTCTACAGTAGGCTAATTTACAATTAGTTGATTATTATTTTGTGGGGTAAAGACTTCCTCAACACTTGTTTCTTTTTATAAAATGAAATTAACTTGGACTCTGCGTCTTTGAGATATGAAAATAACTGCATTTAGAATTGCCAAACTTATGGCATTGTAACATTACGTATGTACTGAAATTTATAACACTTGACATGTGTAAAAGTTTTTTTCTACGTAGGTTAGCCTATGGTATGCTTACCAATGCATATCTATTGCTGTATGAATGTAACTGCTGTAATACAGACAGTGCACGTACAATATTTATTCATTATTAGAAGCATACTTGCTACAGTATTTCTCTTAAAAATGCAGAATCAAGATTTGCAATAGCAAATAACTGATATTGGTATGTAAGCAGGTCTAGACTAGCATAAGCTTTGTAGCTAGCATAATGATGCATGCTTATCATTCAAAATAAATCTCATTTAAGGGTGAAGGAAGACTTTTCCCACTGCAAAGAGATTAAAAGTATAGGAAAACTTTTGTTTCCTTTGAGGGGTCAAAAATAAAGAGAGACTTCTTCCTCCCTTTGAGGGGTCAGTAGTAAAGTGAGACTCTTTCTCCTTTAAGGAGTCAAAAGTGAAGTTAAACTTAGTAGAATCTTTTCTTACTAGTCTGAAAGCTCATTTTTTTTTCTCCTAAATATTTTACCTGGCATAGACAAGTAATTCTAGCATTTTTTATATTGAAAATTATGAAATTCAGTTTAGTCTGGGACAAGGCTTAAATGTTCAGTATTTAAAAATGTCAGAATATTTCTACTTGAATATATGAAACTCAAAATTTATACAATCATGTTGATTTGTGGAAGAATCAAGGAAAGGAAATTCACAGTCGATTTGAGAACCGAAGTACTGTTATGCTCACTAATCATAAAGCTCAGTTTTGATAATTCCAAACTAACTCCCTTTGTTACACACTTCTACATGTGATATATTTGGATGGATAGTAGTACCTGACAGCGTGATAGAGAAATTGACAAGTTGGGAACCAAGATTTTGCTCAGGCCAATTCACTTTAGGTAGTGAGCAAACAATGTTGATCAGAAAATAAAGAATGAGCCTTCGGTAGGATTCAAACCCACACCCTACTGGGAGCAATCTTAAGCCAAGTCTGTTCTAATTGATTGAGCAACCAAGGCCCACATGGTAGACAGAAATCTGATAACACCCTTCACTCATCTTTCATTCCAATCAGTGGGTGGTTTGTTTACATTCGTATTTCCCAGTATTTTTTGTATTTTTACATATTTCTATGCATTGTTGTTCCTGTAGTGACAGTATGATATATATAAAAGGATATTAGTATCCAAAAATACTGACACGTAATATATATGGATGGATATTAGTACCCGACAACGTGAAAAAGAAATTTGGGAACTAAGTTTTTGCTTGGACTGATTCACTTTCTGTAGTGTGTGAACAGTGTTGATCAGAAAATAAAGAATTAGGCTTAAGAATGCAATCCATCTAAGGCATACAGAAGAATTTCTTCATACAAAAATTGTGGTGGTGTAAATTCTACAAACATATAGTTGGTTTGACCATTCAAATACTTCAAGTTATTTGCATGGCTATCATCTATGACTTTCTCCAAATAATCATCAAACATTCCCCTGTTAAATTCACACTCCTCTGGTTTTATTTCCTTGAATATTTTCCACATCTCTTTTCCTAGAAAGAAGGAAAAAATATACCTTAAAGATATATCAATTAATGTTCTCATGATATCAAGTTATGAATGTTTTTTGTTAATTCCTATGATTAGTGGATGCCTATTAAACAGAAAAAACTACATATACTCATGTATATTTACAACTTATGTATGACACTAAATAAAATTGTTCCCAAAAAGCTTTTTTCATCCAACTCTCTCCAAAGGATATGACATCAGAAAGTAATCCAGATTTTAAAAAGTATTGTTGAAAGGATTTAAAATCACATCCCAGCATTGTTTCAAAGCATGAGGTCTTTGGTTGTTGTTCTATTATCTGCTCAAAAGTCAGTTGAAGAATCATTTTTTTTATGAACTTTGAGGAAAAGCTTAAATTGCATTTATGTACAATCAATTTTCTTGAAAAACAAAGGGTGATAATGTAATTTATTTTTTGTTCTTACACAATTTACAGGTGTTTATCTTGCATAAAAACTGAATTCATCAGAAACTGATTAATCAATAGCCTATTATCAGTTCTGTTTTATTTTTTTCCAGATCTCGTTGTAAAAGTATGAATTATGTAAGTAGAATTGGAAACAACTTCATTAAATTATGAAGCAACCATTGTTTTCAAACAGGAGCATGACAAGCCACAAATCTTAGATAAAGTCTGATCATAAGTATAGGTTATCTGTAAGTTGGTCATTTTAACTTCAGAACTTCCTGTATATATTTTGCAATGGACCAGCATTTTTAAAAATATTTTAAAATAAAAACAAGGATAAACGGAATAATAATCCCGAACAAAAAAATTGCATCAAATGGCTGCAAACTTAAAGTTATCAGTACTAAAGTTGTAATTCACTCAGAAGTGGAAACTAAAGAGTAATCATCTTATTTTTATATTGAAATTATCAAAATCCTATTACTAATCTTTCATTTATGAACAAGAATATAGCCGTCAAAAAATATGTGGTTACTTATGTATGGATGGGCACTGGGGAGACTAAAGCTATTTAAATTAGGTAATTCATTATTAATAATTCAAGTATCCTAATTAAATTTATTTTTTAAGGGTGATTGTACATGAAGTCTCAATTCTATGACATAATCTTTATTGATATATCATATTAGGAAGGTAAATTAACCAATGAGACAGATGCGCAAACATATAGAAAAGAAATTTACATATACATATATATATATATATATATATATATATATATATATATATATATATATATATATATATATATATATATACCAAATATACTTCTAGATAATTGTGTAATTATTATTTGATTACATGATTATTCATTCAACTTACATGTAAGATAAAAAGATTATTTTAAAGTATCATTATATATTTTTTTTCATACATATTGAATTCATCTAGATTAAAATTAAGATTAGGAAAATTTCAAAAATTCATCATAATTTGACAATGGATAAAAATGAAAGTAATCCTAACATATTTAGACAATTGAACAAACCATCCTAAAGTTAAAAAAAAATTTCAATTCTCAGCAAATCATAGATTCTGGCTTGATAACTTCACGATGACACTTAATTACATCAGTAAATAATATTTTCTATTCTATCTGGGCATATTTATATTAAGTCTAGCTTTTATTCACGCAGTATAAATGAGCAATTTCCAATACATAGGTTTCATTACTTAAACTCTTTCCTCATCTAGAATTTAATCGGTTCATGAAGATAAAATCTCAATTTAAACACATCCCATTTTAAGTCTTAACTCATAACTGTCAATTATAGACATAACCGGCTTAAGATTTAAAATGAATGAAAACTCAACAGAATCTCATTTTTTAAGGCAACCAAAATTATACAGTATTTACTAAAAGTCAATCAAAAAGAACATCAAAACAAATTTATACAAAAAAGATAACCCAGCCTTGTTATAAACAAAATGGCTTCTCTCCAAATCATTATTTTTTTTACATGCACTTCGCACTAAAAGAGTATCAATAAATAAATTGTGACAAGAATTATGGACACTCTAATATGTCTTTTAAAGATTCAACAGTACAAGAAGAAAAATAGTTTAAAATCTTAGTTAGTACAATAGATAATAAATGAACAATTTAGAAATCAAATACAAGGAAAATAAATGCAGGTTAGTCTTGTAACATTAATTTTGGCAGTGCAGAAAAATGAAATATTCCATAAATGATACAAATAGAGGAATTTTATAGCTAAATTTGAAAACTTCAGAAAGTCATAATTTGAAATTTCCAATTCTAGTTTTGTAGTTTTACATTTGACCATGTACTGTTTTATTAAAATATTGCCTTTTATGATATAAACAATTATATCAAATGTTGGTACAATAGAAATAGAAATTTAAAAAACTAAAGCAATTTAGAATTATTTACTAAATTTGATGTCTGCTCAGATAGTGTAATGGTTAGCATGTCTGCTTCACCAGTAGAAAGTTCCAGATTCTGGTATGAATGAAGAATATGGAAACATCTTCATTGGGACAAATTGCCCTCTGCACTTAGCAGCTAATTGACTACACTCAAAGCTGTGAGATTAGGGTTGAGGTATGTTTGATGAACTTGCATCCTTGTGGTCTTGAAAACTTGTAAGAATAGAGTCCTGGTTTAGACCAGACCTAAAACTAGCAAGGATTCCTAAGCTGATCATCATCATCAGTCTTTCAACGTCTGTCTTTGGACATAGACCTTCCCCAGGATTCATCATAATTCTGTATCATGGGCGTCACGGAGCCAATATTTCCTGAATTTATCTAGTTCATCTCTCCATCTTGTGTTCTGTCGGCCTCAGTTTCTCATGTAATCTCTGGGGATCAATGTAGTAAGTTGTGTGTCTAGCAGTTGTCTTTCATTCTTGCAAAATGGCCTGCCCATTCCTATTTTAGTTTTTAAATAGTTTCTAAGATGTCTCGGACTCCCGTTTTCTTCCTTATATACTGTGCTGTCTTGTGATCTCTCTATGTAAGGCTGAGCATGATTCTTTCATGCACACGCTGCATGCTTCTCAGTTTGCTGGTCTGTCTCTTGGTTAGGTTCCATGTTTCAGCTCCATAAGTCTCTATTGGGAGAATGCATTGGTTGTTTACTCTTCTTTTCAGGATTATTGGGATCATCTGGTTCTTGAAAGTTGAGCTTTCTCTACTGAACGCTTGCCATCCCAGAGTAATTCTTTGCTTGATTTCCTCCTTTTTTAAGAGTGTCATGGCAATTCATTGTCCTAGGTAGATGTAGTGGTCTACTTTGCCAAGTTTTGCATCTTCTCTCTTGACAATTATGTTCTTATTCTCAACACGATTGTTGCACATGATTTTTGTTTTACTGAAGTTCATGTAGGCTGACTTTTTTGCTTTCTTCGTTTAGTTCATCTAGCATTAGTTGGAGGTTGTGCAGGACTTCATCACAATACTCCAATAGGAGTTATCTCTCAAGAGATGGACGTTTCACTCACTTTTTTTTTCCCACTAAATTTAATACTATCTATATTTGTGAGTTGGATTTTACGAGTTATCGATTATCCAACAATCCAAATATTTCAAATGCATTAAGATGAAATGTTGATAAAATTCAATGAATAAAATTACTAGTTATCAAACAAAAACATTTGTAGATAAATATTTTTGACTGATGGGAACCAGATAATACAGCAGGAACATCTTCTGACAAATCATAGAGAATATGTAACTACACCCCACCAGATTTTGATGAAAATTGGCATGTCAAGTGAGTTTTCATTCAAACTTCCAAAAATGAAAACTGTTTTTCAAAATATCAATTGGGAGAAGGGGCTATGACCCCCTGAAATTTTAACATTTTGGTGTACTACCCTACGTTTACAAGTCCATAACTCTGATCATAAGATAAAACTCTGGGGTTTACGCCACTGGATAGAGAGCACTCAGCACTACAATACTACTTCAGTGCAGTATGTTCTAGAATGTCCCTAAAAAAAGTTATAGTAATTAAAAATCATAGAGGGGCAAGGACCACGTAGCCAATCACAATCATGAAATTTCTCCTCATTAACTGCCTCCAGGTACCCTCTCACTCTCTCTCTCTCTCTCTCTCTCTCTCTCTCTCTTTCTCATATGAATAAATCACAGTTTGGTATTTTTTGCTCCTTATGGATGAATAATCAGACTGAACATTACCTATTTTTACAAGTTTTCCCTGATTCCTCCCCAACCAAAAAAAATGTAATTACAGGGCTACAGTCAAACACTTATCAACATAATAGAGTTTTTTCACTTTGTTTAAAATATACAAAAAAAAAAATTCATGATGAAAGTAGCCACATATTGGTATCGTAATTACATCATTATTGTATGTAGTCTACCTATATGAAGGGTATGTGTGTCTGATATATACCCACTTTACCTTATACTTTCCATCTTTTTTGCTGATTATGTATTCAATATACCTTTAATGATATAACGGTCATGTTTTTCTGATCACCAAGATGAATACTAAAACCTATAAAAAAAGTATTCAGTAATCAATTTCTAGTAAATAGAAAGATTTCAACAGGCCTAAGAATACTTGCTGAAAAGCTAAAGCTGCTATTCAGCAGACTTTCAACACAAAATAAATATATTTGCACAAATTGCTGTACAAAATTGAAACTGAAAGTTCCTAACACCTTAGAAATGCAACTTGGAGATTATTCAAGCTGTTTTAGTATAACCATCAGCAAAGATAACAATCAAGGATTTGAAGACAGATAAATCTATGTTGTCACTGAAGATATTAATGCAAACTTTGAAACATTGACTGTATCAATGTATCATAAAAATCTAGATGTAGCTACTTTTGAATTTGTTAAACTAGATGAATTTTTTTACAAACAATTTTCTTAAATTTCATTTTGTGTCATTAAATGATTTCCATTGTTTGATTGTATTGATAAAATATTCTATTAAAGATCAAGGTTTATTGAAGAGTTTCATTTTTAGCTCCATATTAGAGGAGTTGATGAAACATTAGCCTTGTTTATACTCTGTAATTATAATAATATTAATACACATTAAATTGGCCGCCTTTGGGTCGAACAATCTCTTTTGTATGATGAATTCTATGTATATTTCAAACAAAATAAAGGAAAACCTGATTAAGTTGATGGAGGATTAATTATAGCTCCTTAATTACATTTTTGGGATAAAAATTAGCGAAACTTGTAAAAATGGGTCAGCTTGCTTTTTCATCCATAAGGAGAAAAAATACAAGACTAATAGTTACATATGATAGAGGGTACCTGAGGGCAGTTTATGGGAAAATTTTTTTCTTGATTGTGATTGTCCTTAGCCCCCCACCCATCCCATACATTTTTTTTTTTCATAAATGACTTTAACTTTATAAGGGACATCATAGGACAAACTGCATTGAAGTACCATTATAGTATTGAGTATTCTCTATTCAATGGTGCAAACCCCAGGGTTATATCTCAATTAAGAGTTATGAACTCATAAATATAGGGTAGTTTACCAAGATGTCATGATTTGAGTTGTAGCCTATTCCACAATTGGAATTTGAAAAACGGATTTCATTTTTGGAGGTTTGAGCGAAAACTCACTCGGCATTCTCATTTTCATTCAAATCTGAGGGGGTGTGGTTACATATTTAACTTTTTTTAATGATTTGTCAGAGAATGCACCAGCTGCTTAGCCAAGACATTTCAAGATGTTAGCAGATAAATTCAATCCTCCAATATACTATCTAGAGAAGGGATTGTCAAACAGTGGCCTGCAGCCTCATTTCATCTGGCTCTCAGACTTCATTGAATATATGACGTTGCATATAAAAATTCTTTATTTTCTTTATCTATTTTCGATGAGCAAACAATAAGATTCAGAATTGAAAAATAAAGAAAAAGTCTTTTTTGTTGTGGCTTCAAATGGAACAATGTTTTAATGCAAATAAAGGGCAGCTTTAACATATCATCACTTGCAGTCATTTATGATGTGATATGATTTCTCAGCACTTAGATATACAAAGTTATTCAGGATATTTTTTAGCTGACAAGCAAAACTATTTACAACTAACATTATTTTGATACAGTTTAGCAATTAAAGATATACTACATTTTAAAAAATCCACTTAACAATTGGAAAAAAAAAAGAAGATTTTTTTGTTGATAAGTTATAAAATTCAATATATGATGCTACCATGAAGATATCTGAATGAGAATTGCTGCTTATCTCATATAAGGTTATTCCTTGCCATGGGGGTTAGGGGTGCCAGGGGGATGTGAATATACTAAATTCGTGAATAAATTCTTCCAAATCACCCACCTTTCTGGTTCTCCAAAATCATAAATCTTGTACCATAAAAGTTTTGATAAACTAACACTTTACTATTCCTGAATACAGTAGAGCATACAGTACAAAAAATATTTAGTCAATCAATGAAAACTATTTTTTTCATAAAACTACAGTACTGTGGTATGGAAAAATATTTTCATGTCTACATAGATAATTTTCAGTTGATAATTTTCTACAATCTGTCTTTTTACTGATAACACAAAAATCAAGATAAAATTAACATTACAAGTTCTGGATGTTTTTATCAATGCATCACTTGTCAAAAGTCTGTGGTAGTTGCTATATTTTTTTTATTCTGTTCATACTTTTCTAGAATTTTCTATGATGCAGTTTTTTATGATACACTGCAAAACTCAAATATATTGTGATAGTGCAAAAATTGAGCTAATCTGCATAACTTTTCCAACTAAAGATGTCATAAAGAAAATGATTAGGAAATATTGTTATTATCCATTTTCAGAATCTTAATACAGACAATATTTCAATACTGAAGTGACATAGCCATTAAATAAGCTTTCAGCCAAAGAAGATGAGAACTAGCATTTTTCTTTCCTTGGGAAACCTGTTATAGAAGCTATGCCACTTGGGCTACAAAACTAACCTTTGCAGAACATGAGATCTAATAATGCAACCTTATTCTGTTTTTCCCAAATGTTCAGAGCCACCATCTTGTTTCATTCAGGTATACTGTCATGGCAGGATAGTTAGATAGACAGTGCCACCGAGTGTTCTGAGAACAAAGAGTGAAGAATAAAGCTATATGGTTAGATTTGATCTTCTACAATTATGGCCTTTGCAGCTGAAGCAGCTGCCATGGTTGATAGGTTTCTCAAGGAGGGATACGAGTTAAACCCTAGCTAAAAACTTTATTTCAAATCCATACTATTTACAATAATGGTACGAGGAGTTGCAATGGAAAGCAACTGAAATTAAGTTAGTAAAAATACATCTCTTTTCTACACTCATAGCTAAATCCAAGACTTTAGCATTTTTTCATTCACTTCCTTTTATTATGTTTGTTAATCCTTGACTTATAGAATCAGTTCTTTCCCCCATTTTCTTAAACACAGCACTAGCTAAGTATACTAACCATACAGAAGTGAGAATGACAGCATCACTTTATATAAGACAACCATTTTCCTCAGTATCTGTTACTGTGCCCATCCCCTTACCTAAATGCAGCTCAACCAAATTTGGTATGCATACCAAGTGGACAAAGGGGAATAGCTTGGACATTTGTGTTTTTGGAAAAAAATTTCGCCCCAAGGATTTTAGAAGGGGGGGGATTATATTTACAGTGAAACTATAAACCAAAACTGGACCCTTACTTTCTGCTCATTGACACATTTAAGCCAAATTTGGCACACATACTCAATGGACCTAGTGGAAGTTTTAAAGAAAAAAGTTTACAAAAAATTTGCTTTTAGTTTTAGTGGGGGTTCTATTTAAAATGTAATTAATGCCAAACTGAACCATAAATTCACATTCAATATATATCAATTAGTACTTATTGTAATTCAAATATCTATCCTACTAAAATTCACCAGATGTCTGTTCATCTGGATGTGTCAGTGTAAATCAGAGATCACACATGAAAACTTTTGTGAGTACTGATGGGACCCCAGGCATATTTCTAGCAAGATATCTTTTTGAAACTCTAAAATATATTTTATTAGTAATATTAAAGTGTTTGTGTTAACTCCTATGATGAAAAAATTTCTCAAGGGAGATAACTAATAAACAAACACTGATCATAGAATATAGCCTTATATCTATTTATCTATTGAGAAATCCCTCTAGATATTTGAATTCAATGTGATCCCAAAATTCATGATGGTTATGATTTTCAAATAAGGAATGATTCAATAAATACATAGTTCAATCCATGATCTCTTTTTGAAGCCAAAGGCCCCATTTAGGCCTTCCACAGGAATTATTTGAAAATCCTACCTGTAGGGTAGGTTTTCAGCTAGCATGATCTAAATCAATTATGTACTGAAATATCAATCCAATTAGATATCAAGCACATCACTAATATTATTTGCCTCATTTGGTGAAACACAAAAAATGAATTTGCTTGGACAATTTTGCACAAAATTTATTGTATAAGATGGAAGGGAGGTGTAAACTGTAGAAAAGCTATTTTTGAATAAGAGTTGGGGAAGGGGGTGTACAATTTTAAAACCCTGCTGTGCATAGGATACTTCAGTCTTGTAAAGAGAATCTAACAAAATGAATATATATAATTATGTAGCAAAGAAGTTCTCAAGGTTTTTTCTTGGCATATTTTATTTCCTCACATAATTATATAGCAGGATTATGATGCATACACCAAACTGTCAGTGATCTTGGATGGTAATCTAGTTATTGAGTTTATTGATTATTTTTAAGTAAGCAAGAGAAATTTTTCAAGAAGTTACTAAATTCAGGAGGTATTTTATTAAACTTGAAATCCAATGGCCTGAAGTACTATAAACATTAACTGAAGGAAGCTTTTGATCAATGTATATTTCAGTAGATAAGACAAGATCTCAATTTCAGTCTGAATTTCATGGTTTTAACTCGTATATTGATGGTATCTGACAGCATCAAAACTACTAAAACATCTGTGGTGAAGTTAAGGTCAGTGAGCACTAAACAACCGATACAATGATATACCTCAGGTGCCATGATTAGCTCCTGGGGACACTGCGGGATATTCACAAGTTTTTGATAATACTAATAAGTTTTTTAAAAAAAAGTTATAGTCCCCATCTTCATACAAATGGAAAAGTATTTATTAAACATTAATAAGCATTGTGAAAGTGATACAAAACAAATCAGAGCCATAGACATATGAATGTGAATGTACTTGTTCAGTACTTTCTTGGGGGCCCATGAAAAATCCTCATAAACTAAAGGTGCAGTGATTTGGAAAAATTTGGGAACCACTGCCTTAATGTATTACCTGTAAATTATTTTTGTTGTCAGAGATGTAAACACAATCTTTTCACAGTCTGAAATCTAATGTGAGAACTCAAAAGTATTTTTTACAGCTTACTTTATGCTATTTTCTTGTAAGTATAACCAAAATAAAACTGTCAAAGAAGATGTTTCAATTATTGCGATACATTTTTAAAGAGTTTTAAGAAGTAAGTGTTGATAGCTACTAATGCAAGAAAATTAGAATGTCAAGGTCACTGTTTTGTATCTGACCTATAAGGTGATCCCATTTGGGGGGGGGGGGGTCTACTTCATGGTATGTACCAAGGTGTTTTCCCCTAAATGCTTAAAATAAATATAATATATTTCAAAATATATTATACCAGGTAAAATATAACTTGGAGAGAGAGATGCTACAGACGTGACAATGCTTTTGTTAATTTTCCTTTTCAATATGGAGAAAGACAACAATGAAAAATTCAGTGAAAGCCTACATGAGTTTTTCATATTCCTTACCATTTCTTTTTTATGAAAGATTTCTGAATAAAACTACTTTAAAATAATATAAAAGCATAACTTGGTTGTGAATGAGCTAAAATTTAGCCAATTCACGTTTCTTTTTATCTGAAGAAGTTCAACAGGCAATCAAATTAAGGTTGATTTAGCTGATCACTGGATTCATTTAAGCCCTTTTCCTCACCTCTAGTCAGGCAGGGCCAATTCCTGATATTCAGTTATTTTCTTGTCACTTAAGCATTATTAAAAACACTATTATTTTTTCATTGATATCATTCTTGATTCTTTTTTCAAACTGTCTTTTTCATCTTTATTTAGATAAAAAATTTTTTAATCCTTATAATTGATTTTTTTGTAAGTATTCGCCTTCATCTTAATTGTTGTTGCTTTTATCACATCAAAACTCAGGCTGGTCTGCCTTCAACAGCGAGCAGATAAACTGACAGCACAGATTGGAATAATGAATTATTTCCAGGTGGAGATGAAAATCACAATCCTCTATGCTGGTGGGTAGCTCACTTAATGTGCGATTAATAATGATGATTTACAGTACTTCATCCAAATAAAAATAAAATAGAATTGGGTTACTGATACTGAACTACCAGTTGATAATAGACACAGCGCAGAAGTGATTGGGATAGGGTATGAGTTCAAGGGTTTGATTCAGAGTTCGAATCGTGCATTAAGTAAGCCCTTATCTGCCATAGAGGGTCATGAGTTTGATTCTCATCTGGGACTTATTCTTTATTCTGATCCGCACTGTTAATTACTCACTGCTTGGCCCAAGTTTAGTTACGATAAAAAGCAACAATTAAAATGAAGATAAACAGCAAAAAAAAAAAAAATTTAACAATTATTCATAAGTATCATTTGTATATAATTTACCACAAAACTTCAAACACAGGTGAAAATTTCTAAAAAAATGCCATTCAATTTATTATTCAAAACTTCCAATAGAAAATATATGCATTAGGCCTTATCTTAAGTTATAGATACTTTGACGAATTTGTTTTGAAAAATGTTTAAAAATCAACTATTTAGATCAGAGATATCAATCAGTTATTTGAAAAATTCTGCAAAATTTTTAATTTACAGATAATTTTATTGTAGATTCCATTCTTTGTGTTTGTATGCACCGTGATTACTTGACCACTAGTACTGGCCATTGTACATAGTTGACATTCACTACATATATTTGTCAGCGAAGAAAGCAGTACAAGGTTTCCTGGATCAACAGTCCTCGAGAATTCTAATAAAACATAAATAAAACACTGGAAAATATTTAAATCTAGGTATAAAATATCTGAATTGGTAACTCTGAAGAGAAGTAACTGAAATACTTCGAAGCTCTACAATCATATGATGGACAGATAATTATTTTACATGACAATTATGATATGCTCCTTACCATACTGTGTAGACTTAATCCCATTTTCAAGAACAACAGTAACTGATAAATTAATTTTGAACAATATATATCATATCACTTGTCAATGAGTTTAAAGTTTAGTAGCAATACAATTTTTCAAGGATTAAAATTCTGTAAAGACTGCATGAGCTCAGCTAAACTTTTTACTATTAGACAGTGTTTTTTATATGATCAACCCACCAAATATAAAACTTGAAGCCAAAAAAAGTTTCCCCCATCACCTATCACCTTGATCCCTAAAAAGGAAAAGTTTCCCTTCAGCTCTAAATATTATGATACCAACATATTCCTTTACAAGGAGAATATATACTTTATCTTTCCTTGTTTGTCAATATATTACAATTTCTTTTCCTAAATCTAGATCAATGCAAATAAAAAAATTGATATTTCAACTAGTGACTGAATTTTTACAGAAAATTCATGCTAAGATTAAAACATATTCATCCCTTCAATTTCTGCTTATTATTTTCTATAGAAGTCACACAGTTCTAAAACTCAAAATTAGTACTATGATTAGGAAAAATATTAGCTTAAAAAGGTTTAATTCAAGTTTTCAGAAATGCTTCAAATATTTAAAAAAATCCCCACTTAGTAATCGAAGTAGAAGATTTCAGCAATTTCTTCAGAAACAAGCAGCTGAAATAGTTCCATATTTCCAATCAGTATTTCAGTCCAGATCAGACCAAAGATTTCAAATACTGTTTTTCAAGGTGGGCAGGCTCCAACTTACTTGGAAGATAAGCTTAACACAATCTTCCAACTCCTGTAATTTCTCCATTTGGCCCTGTGCTAAACTAAGGTAAGATTAGTAAATATCAAATCTAGTATCTCATAGCCTACCTTGTAGCTGAAGTTGTTTCATATTTTTCAACAGTGCCAGACTCGAGGCCAGATAAAAGCCAAGCCAAAGTTAGTAAATAAGAAGAACTAATATTTTAGAGGTAAGCAAAGACAGTAATAACAGGTTATTTACTAAGCTTAGCCTAATCTGGCAGAAGGCCACGGTACAGGAACATCGAGTGAGGATCAAATTCATTACACTTGAAAATTGACCTGTAAGATAAGCTTGCTAACCATTGCATTTCCAATGGATTTTCCGTGGGAACATCTCTCAATGTATACATATATATATTCTTTTTGAAAGGTGATCAATGTCCTATCCAAGTAATTCTACTTTATGGGACAAAAGACCTATTTTTAGTTATCACAAGTTCCTGGGATTTATTCTTGGCCTTGAATGATTTCTGACACTTAATCCTCCTTGGTTTCTACTGCACAGAAAAGTTCAACTGCAGCTAAAAAATCCTAATGATATCCCCAGCTGGTAAGGAAAAGTTAGTTGGTGAGCCACTATAGTACAAGAAGTCATTCTGTTATATAAAAGAAAGTTACTAAGTCTTAAATTACACCGGATCAGATTTGTACAAAGCTCTCATGGCTTGTTTGAATATCTACATGAGCTTTAGATTAGCTTTTAAATTAGATCATATGTTTTAAGAACACATAAGAATAAGGCAGTACAATGTACTAGGTTATTGCACATGAAATGTTTTGTAAATAGTAAGATGAGAATGATTTATACCATAAAAATCGTAAAATATTTAATCAAAATACGACACAATAAACTTTTCCCAATTATCGATCAATGATGATATCTCTATATGAAAGATGTTTCAAACTTCATATCTGAATTCTCTAAGCTTAGAAACAGTCAGCTGAGGAATGGACCTGTCATGGAGTATTTCATTCAGTTCATATGGGGCCCATTTTTCTGACTTTTTAAAAACTTCCTTATTGCCTTTAGATGAAGTGATATTGTCACTGTACAAGTCATCAGAAAGTGCTTAAACTGTGGTCTGTGGATTGTTAATAATTCTTTATGATCAAGAACAAGTTCTGGCCACTGTTTGAGGATGCTCATTGGTATCCATATTTCCAGACCAAAATCTATTAAACCAAAAGCTGAGCAATAGGCACTGATCAGGCCAAATGTCTTATTAATGTTATCAGCAGTATTGTGCTGCATTATCCTAAACTGAAATCTTGAAAATTAGTCTAAATTCTTGGGGAGACACCATTACTGTCAAAGGCTGAAAAACCTTCAATAATAAATCATATCTCTATTTACATTGAATCTGCAAAAACATAATTACGCAAGTGAATCTTTGATTTTTAGCATCATTCTCTACCTTTTTAGATTGGAGAAACCCTGAAGTAACTTCCAAATCCTAATGAAACTCTGCATATCAATATTATCTGTCGATCAGTGTGTTCAAAAATATAATATAATCCATAAGTAATTATCAGTATTTTTCAGAGTACAAGATAGTTTTCTACATATTAGTCCATTTTGGTGATCATTCTAAGATACTTCATTATTTCATAATACCCTCTCACCTAAAAACCATTTGCTTTTTGTCCCTGTTTTTTTAAAAATTAGAATTGATGTAAACTGATGAAAAATGACCGAAATTTTTTGAAAAACCTTACAACAATGAAAATCCAGAATTTAAGAAAGGAAAAAAAAACCCCAAAAAACTTATAATGATATAAATCAAAGAATATAAAAAAATCTGAGATAGGTTGTTAGAATCTTTTTTTCTTTAAAGAATTGAAATTTATTACATTTTTAAATAATGATTGCTGCTGGTCTTTTTTCGATTGCTTAAAAGTCTGGTGCTTTCAGTGTGAAATTATATACAAAAATCTCAAATGAAGCAGAAGTTGAGTGTTTTTTTTCTTCATGCAAGTATAAAATTTTCTCTGAACAAACTCTTGTGGAACACTTGGGTTTTGCAGAACCCTGGTTGAGAAAGGCTGCTCTATAATGTATGAAAAAATATCTCAATTCATACAACCTAATATTTCATTAACCTGAAAAAATTTCATAAATTCCCATGACACAGTAAAATTCATTATCAGTTACTAAACATTGAGGTTAAATGTCTAAATATTCCATGCATGGTATAACTTTTAGCATTGTCAAAATTGATAACGGAACAGAAGAATCATAACATAAATAAAAAGAAGCATTGACCATAAAAATATAATTATCACCAATTTTGAGATTAAGCCGAATCACATAGAATTTTTTGGTGAATTCATCCCTTCAATTTCTAAACTTTTGATTTGGAATTTAAAAAAAACACAACATTGGTTTTTTTTAGTACTATATTTAATCTATATTGGCAAACTCCAATCTAAGTCTGAACAAGAACATGAACTATCCTCACCAAATTTAAGGGAGTAAATTCTTTACTGTTTGTCTGTGTAGTCATATTAAACCAATGTAATAAGTAAAATTAACATTTCTTAACCATGATTTGAAATTATTTCCAACTGATTGGTATGTGGCTCTCTTACTGACTGAGTTAATTGACAAGGCTTAGATATCTATGAAAATTTCTGTTAGAAATACACAAACACTTATTTCATTCTAATAAATAAATAAATACATCTATAAAAATCAAAATTTCTCTACCATGATTTGTAATCACAACCAAAAATTAAATTAAAAAAAACATTTTTAGAAGGAGAACATAATTATCAATCAATAGGAATTATTGGCCAGAGTAACATTTGAGACCCTTCTCAACTGCACCTTTTCACTACACCCCTGCTTATAGATGAAAATTTTTCCGAACAGGATCAAATTAAGAAAAACTTTGATTCTTTCAATGGAGAATTCATTAGGATGAGAATTGGAATAAATATATAGCGGCTGAGTTGAAATATTTTGATTGAATAAAGAAAATCTTCTATGAACTTTGACAGTACTTCCCTATCACTTGACTCCCTGAAGATTCAGAATAGACAATTGTCAACGCCTTCAATCACATTAGATTGTACAAAAAAGGCATCATTGTGCATCCATGTTCAGTTTCTAGAGAACAGAACACTGCCTTATTCACTTACCACTGAAACAATTTTAATCCCCAAAGACAATACAGTTTTTTTTTTTTAAATTATCTTTTCTGAAGTAATTAAAGAATTAGTTATGATGTGGTCAAGATTTTCTGAATTATACTATTGTATATTTCTGTAGTAATAAGTATGGATATTAACAACATTTGATATTAAACATTTTGATAAAAATAAACAGGATGAATTCCCAAACAACTCAGGCTTTAAAGATAAATGAATAGATAAGTGTGGGAGTAACTTGTAGCTGCCTTAATGTATCTCATTATTTCCAAGCAACTGGAAGCTAAAAGGATAAAAACAATGCATCATTTGAATGGAGATCTGAAATTGCACGATCATCTCATTTCTTTATCTGACTTTTTGTGATTTGTAGGTGTTAACACTTTTGGAAGCATCAGAGATAAAAAAGGTTCTAGTATTAAAAGAGCAACTCTAAATATAGCCAGTAAGCTAGCCATTAATTCTCCATATCAATATAAGTTCTGTTTTTGAAATTCAGTACGCATCATGATTATCTTAAAATTTCAGACCAGTTATACCTTCACGAGATATGTCATTGTCAAGGCTGTTTGACTATATATGAATGTATGTATGTGTTGTGCATACAGATAACGGAACTAAATGGTGAAAATTTGAACACTAACTCTCTATTTTGTCTAGAAAAAAAGTTGAATACATTTGGACTGGAGTGGGCAATTTGCAATATAAGTTTATGCAAAAGTGGTCCCTTTGTGTCTGACAGCATTCACGCTTGTTTTTTTTTAATTTTGGACATTTTTAGAGATCACTGACCAACAAAAGGCAAGAGAAGTAACTTATTCATTGATCATTTCCAACACAACATGCTTCCATTAAGTGACTTACTAGACCTGTATCTTTCATTTAGTAAGATATTTAATGTTAAAAAATGAATATGCTCTTGAAAAAGAATTTATCAAACCCTTCAAAGTTTATGCATCTATTCATTCAGTTATAATTCAGCTAATAACTACACATCAGGTTACAGACTTATTGATCCACCCTTGTATATGTGAGTGCATCTGTGGTAATAACCAATAGTAGCCTAATGGGCTTTCACTTGAAAATGAGATAAGAGTTGCAAAAAACTTCTAAGATATTTTTTTTATAATAGCTGAAACTTTGCTGACTAGGTTCCAAATATGTCTTTCATTGCAAAGCTCTGTCCAAAACTAAAGTTGAGAGCCTGCAATTGATGGAGCAGCCAGATTAGATGTCCAGAGTTATCTATAATGTCAATAAGCCCTCTTGTACATTAGGAAAATGCAGCAAATTATGAGAAAGTTGGTCGCAATAACTCTTTCAAAGAATGGTTTCACTTTTCGCAAAAAAAAATCTTTTTTGTGAATTGTGGGGTCAGCATTCGCAGAGAATAATGATCTGATTTCCATGTAGGGATTTCCTTACAGTGATAAAAGTCTCATTCATCCGACTAATTTTTTTTTTAGCAGACGATTTTTGGTTTGACCACTTTTTTTTTCAACTTTTGACTTTGTCCCAAAGTGCCCAAAATGATTATAGTAGGACCTAAATAGGCTGTATATGTGTGCAAAATTCACACATAGTTAAGGTCAACATTTGTTTTCACCCCAATAGTAATGATAAGATTTCCATCTATTTTCCTGTGAATCCATACTCACTCACTCACACACACACATTCCATCTGCTAAAAATGAGCAACCCCTCCCCCTTGTGTTTCGCGTTTCATAGGGAAGCTTCAGATATTTTTCAAGGAAAAATTTGCACTTGTCAGGAACTTGGAACTTTCTTGAGCTCTGCTTATCACTGCAAGTGATTGAATATGGATCCGTTCAAAAATTCAATCAATTCATTCATTCGTCATAATCATATGTCTATACAATAACTCCAAAGTTATCGATGAATTTCAATTTAATTTTGTAGAGAAAAGGTTATAGAAGTGATTAAATTTTGATCCATGCACAATTACCTCCTATCCATCATTAATATATTGAAAAGAAACAAAAAAAAAATCTCTTGGAAATTCAACCAGCTCTTCTTTATTGCATTGCCCAAACTTCCATGCAATTTTATTGAGAACTTCTGGGGGTATTATGTAGGTAGATATGAACCTTTGACGATATTATATGATGAAGAAACTATGAGGTAGGAGAGATAATTGTGTAGAGATCTGCCCCTGAATTTAATCAGTTCCTTTGGAGACTATTGTCCACTACATATTAAAATACATAAAGAACTTTTGGAAACATGGACAGATATGGAATTTTGGTGGTATTATGTAGTTTGTACGTATAACTCAATGGATTTTGTATACTAAATATGATTTGATGGAGGAAATAAAGTCTACAAAAATTGTATGAAGGGAAAATCTTGAAATTCAAAATGGATGCCATAGTGACAAAAATATATCCTGAGAACCGGGTACTGTATTAAGCTAAGATTCAGTAAGTGTATTGCTGAGGACCTAAGAAAATGCAGTGTCAAATTTTTTGTGTGAGTTTTGTATCTATTATGCATGATAAGTTATAGCCAAAATGTGCAGTTATATAAGTATATAGCATTTTACACAGGAATTTCAAGTATAATCAGCTGTCTATGGATCGTGGATTCAATTCTTGATGGGAAATATATATATTGTTGTCAAGAACATTTTCTGAGTTTGCCAACAGTGTATCTTGGCAGACTGTATCTGTTGCATGGAAAAAGTTACAGAAGGAAGGTATTTTACTCATTTTGGGATCAATTTTTGATATAGTCAGGTACATTAATAACAATTGATAAAGATATTTTCATACTTTTTATTCAAAGTTCTACGTTCTTTTGCATGTGTGCACTACCTAATGCCATAAGAGAGAGATAAACTTCAAGTGGCAATTGATTAGGTCTTAATGAACTGACCTGTGCATTGTATTTTTCATGTCCTACCTGTCCACCACCACCTGTCTTATCCGAGTGTTTTCCAATTCAAGGCCCTCTTAGTCGATTCATGGGGGTGCTTTGTTTAGAATGAAAACCTATACTAGAATGAACACATATTTAGTAACCATCTAAAAATGATGTAGATATGACACAATTCACGTCACAAATAATTTTGAGAGAGAGAATTTTCTTATAAGTGAATGAAAGGAAGAGAATCAAAGCTTTCAAAAATATAATCTCTTGCAAACAGGGGCTATTTTTTCCGTTCACAATAATGATTATGTTCGCTCGAGGACTTATGTACACGTTTTTTTTCTTTATAAGGAAAACCCTATTTTGAGGTGAGATTCTTTCAATTAGAAATAGATTTATTAAAATTAGCAATAAAATTTTTGCCCAAAGAATGTGTTCCTAAATACATTAATAAAAATCACTTTTCGAAGTTGGTTCTAAATATGATTTCAAAACAACACCCTGTGAACATGACTCTGTGAACACTTGTGCTAGATGTTTATTTGATGATGATGATGCCACTACGTGGAAGCAGGATTAAGTCATGCATGTTATGGTATGATTTAATGAAAATAATATAAATAAAATGTAATTATTTGGCCAAACAACAGTACAGCTATTCTTCAAAGCAATAGAAAAACATAAAAATTACAACCACCCCAGTCAAATGCTGGATAAAAAATAAAAGTAAATGAAAGCATGAAGTAACATTGGGGCTAGGCTCATACAATAGAAAAATTTGAAAATTTCAAGACTGAGTAAAAAAAGTAATGTGCTGGATTCTTCTTGAATTGTAACCACCGCAGCATTGAAGTCACTCAGTTAGAGGTACGTCTTTAGCAGTAAAATATAAGTCTCCACAGTATCAGTGCAGAAATATCAAGAAATGTCTCATGGAAATTGAAGTTGAACGGCAAATATATTTCAATTCCAAGTGCCACAGAAAAGTTTTTCTAAGCTAAATGAGAACTATGAAGAAAAAGATTACAAACATCATTTCAAAACCACGCTTTGAGAACAGCAAGCTGAACCTTCAGAACAGCATATCCCTGATCAGCAACAACATCAAGAAGGAAATGTTCATGCATGATTGACAAACATTTCTACCAGAAGCCTCTAAGGGAAGTTCCAGCTGCACCTCCAGAACAGCATAACAACATGTTTGCCACATGCCTCAAAATGAAACTCAACATACCACTGGTCAGAAAATATTTGACTAAGAGGGACAAACCTCAAGCTGGTCAACTGCCTGATAACATTGGAAGAGGAGTCATGCAATGGTCTTGAACAATAAACCACAACAAGAAGAGGTATGATCCCTAATGGGCCTCTTGAGCATTAATATTGATCTGATTTCTACGTGTCTACCCAAGTAAATATTACAAAATGTTTGATTCCACTTCTGTACATATGACGTTCTTGACTGTAACATTTCATGTACAATAGTACAAACTGCTAATACATACTGTTGGAAAGCTGAGAAAATATTCTTTACAACAACAATATATATATATATATATATATATATATATATATATATATATATATATATATCACCCACAAGGTTCAAATCCACAATTCCTAAACCGTAGACCAGTTATGCATATACTAGAAATTCATTTGTAAAATGCTGAATACCAAGCTCCACATTTCTAGCTTTAACTTTTTATGCACAACAGACACAAATAGACAAGATACACTGTTAAAAATCTAACAATACTCTTTCTGACAATTTATATAAATATATATCTCCACCTTGAAATAAATCCACAATTTATATACAGTCAACTAGGACACTGAAAAGTTCCTAATAAGATGCCAAATACTTAGCTTCACATTTTTGGCAGTAACTTTTCATGCACAACAGATACAAAACTCCAAAATTCACTGTTAGAAAGTTGATGAAATTCTCTTCCCAATGATACGTCAATTTATTTATATTGCTCAAAAATCTATAAGACTATACTGGCGTGAGTGCAAAGACAGACTCCAAACAACTATTATTGACATTTCTATTAAGAATTTCCAAAAACTGACTTGCTAAAGACATAACTGCTGGTCCCATTAGCACACATAGAACATTTCTTGAGGATATGTTACGTGATTCTTGAGTTACGTTGTCAGATTCAGAATCATAGGCATACAATTTAGTATGAGAAAGCAATTTTGGCTCAAATTTTGGATGAGCTCTCTGGTAATGATAAAAAATTGATGAATGTCAAAAAACAGATTTGGAATCAGCACCCTCGAATTATCTTATTTCAGCTGCATGAAAAATTCTGCTCTAAAATGCCTTGACCTGCATCATCATCATCATCATCAGTCTTTCGACGTCTGTTGTTGGACATAGACATTCCCCAGGATTTGCTACACTACTCTATCGTGGGTGTCACGGGAACAGTACTTTCTGAATTTTCTAGCCCATCTCTCCATCTAATACTCTGCCAGCCTAGGTTGTGCATGTGATCTCTGGGGATTCATGTTGTGAGTTGTGATGTCCATCGGTTGTCTGCCATTCTTGCAACATGGCCAGCCCATTGCCATTTGAGATTTTTAATGGATTCTCTGATGTCCCTGACTCCTCTCTTCTTCCAGATGTATTGTGCTGTCTTGTAGTCTCTCCATGTGAGGTTTAGCATAACTCTTTCAGGTGCACTTTGCATGATTCTTAATTTGCAGGTCTGTCTCTGAGTTAGATTCTATGTTTCAGCTCCATAAGTGACTATTGGGAGGATGCATTGATTGTACACCCTTCTTTTTAGGATTAATGGGATTTTCTAGTTTTTGAGGGTTGAGCTTGCCTTGCTGAAGGCTCGCCATCCTAGTGTGATTCTTTCCTTGATTTCTTCTTCTTTTGAGGGTCTCAGGGATATTCGTAGCCCTAAGTAGATGTAGTGATCTGCTTTCTCCAGTTCTGTGTTCTTGATTTTGATCTTGGTGTTTTATCTCCGATGTGGTTGTTGCACATGATCTTCGTCTTGCTGAAGTTCATGAGTAGGCCAACTTTCTTGCTCTCTTCTTTTGGTTCGTCTAGCATAAGTTGGAAATTGTGTAGGTTCTCTGCAAAAAGGGCAATGTTAGCTGCAAATCTGAGGTTGCTCAGATAGTTGCTGTCTATTTTGATTCCTGTAGTCTCCCAATCTAATCTTCTGAAGATCATTTCAAGGTAGGCTGAGGAGAGTTTGGGTGAGTTGGTATCACCTTGTCTTATCCCTTTTTGGAGCTGAAAGAGCCCCGAGTGTTTATGTAGCCTGATAAAGGAGCTGCTGTGATTGTATATATATTTCAGTACTGGATCAACACCTTGTCAAGTGATGGCCTCGATGACCTTAGGGATTTCCACCGAGTCAAAGGCCTTTTTGAAGTTAATAAATGCTACAGCGAGTGGTTATTCATATTCTGCTGCTTTTTTTTCCAGCTGATTTATTGAATGCAGGTGGTTCATGGTCGAGTAGCTTCCTCTAAAGCCAGCTAATCCCAAATTGGAAGCAGACTATGAACAACTTCTCATTTGGATAGTGATTAGTAAGGGACAGCACATTGGACTTTTTCCTCTGCCAATTAATTGCAGCTTTCTCAAGTACCACTCATCTGAACCGCTTCAAATTTTCTTAGATTTTAAGCAATACACCAACCAAATTTCACTTACAGTGTCTGGTTCTTGAGATATATCATTGTCACTAGGGCAGGCATTTTGAATTCCAGGATTTTTCCATCATACAATTTTTGTGGACATTTTTTTTCTCTCATTCAGAACATATGGAACACACCAAATGTGTGGTAATTTTTTGTTGCCATTTGTGAGAAGTTGAATTGAAAGCACCCAGAATGCACATACCTCTGTCAATGCCATCACCACTAAAAACTGAATGAAAATCAGTCGATACATAGCTACAATGTAAAAAAATATTTCTGAATCTTCTTTAACCCACCCAAATGCCATTAAAATTCATCCAGAACTTGGAGATATTGTTTGGATGACATGAGCGATGCATAAATGCACTATGAAAAAAAAAAAAAAAGAAAAAGAAAACGATATTTCCAAGCAATATACACACTCTTTTTAAAAGCTGCTTTGACAACATTACAATAATTGAATATCTTCTTGGCAGGTTTAATCTGGGTTATAATTGCAAGAAAATGGAATTTAGTTAGTCATTAAAAAAAATGTGCACACAGTGGGTTTGAGACTGTTTAAATGTTGCGTTTACGTTTCTGATAATAAAACAGTGGATGCGTCATGGTAGAAGTCTATTTTTAGAAATCTATTCAAAAATTTAATTAAATGCATAGAAATTAAATTCTGAGATAATTAGTTAATTCAATGATTGTCTCAATTTGGAAAATATTGCTTACTGAAAATAGACTTGTTTACTAGGGTTGTCGATTACCGGTGAACTGAGTTCAAAGGTCAGCAAACAATACTTGTACCTTTCTCCTTCCATAATGTAAACGCGTTTTTCTTTTTAAATGCGTCTCATAATTACGGATGACTGAAAATGAAAAGATTTACAGTACCTACTCATGAGATCTATATAATAAATTTAAGGGTAGGTAATTCAAATTATATATTGACACGCTCCATAGCTATGATATGCTATCGTTTGTGTATTTCAATAAATCAAAATTAATTTGTTCATCAAATTTGGTGAAACTACATTACTCGATGATTAAAACACCATTACTACTTGATATCGTTTCAGAAGCGTGCAAGTTGCATAAACATTAATGATTTAATGGTTAAAAAAAATTTAGAACCGTAATTTCTTTTTAGGTAGGGTAATCTTTGCTTTGACGCACTTATAAACCTATGGCGGTGTATGTAAAAGAAAGATTTACGTGGCAGAGGTTGCAAATTCCCCTGGGAAAAAAGTGTTTCTTTCTTCCAATTTTAGGTAATTTCAATCTATTAAAACCGACAACCCCAGGAGATTTGTTAGTTTGGAGAAAAAATATTTTTCAGATTTTACAAGGGGTTGGGGGGAGTCTATTTACAATGCGATCCTATAGTCGGCACTTGATTTCCGCCATCTTGCCGGAAGTGCAGGGGTGGTAGTAAAAATATGAAGACGAAATAACATCGTTAAATGATTGGGGGATTCAGAAACACTAAACCTACCTACAAACGCTAACCCTAACTACATACCACACCGGCTCTTAGGTAGGGATCATGTTGGCAATTTTTTGTTTTTGAGAAAATAAATGAAAACAAAATGAAAACGCAATAAAAGCTTGTAGGTCTTGACTCTCTGGTTAAAAAAGTTGGATTGTTCGAATAAATAATAGAGTCACAGGGGATAGAAAAAGTCATATGTTGGTAGCACGCTGAGTTAATGACGGTGCGCAAACTGATAAAGACATGCTTTTAATTTCATTATTGCGTCAATTTCTGGTGACTATGTTCCTTAATTAGACTTTTTAATGAAAAAATATATACTTTTCAGAGCCATGGAGCATTTCTATGCTGGTTAAACGCCATCACGGGTTTTATGTACGTCAAAGCAAAAGCAAATATTACCAAAAATCATTCATAAATTAATAAATACCGAAAACTTTTATGGAAACCAGCTCAGTCAATTTTGATAAAACTTCCACGCCTGGACGAAAAGCTTTTTAATGCACATTATTACGTTGTACCAGTTTGCTTAGTGTAAACAAAACATTTAAACAACTAATTCAAACAAATACTCCCTGGGTTTATATTGTTTACATGAATCAATTTTACGAGGATTCTTTTTTCCAATGTTTTTTTTTTTCACAAAATTGAACACTATTAAAACGGTAATTTAACTACGATAAAATTGACATTTTTGGGCGTTTTTATTGACACATGCCGCTTTGTTGTCAAAAGTCAGTGAACATCGCTAAACAACACGTTGAGGGGGGTTTATTCAAAATAAAATCCAGTCATTTAATAAATTGAACAGTATTTGGAGTATTAAAAACGACCCTGAATGTACTGAGAGTGAGAAGAATTGAAAGGTGCTACCCAGTTGTAGCAGTTACACATACATTCTTTTTTAAAACCATCCGAGATGACCGAGTAGGTTTGTTTGAGGAAGAGCGGTGAAAGAATCCAACCAAACAGCTTCGTTCCTTCTGGGTCCTTACAATTATGAATTTAAAATAGGTACGCACAAAAATCAGCGACTCTCAAGTAATGCAACAGACACCGTATCGATAATTAGTGTAAAGATGAATTTTTAAAATTTATTGCCGAGTACAACATGCGTACCGTCGTCTCTTTCGATGGTGTCATATTAAAAGAATAAAGCGGGCAACAGTCACAGTCACGCTTCATTGAAATATAGATTTAATTATCATTATTTCATTCAAACGACAAATGACAGAACCTGCAACAAAGCTCATTTTTACTTCATGATACTGCGTCATAAACTGTTGAAGGTAACAGTAATTAACATCGGACTTTATGAATTGAGGGATCGCTAAATTTATGACCAAACAAAAAAGATCAAATTCATTTGCAATAAAATATTAACTTACAAAGGAACAAGTGTTCGGTTCTACACCACTAATAATCAGAGTTAATTTTAGAGAATTTAGTCGCAGAGACTGAAAACTATTAATCATCTTAAGGTTGTTCCAATCAATGTGATGATCAGCTGCTTCAAGTGTCAATAATAGTAAATTTAAATAATTGAAAAACAATAAATGTTGTAAGAAAAGTTATCTTCACAAAGAATGGCAGCGTTCTTATTCACCCTGATCAATACCAAAAAATTAAAATTAGTTTCCCCGTCTCGGGATTACGAAAGAAAGAAAAAGATTATGTATGTAATTATATATATATATAATGGGTTGCTTCATTTGTGGTGATAGTACTCAATAATTAAAAATATGAAGATAATTTACCATAAAACCTGTTCCAGAATTCAAAATATCGCTGAAGCCGAGTAAATAGATGGATAGATCGATAATTGGTTTTGCAAAAACTGTAAATATCTATCGCACAATATATATGTGCGTAAGCAAAAAAAGAAAAAAAAAAGACAAATCAGTGATTTTTTTCAACTAGTGAAGGAAAAAAAAAAAATATTTTAAGTAGGCATGGAATGAAGAACACGACTTTGGCACTACATTAACATCGATACCTATGTGCGAGTGTCAAACAATTTCCATTCGTAGATAAATTAAATATCATGAACACCAGCCGGACCCTCTCATTTTCTTTTAGGGTGTTTCACTAGGAGGAGGTAGACAAATAAAATATTACACAAACTGGATGGATGCTAATCTTTCTTTCGACATAAATTTAAAAAATAACAAAAACAAACAAGTACAAACTCGGAGATGATCTAAGACATGATGGAGAATCGTAGAAGCCCTATGTAAGTAAAAAAGCAGTTCGGTTGTCATTAAATAAGAATGAGAGGAAGGAGCAAGTGGGCACGAGTAATTCAAATAATAAATTGTCTGTGAGGCCAGTCATTAGTTAAGATAACGTAGAGAAGAAAAAGAAAGAAAAATAGATCTGTGTTTTAACGACTTGTATTCTCTTAAAATTCGCATTTCAAAAATTCAAGTACCAAGGGATTTTTAAAGTCATAGGACGGTAAAAAAATTGTAGTGATTCTATTGATGAATATTCATTTCTTTGAAATCATTATTTAAGTAGGAAACACAATAAAGAAAGTAGAAATTAATTTCTTGAAATACTTAAAGGTTATGTTGCAATTACAACGAACGAAAACTGCTTCATTTCTCAATATTGTGTGGGTGTAAAAAGAGAAAGAAAAAGGTTAGGATTTGAAGATTGAAAGATTTGTCAAAACTCCGAAGGTGAAGAAGAAACAGATTATAGCTAAAATAAAATTAATCGCAAGCAAATCAAAAAAGGCAGAAGTTTCAACTGATTGAAGAGAAGAAAAAAGTCCTGCATTTTCAATGAATCAAGCCCAAAATAAATAAAATAGATTAAGAACGAAAGTGGTAGCAGCAGTAAAATACATTAAAATGACCACATTATTCGAGGACAGAAAAATACACTTCTTCCTCTAGAATAAAAATACAAGAGAAATCTGGAATGCATTTTACAATGATCAATCTGCATTCGCTTATTTCTTGGTGACATTTCATTTCATCATCGAATCAATTACAAAGTTTTCGAACAGGAAAATACTGACACTACGATATACGGGACTTGCCACAAAGTCAATGCAGCGGGGGTGTGCTTACAAAAACTCGGGGGTCAATTTGTAATGCATCGTCCCTTATAAATAGGACCTCCATTTTACGACCAAGCTAGATACCAGTTCGTAAAAAAAAAGTGACCACACTTAATGCCCACACCTTGCGACTGGTCAAACTTATTGTTTTTGTAAAGTATCCCCGGTTGATATGTTTGTTCAGCATACATACCTTGGATCCATTTTTATATCTGCCCAGGTATCCATATAGTTATCCATCATTTAAGACATGCTCCACTGGTTTCTAACACCGGTAAAGTCATAGAGAAGAAGCACAGTGTCGTCTGCAGCAGAAGGCAACAGTCGCCATGTTAATGTCTCACACCAAAACTTGGACAGTAGCGGGCCAATACAAAACGATTCCAAAGGCAATTTACATTATTATCTATACGAACTAAGTGCTGTTTTTTCACATCCAGACAGTGGTAATTTTGGTTGGCTTGCCTTCACTTTATCCTCGCACGACCTGATATTGTATTCCGAAAACTGATTTCAAGTGTAAGACACACTGCTCCTGCAACACTATCTCTCGCTTGAACATCTCCTCTCCACCCTCTCTATGATTTGCAATGTGGCGCTCTTCTCCCTCTCTGTAAACTCTCACTTTTTTGTTCCACTCACTCAGTCACACTAGCGGCACATTAACCTTTCCTTCTTTCTCTTCACACATTTTCTACTTTTTCTTTTGTTTTTCTTCCCTTTCACTCTCTCCTCTGTCCTATTACAATTTTGTTCACCAACTTAACTCAGATATTTCGTTCTAGTGTATAAATTTCTCGAAGACATTTAGTATTATTTTTCTTTCACTAACGTATTGTTTGCATAAGTGTCTTCTTCCTTGAAAATATAAACATTCTCAGTTCCAAACAGATCATGTCAGGGCACTAGTTTACCATTTTTTGCAAAGACGCTTGTTCCATCCCAACCACATAATTATCCAAATATTTGTGGAGTTAGATTGGGTTGACTGATGATGTGCAACAAATAAAAACTATAAATAAATAGAAAATAGCTTAGGAAAAGACAGTTAGTTCTTCAAGGCCGCACTTGATCGAACAGTTAGTTTTATGAACACTTAACTAAACCAACTTATGTTAAGATTCATTTTTTTTTACTTTACACACATTACATTACGGTAGCGTTGGATTTTCAGTACCTGGTACGATTTTTTCCAATCTAGGTTCAAGTTTCGGTGAGAAAAGATGCGTAGGTGAGGAATGGGCGATTTTAAATCGCCCCAGGCTTCCAATCAAAGGGGCCTCGAAAGCTTTGTGAATAGCAGTGGTTGGTTCACCAACTGCACCACTAACACCATACAAATCTCGTTGAATGTTGGCGGGGCATCCTCAAGGAGCTAAGCCTCCCGCCTCAAATCTTTAGCTAGCTACGCCACTTTTTCCCCCACTCAACAAGCTCACAGACCCCAGGCTTTTGACAGGTCTCCCAGTAGTACCCTTGTGAACCCTCGGGGGTCTGCAGTCCCCAGGTTGGGAATATCTGCATCAAATGTAGGACGGAGCCCCCCCCTCCATGAGCCACGCCCTCAATCTTCAGCTATGCTCACCTAATGCCTAAAATAAAATCAACACATTGCTACTGATCAAGGGCGTCTACTGGTATCAGCCCTCTCACTGGAGGAGAGGTGGTTTGAAAGTTGTGAGCTTATAGTCAATAAACGGTAATGGTGCTGTGCAATTGTTTTATGTTACCCCAACTCAATGTTCCTGGGTATAAAAAGACTGTATTATTATTCGCTGGTGCTTACTCGATGGTATTGCCGCAGGGTCAGATCATGAATCTCTGTCAATGGTCGAGTGCACAATCAAACATGGTAAATAAATAAGATCATACAATAAGTTGTACTTGCTTCCTCTACAAAAGATGATAAGAGTATAATTCTTCTCCATGGGTGGAATTAATATGTATTTTGTGTAACCATGTTGCCACTTTATTACAAATATACCATTCGCTCCCCCACCGTGCCCCCCGAAATATAACAACCCCCCCGAACAGTGGCAGCAGGCACCCATGCTACCAACGTAGTTTTTTTCACGGATACAAAACTTGTAAATTTCATTCTTTTTTTATGATATCTGCAATTGTGGAAAATTACACTCTTGAGTATCTACTTGAAATTGGATATCCTACTTACAAACAGTGGCGGAACAATGGGGGACGTGGGGCATTCCCTGCCACTTGACATCATCAGAGGGGATGACACCAAGATGACTGCCTAAAATTTTTTCATAGTTTCTTGATAATTCTTTTTTCTTATGAAACATCTGTCTTTTTACACAATATATCCAAAAGTCCTCATTGAATTTCAATGAGATTTTGTGTAAGGATCAGCAATAGAATGTGAAAGAAGAGATTTAATTTTGAGGCAGATCAATGCACAATTACCTACCCTTCATCATAGTTATATGACCACACGATTTGATATTGCTCAAAATCTATGTCTGTCCCCTCGATATCTCCAAAAGTTCACAATGAATTTCAATGAAATTTTGTGGAAGAGTGGATAATAGGGGTAAGGAAGAGTTGATTGAATTTGAAGATGTATCCAGGAATATTTTTAGATTGACAGATATTTTCCCGTTTTTTTTTCCCATATATTTTTGTAAATACTCATGACTTTTCACACTATATCTCCAAAAGTCCTCATTGAATTTCAATGAAATTTCCCTGAAGGGTAGACAATAGATCATGAAAGAAGTGATTGAATTTTGGGGCTGATCCATGAACAACTATCTCCACTTTGCCATAACTATACGTCCATACAACAAAATGTCATCAGAAGTTCATGACTTCTGCAAAAAAACTCTAAAAGTTCTTGATGAAATGCCATGAAATTCTGTGGAAGAGTGGGTAATGGTCTTTGGAAGAAATGATCTAATCTTCAGGTGGATCCATGCACAATTACTTCCTCTGACAATGATATTGGCAGAGGTACAAGCTCTTTTCATTCAATTGCATATTTTTCAAAGATACAGAATTAAAACATTTTGATGGTAGCCAAACTTATTTTCTTCTTACGATTACGCAGAGTCAGTGCTGAAAAATTGAAGATCAAAGATGAATTGCATTGTTTGTAAATGTAGGCTTATGTCATCACATCTAATAGTATGGAAGAATCATGGAGAATAATGAATATTATTTGTCTGAAAAGATCACCAAGATTCTGGGGCAGAGAGTAGGTTCTGGAAGATGGAGGGTAGCTCCATGAGTTACCGCCCCGTGTAACACTAGCTATAAGCCTGCCACTGCTTACATAGTTTGTGAGATTAGGTCTATCTCCTAGCATTTGTTGCGCCCAAAATATCATAACTGATGATCTTGCAATTTTCAAAGTGTCTTGTCAACTCCAGGAGTATGCATGTTTTTTTTAAAGTACTGTTTTTAAAGGAAGAAGATTTTTATCGCCAAATTAAAGTAAAAACCTGTTGCATTATGTTTATGTGCTTTGCATATTTAAGGTAAAAAAGCATAGTTATATCATGCAAAAGTCAGAAGTGTGAGGATTGGAACCTTGTCACCAACAATAAATCTGATATTTTATCTTAAGCATTCATCTTCTGCATACACATTTTTACAATCCAAATGTATCACAGGAAAGCTTTTTGATTCTTTTTCCAACTTGATTGACAAACTATGAACTTTTTGCAAAGAATTTATTTGAATTTTTCTTCTTTTGTCCAGAACTTTCATTACATCATAATGTCTGACAATGATTTTTTGAACTTGAGTTCAAAGTCATTTACCAATTAGTTGATTTGCAAATATCTAATAAACATGTTTTTTCTCTTAAACTGAGAACAATGCAACATGCTCAAGTGAGAATCATGCTCAATATCACATGGTGAGATCGCAGGTCAGCACAGTATATAGGAGGAAAGACAAGGGTTTGAGATAGTGTAGAATCCATAAGAAAATTTAAATGGAAATAGGCTGGTCATGTTGTGGGAATGTCAAACAACTGCTGGACATCACGACTCATAACGTGGATCCCTAGAGATCACATGCAAAATCAGGGCCAACAAAACATAAGATAGATAAGTTCAGAAAGTACTGGCTCCGTGATGCTCATGATATTTTGGGAAAGGTGTATATCCAAGGATGAGCACTGAAAGGATGCTGATGACATGCTATATTTATCACATATATTTCTTGCACATTGACATATGTATTGGTTGTTCGGTTACCTGAATGGCTGGAATACAATGTATCTAAAGAATACAGCAGAATTTCTTTATACTAAGATTGCGGTTGTGTAAATTCTCCAGACATTGTTCATTTGAATTCTCATAAGTTCTACATTACTCGCATGGGTCATTCCATGTCAATTTGACCAATGGTCCCCATTTGACCATCTCCAAAATCTCTAAAATGAAGTCCCGTAAAATTTTAGCTCGATATCTTTACCCATTCAGTCACTGTGGATCCAAGAGCAAAGACTATTTTATTCAGTGTGATTGCAACCAAATTATTTCTTCCACATTCTACTAGCCACCATTCCATAACTGCAACTTCTACTGCACTGAAATTTTGTTCTCAGGGTCAACTTTTCTTGTAAGTTTTGAAAATGTTATCAGCCAAGACATCTTTTACTGAAAAAAAATGGAACTTTTTTTAATTGCTGATAGTTAGTCAAGACAGAGGGGAGATAAGCATGCAAGGAACTGCTCACGAATTCCCTGACTTCTTTAATAGCTTATTGCCCACCCTTCCACAAGATTTAATTGAAATTCATTTGGAACTTTTCAGAGATATTGTTTGGACAGATAGATGGAAAGAAAACTATCAAAATCTTTAGATTGGAGTATTTATCTAATCTTGATTGTTCTTTCCACAGTTATCAAAGCAGCTGAGGACATTGATGTCACGGTACTTTGTCTTGGCTTTCAGAAGGACATCACCTGTCTCATCTATCAGGAGGGTTTGTTAACATTTGCAAACTGACAAGCTTACTCGGAAACAGCATGTGTGACATCATAATTGGCTTACACTCCTTCACAGGCTGACTGTCAATGAATTTGCTGGTCAAGAGAAGCTGAATGTCCTGAATATGGTCACAAATGACACTTCCTGGCAAGAGACTTTTAAGGGACTGGGGCAGTCATGGAATGGGAATGATGAACTGTTCCAGAATATTGAGTAGTTAGCAACAAAATGGACTGCTCCACCACTTCTTCTATATCAAAAAAAGGAGAAGTCGGGTCTGCCACCACGTAGAGACTGTCTCTTCATACATGTTCCACAAGTGAACTATCAGGCAGCAATCTGGAAGTGCTATCCGTAAACTAGTCCTGTGGTACCAAACCCCACTGAATATGGATGGACAGACAATGATGGCAAGCTGATCATTTACTGGTTGCATTCATGCCTTGACCAGATGTGGTTTTGGAGCTGCTAACATGCAAGTATGCACATGCCTGTCAAATGGACTGACATTCCCAGATATGTACAGGTTTTTGAACCTGCAGTAACCAAAGACCGCAGGACAATCCAGAACCTCACTTTGAACTCAGGGAGTCATCAGTTTGAACACAGTGTTATGATTCTGATGGTATTACTATAGTTTTAGTATACATTGATACACAATGGTATTTCTGGACTCAATTACTCTTGTTAACTCCATCTAAGTACATTCAGAGCTTGATAACAATAATGTAACCTTTTACATGTATCATAGAGCAAGCAATGTTAGTATTGTTCATTATATTCAAGTAGTTATTCATTCTACAATACTATTCCATATTATCCTGTATTTTCATTGTGTATTTGAAAAAATATATAAAAATTTGTTTTTTCATTTGACTGGCTTTGGTCTAGGTAATTTTTCAGTAATAATGCCCATTTCATCATTCCAAATGCCTGTCATAGGGTAAGGGTATAAAAGCCATGGTAGGTATTTATCACTTAACTACCACTCAGCAAAGACTTTCATATCAGAATAGGTGCCAGACACATGAAAGATTACAGACATCATTTCTAGACTTTGCCATCTCAGGTAGTACCAATGAGTAATTTTTTGGTCTGAGCCCATGAATTATAGAGGTTAATCTACTGATAAAAAATTATCACTTCTCAAACTAAACAGCTTAACCATTGGGAGTTATCACAGAAGTCTGCAATTTAATCCCCCCTCAGTTTGATATACTAAAAGGATTAAATCATCCTACAAGCTTTGATTGCAGAACAAAAAAGTTGAAACAATCACTCACAACAGAGATCTCAGGAGATAGAAAAAACCCTCACAACTTTTATACCTGCTGGCAGGGAGAGTATAAAGATGATAGCATTCTTCAGTATTTATTACAGCAATGGCTCCAATCAGAATTATAACCTGTGCTGGCATCTATTGAAGCCTGAACCTGGTTAGATGAATGTGAATCAGTAAGTATGTATGCGTGTATGTGTGTGTGTATGTCTGTTTGTGTAATGGATGAACTCGTAACTACTTGGGAGTATTGACGTAGATTCTGTGTTTCAGTATCTTCATCCATCTTTTGTTTTCTTCTGTTTTCTAATAAAGTGACATTTTGTAAAGTATTTTACATTTTTGTTACTTCAATGTGGAAATCTTGAACAGGTCTGCTCAGTCACTCAATAGAAACTGTCTCATGACCAACATCTTTTAGCAGCATGCCATATTGGGGTTGATCAATTAAAAAATCAGGAAAAAGGTGGATCAATGGATAAGTTACTCCACTTGCCCTTTGTTGGATAGTGATCATGCGTGAATGTTGCTGCACTTGAAATAAGATATAAGACATAATAGAGAGTAAAAGTTGAAAATTTCAGCCCTCTAACTCTATTGGTGAAGCCTGTATGCATGATACATATACACATACAAAGCTAGCCAGATAGACCAATGTGAAAACTTTTGAAAAAGTAATCTATTGTGACAGTTTCGGTTGATGGTTTCTAATAAATTTCTTTTTAAAATTGTAACTTATTATTAACCTTCAAAGTTAAATAATCACGACAGATGATTCGTTTAGTGAAGATGTATTTATTGTACATCCATTAGAATCATCATTATGTATTATATGGTCAGACTATTTTCCTTGTCTACAAGTAAATTTTTTCATGTTTCATCAGGTGTTGTTAGTTCTAGAAAATTGAGTCCCAACTCGGTTAGACTGGACTTGTCTTATCTGTTTTTGGTATATCTGGGTTGCCTTGTCGAGGTATTTTCTACTCTGCATTAGGTTATCTGTTTTTTGCTCTTTTCAAAGAAGTCTCTTATGAGGAGAGGCTACCAGATGCTATTGATATCATTGCTTGCTTGATTAATTGGTTCAACTGAAGAAAGTATATGTGCCATTTCTACCAGTCGTAATATTCACCAATCGTTCTCCCTGTCAATAATTTGTACTTCATTCCATAGGGACCGGTGCCCACCCTGCCTCCTCCAAATATGGTCTGCCATGCCAGATTTGTATGTGTCCCCTCTTGTTATGGCTTTTAATACTCTTTGATTCTCATTTTCACAGGCCAGCATGTTTTGCCTTTATAATATCACAGCTAAACGGCAATAGCATCTGGTAGCCTCTCCCCACCAAAAATTTCTACAAAAAAGCAAAAAAAAGATTACCCAAGGACTGAAGGAGGAGACATGGAAAAATATCTCAACAATACAAAAAATAGATGTGATGTGTCAAGTCTAACAGAGCATATGCTCTGAGTAGTGATTCCATATTCTAGAACCAACAACACCTGACAAAGGCCACAGGGTACACAGTTGAAATGTGAAAAAATGAACACAAAGACATACAAAATAGTCCAACTCTATGAGACCTTCAAAAGAGGAGAAAATCAAGCAAAGAATCACCTCAGAATGGCAAGCCATCAGCAGAGCAAGCTCAACTTTCAAGAACCAGATGATCCCAATAATCCTAAAAAGAAGAGTATACACCCAACGCATTCTCTCAATAGTCACTTATGGAGCTGAAACATGGAACCTAACCAAGAGACAGACCTACAAACTGAGAAGTATGCAACGTGTGCATGAGAGAATCATGCTCAACCTTACATGGAGAGATAACAAGACAGCACAGTATATAAGGAAGAAAACGGGTGTCTGTGACATCATAGAAACTATTAAAAAACTCAAATGGCAATTGGCAGGCCATGTTGCAAGAATGAAAGACAACCGATGGACATCACGTTTCATAACATGGATCTCCAGGGATCACATGAGAAACCGAGGCCGACAGAACACAAGATGGAGAGATGAACTAGACAGATTCAGGAACTACTGGCTCTGCGACACCCATGATAGAGAATTGTGGCAAATCCTGGGGAAGGTCTATGTCCAACGACAGACGTTAAAAGACTGATGATAATGATAGTGATCAATACACATTGTCTAACAAAATTCAGAATACATTCGAATTGTAAGACATAAGTTAGTTATACAAAATTTGAGGATATAAAAATGTGAAACCATGTATATTTTTCATCTGTGTGCTTTTAATCAACTATAACAATAAAATGTTTGACAAGAAGTGATTACTTAAATATTAAACAAGACATTTCAGTTGCAGTTCTAAATTATTTCAATAACAAATCCAGAACTGCAATTGAAAACGTATTCAAAATAAAATGAAGGAAAATAGAACAATTGATAATGAAAAGAAGCAAGAACCATAAGTTCAATGATGCATCCACAATCCATGATAGTAGTGACAGGAAGGGGAGGAAGGGGAGGAAGAGCAAGTAGTCTTTCTTTGAGTCAATTCATTCTCATACTTGTAAAATATTGTAACATGCAATAGTCTGCAAGTATTATTTTCAATAGAAATTATAAATGACCGTTTATGGCATTTTGGGGGGGCCATTTTTTTCTTTTTTTCTTTTAAAAGCTGATGAGAAATTTGATTGAAATATATTTTGTTTTGATACATCACAAATTTTATTGAAGTCACAAATTTTAATGACATCATACCTCTTCCTTCCTTCCTATTCCTGTTGTTCAACAAGTGGGATCGACAGACTGACCGAATAGCATCTAAAAGAGATGCGTGCTTACGTCTAAAAACTTTATCACTGCTGCGCAAATTAAAACATGGCTGATCGTCTTTTTTGTTGATCCAGCAGAATACATACTGAACAGTTGGAAGATCTGTAATGCATTTATCAGTATCAACCATCTCTGATGAAAGTGGAAAGGTTTTGTCCATGACATTCAAACACATCAAGGTAATGTATATCAACGAGTATGATTATTTTATTATTTAAAACTATATATTTTACAAATCAAATATAGAAATAATAACTGCATCTTGCATCAATGTATCACCGTAGCTTGCACATGTACCAGAACTAATTATATAAAAGAATTATCTAAAATCATTCAAGGAGAAAATAGATTTTACTTCTGAAATTATCTAAAAAGTTACCAGCACAAAATCGTTGGTCCAAAATGATTATAGAGACCCCAAAAACAATTTTTGGAAAAAAACAAAAAAAAAAAAATTCAGATGGTGCTTAGTGGTATACGCATGCAAATTTCCCAAGGTTGCAACCCTCAAAATGTGACCAGGAGGAAGACATACGTACACACATAGATGAGGGAAGAGAGAAAGGGTGGACAATTTGTAGGCCTACAGTGATTTGATTATCATATAGTATATGTGGCAGTGACTTTTTTAAATTATTATTATCATCATTATTATCAATAATAATAATGATGATGATGATGATGATGATAATGACAATGATGACGACGACAACGACGATGAAGATGATGACAAAGACGACGGCAACGATAAAAATAATAATCAATAATAATAATCAATAATGATAATAATAATTCTTCTTCTTCTTGCTGCTGCTGCTGCAGTTGTGGTTGTCGTCAACAACAACAATAATGATAATATTACTAATAAAAAAGAAATAATGAAAACTATCATTTATAATGCGCAGGGACATGGATGTCTTGATCTTTATATTTTTATACTAATCTTTTTACTTACTTGTTGATGGTCATTACAATATTTATTTACACAAAATAATTGTCAGATAATTCATTGTCTAATGTGATTATATATTCAAGTGGTAAAGATTAAGAATCAGGTACTTTTTCATAATCAGGTAAAAGTACAGGCTGCTGTTATCAGTTGATCCCAGTAGTAGGTGCATGGGAACTCTTCGGTCAAGCGGTACAGAAGGCTTGATTTGCCAGAAATTTCATTCAGATTAACAACACAAGTAATAATTTCTGAAAAAAGTTTTGGTCATCAATCTATGATATACTGTTAGTACAAATCACATGACAACTTAGAAGAAACATTGTTTTCTGCCTTTTTGGGTAGCAAAAATATCGATTTTTCTTACTGTTTTGCCTGAATTGAGAGGAGCAATTGCCTTCCTGTTTCCCTGGGTCATACACCTATGGCTCTCAATTAATATATCAGGATGTCCAGAAAGAAATGGCATTTTTCAAGAAATAAAGATTCAAATGAAAAGAAGAAGGTGATAGATAACAGGTTCAATCAAAGTAGTTTCCAAGTGATTGAATACAAATACTCCTTTGCCAATGCTTAACAAGGTGATTTATGCCCTAAGAGAAAAGATCAATATCATTAGACTCAATGAACACACTAAGAGCTTCTTCTGTAGCTGCTTGGTTTAGAAACAGTTTATTCTTTACAAACTTGTGAAAGTGTTTGAAAAAATAAATGTCTGTGGGGAAGAGGTCAGGAGAACAAGGTGGATGAGGCAAACTTTGAATCCCAAATCATTTAATTTGGTGAGCATCACTTTTGACTTATCTTGAACAGATCTCATAATGCTAATTTATCTGTTCTTCTATCAGTTCTATGCAGAAACTATTTTTATTTTTTTTCTTCATTGGACGCAAATAGGTAAAAGTACTTGATTTGCTTGTTCTTACAAGCTTACTGACCAATGATCAAGTGTCTGCCTCTACAGCATCCATAAATGTGTCATAATCAAACTATCACTTCTGACCTAGGCATTCAAGACTCTCATCTCTTCACTGAAACCTCTTAAAATAGTGCTGTACTGTGCAAACAGGAACGGATCCTTGGCCAAATGCTTGGTTGATGCATTATGTATTTTCAGATGCTTTCTCCCAATGTTCATACTGATAACAAAAAATCATGTGGAAATTCCTTTTGTCCATGCTGTTGTTAAGGGCTGATAACTTCTACTTGTAGAGAGGAGGGCAGTAGTAAAATGGGAAAACTTATACACAAACATCCTTGTAAAATGACACGTTTTACTCCATTTGTATAATGGAAATTGCTGTGTTTGTTGCTTGATGACATGGTAAGAAACACCTGCCATTCCTTTCCGGACAACCTAAGCTGCTGGTTGACATAAAAAGTATTTCAGTACTTCATATTGTACTTTCAAAACTATATCTATTTTTTGCATGTGTTGAGAAGACAAAACAAAGTTGATAACCCATTTTCAGTGTAATGTCTTATCATTCATTTGTCCCATTGGTGTAACATTTGATTTTTCAGGTATGTCATCTAACATTACACTTTTCATTTTACTTGACATTCCTAGCTAAACACTGTATTGATCTGATCATATCAGACTTATTCTATTTCGAAGTTAATAACTTATGTTTGATCATCCAAATTCATCAGAATATTTTCATGTAATCCAATATAACAAAAAATCTGAAATGTAAGCCATTGCTTAAAAGTGAATATGCATTTTAAGAATAAGAAAATTATGGTAATGTTATACATGTAACCATTTCTCTCCCCATTGATTTAAACTCGTTGTGTTTGCCACCCGTTTTGATACATGTTTTAAAAAAGTATTAGAAACTGTCCGCTGAAACAGTTTTCTTAGCTTTCTTCAGTTTCCAAGATGGTCTGGCTGGCTGGCTGGCTGGCTGGCTGGCTATGTATGTATCATGTGTACAAGTCACATCAATAGTATCTTGTATCTAGAAAAAAATGTTTTCTTTGTTTTTTTAAAACCCCGTAGATTTTTTACTAGGAAGCTCAGTTTGCAATGTAAGCTCACGCCAAATTGATCCCCTAATTTATGTTCAGCAGCATTCATGTTTGTTTCTTGAAAATACAGAATTTTTTGGTGATTACTGCCCAATAAAAGGTGAGAGAAGTAATTTATCCACTGTTCTTTTTCCAATTTTTTGATCACCCTCAATGCAGCATGCTGCACTTTCTATTGAGTGACTAAGCAGATCTGGGGTTTTTTTTGCATTTGTTTGCCATAATTTATTCTGTATGATTTGAGCTTTTAGTGTATATACAGTATAGATCAAATCACTGCTTCCCCATGAATCATCCGTCCAACCAGCCAAATTAGCTACAGATGTCCCGCCTTTTGCTTATTTGTGAGTGCCCCCGTGTCTATCTGTCTCCAGGTACTATTATTTAGATAATTTTAGATAAAAGATCTATTTCTTTCAGATAATCAGTTCTGATACACAGGCAAGCTACTGGGATCCATTTATGCCAGATATAGATATACTATTTAATACTAATAGTCTGAATTCTTTTAGGCAAGTTATTGTAACTATTTCACTCTTTGGCCTTTTCTCTGATTTTTAAAAAAATTTCTGGCCTTTTGTTTTGTCTTTTGCTAATAGAATCATCTAGGTATCTATTTTTTATCAATCAAGGAAAAATTTGCTTGACCTTATCTAATCAATGTTTTATCAACCAAAGTATTCATTATTCAATCACCATGTTGATTTGTGTATGGCAGCTTTGGATTCAATTGATAGAGTTATGCATTCTTATTGCATTTCTCTATCATATCAACCATATAGAATATAAACACGGGTCATATACAAGAAGCATGCTCTTGAACTACTTTTGGTTGAATTTGATTGACTTTATTGTCTAGGAAAATAGAAAGGATACTTCTAACTTGAACTTAAGTAATAATTTCACTGTTAACTTCTCAAACTTTTGCAGATTAAATATTATGCTGATAACATCTTCACAAATTTCCCTTTCTGAATGCTGATATCTAAGATTACACTTAGAAATGATGTTTTCTTCTAAGTTGTATAAACTCCAAGTTTATGACAAAATAGACACACATTGTAGACGTGGTATTGATTTGGCCATTTTATTTGACATGATCAGATCATGAGTTTAGATGGAAAAATATTGAAAAGCTGATTGGGTCTTCAGCAAAGAGATGACCTACACTTGGGCATGCTACCAATTTCATAAAGTAACATTGATCAAACTTCAAAATAATGAGACAAAAGTTTCAAATTTTCATCAGTAAGAACCTTAAAATCAATGCACCAAATTATGATTACAATTTGATAATGTCTTTCAAAGTGTTTGAAGAATGATTAGCCTAATTCCAATTTTTAGCAAGTGGATGCAAATGCCCATAAATTCTTGACCAAAACTCAATGATTTGATGTATGCCTCATATATGGGGTTTACTCTGGTTTTGAAGGTAATGAAAGAAAAAACTAGACAATCAAAGCACAAAACATTTAGCTAAGTTTGCTATGATGAAGCAGGTGGTTTGATCTGGCAGTAATGCCAACATTTGATACAGGTGGCATGTCATGTAAAGGTATATGTAAACACTTGCATGAATTACAATATTATACATCAAAATATCCAAAGGCTTTTTCCATTTCCGATCTCTAAGTACTATGACACCATAATTGGTATGATAAGAAGTAAAAAATATCCCTCTATCAAAAAAAAATAATTTGGTCCACCTAGTTTGATCATCTCTTTTTCATTATATGATTTACACTTCTTCGAAATTTTATTCAGAACTTTTGAAGATATTGTGTGGACAAACAACAGTGAATTTAGAACTGTACAAAAAATATCTCTTAATCAAAAACATGTCCCAAAATCCGCCCAAAGTTTAATCACTTTTTCCTCACAATGTGCCCAACCCCTTCACAAAATTTAATTGAAATTTTCCAAGAGTATCTAGAAATATCATGTGGAATGACAAGAGCAAATACAGAAATGTATTAAAAGAAAATGAACAAATATCTCTCAATCAAAATCTGATCATGTCTTCCTATTGCAGTGGACCACCTTTCCACAAAATTTAAGTGACATTCATTGAGAACTTTTGGGGATATTGTATGGACAGCATGCGCGAATACAGAAATGTAAGAAGAAAAAACCCTATGGAAATATCTCTCAATCAAAAACAAATAATTTGATTATATCTTCCTTGATATGTGATTTACCCTTACATGAAATTACATCACAATTCATTGAGTCTATCTGGAGACATCTTGTTGACAGATAGGAGCAAATACAGAAATTTATGAAAGACAAAACACAAAAACATCTGTCAACTGATAGTTAATTCCTAGATCAGCCCTAACATTTAATCACTCCTTCCTTACAATCTGGTTTATCTTCCCAGGAAATTTCATTGAAGATCATTGAGAACTTTTAGAAATCTCATGTGGACAGACAGGAGCAAATACAAAAATATATGAAGTATCAAATTGGAAAGATATTTCTCAATCTAAAATGAATTCCTGGATTTGCCACAAAATTCAATTATTTTTTCCTAAGAACGTTCCTTAGCCTTCCATTGATATTGTATCGACAGACATGAGCAAACATAGAAATGTATTGAAAAAAAGCAAAAATATCCCTCAAGTTTCGATCCATCCTTTGACTGTCCAGATCATATCTCCAAAATTTCTCAACGAATGTCTATGAAATTTAATAGAAGAGTAAGGCACAAATCAAGGGAGATGTGATCAAATTGGGGGACGGATCTGGGAATTTTTTTTTTTATTTGCCGATATTTTTGCATTCTTTTCTGTATTTGTCCCTGAGTGCCTGTATGATATCTCAGAAATTTTTCAGTGAACTTCAATGGAAGTTCGTGAAAAGATGAGATAAATTGTGAAAAAAGGATGATTGAATTTGAGTGCGTATCCAGGAATTCGTTTTTGATTCAGAGATTTTATACATTCCTGTATATGTGCCTGTCTGTTTACATGATAACTCAAACAGTTCTCAATGGATTTCAATGAAAAAGGAGTGATCAGATTTTGGATCGGATTCAGGAATTTGTGTTTCATAGTAAGGATATATCTGTGCTTTTTCAAATACATTTCTTTATTTGCCTCTGTCAGTCAATACAATGTTTCCAAAAGGTCTCAATTAATTTCAATGAAATTCTGTTGGAGGGTCGGACACATTGTGAGGAAGAAACAACTAAATTTTATGATGGGTCCAAGAATTTGGTTTTGATTATGAGATTTTTTCTGTTTTATTATTTCATACATGTCTGTACACAAGCATGTCTGTCTACACAATATTTTGAATATTTCTAAATGCATTTCGATGGAATTTTGTGGAAAGGTGGGCCACAAGATAGAAAAGGGGTGATCAAATTTTTTGTGTTTTATTGGGAGATACTTATAGACTTATCAGGCATTTTACTTGGTTTGAAATATTGCTTAGCAACCATTGTCAAGGAAAGTCTGTTCCAGAATGTCTTCATATCTGAAATATCTCTCTACGAATTTTATGCTTTTATCGCAAAATGAGGCTATTCCAACCAAATTACTGATCGCCTGGACTGTAAAGGATGTACGAAAATAGCAAATATTTTGTTCAGAACCAATTGTAACACTGAGATGATGAACAAGGTCAGCAAGGGTTTTCTGTATTTAGTGGAATGTAGGTCATAAATACCGACCCTGTGCCCTCCGCATGAAATGGCTGGTGTTTGACTGTGCTCAGAGAAAGCAGACATTGATTATTTCTCATAAAAATTGTTGTTTTAACCTTAATGCAATGAGAATGTGGATCATAACTGATTAGCTGTCAAGAAGAACCCAGCCGGTTTCTGAGGATGGTTTTTGGAGGACCACCTTTTAGATCATGAGCTTTTAGCTTCTCAGATGCCCATCATTCTTTATTACAATTTGCAAGCTGTCAGTCTGTTACATGAATAGAAAGAGGAAGGAAGGGGGAAATGTGATTTATCTACCTGCCGCTGAGACATCATAAGAGAATATTTATTCCAATGACCTTTTTTAAAAAAATTTGGTTTCTTTACCTGGCCTCACTTTCTGATTCAATTTTTTTCAATAGACATTTTTTGTCTGATTTCATATTCCTGCATTATTTCAATTTACTCTTCTGGCTGCTAAGAGAGTATCAGTATTGGTTACTTCTAAGAAAGACTTACTTTATTGGAAATTTGTTGATTATTTTTCATTCAGTTTGTCTACTTTATAATTTTTAGTTGTTAAAATTGCTTATGAAGATGTCCATAGAGCGGAAAAACGACTTGATGTATACAATGACCATAAAGACTGAATAACACTTCCTACAGCATGATTCACAAGTTACCTTTCTATATATAGATTCATTCCTGATTCTAACTTGTATGGAAAAAGTACTTGCTGTGTACAATGACCATAAAGACTGAATAACGTTTCCTATGATACATAAGTTACTTTATTATACACATTGATTTCTGGTTCTAACTCGGATAGAAAGACTCCATTCTCTATTCAATCTTCTATATGATAATTTTCAAGGTGTCTGTCTGTGAAATAAAGGGGGCTACTGTGAAAAACTGCTATCTAAGTGATTTTCCTCACATCATTGTTTTAATTGTTTGTTACTTTTAAGTAGGTAAAGCGTTGAAATACTGGATAAATGGCTTATATATGTTTATTTTATTAATTATGGCTCTGTTGTCCTTTAAACTCTCATGAGTTTCTTCAGGTATTACAATGTTTTAGATTTTCACTCCTATACTAAATAAGTTAAGTAACATCTAGCCTGGTCAATACTTAGATGGGTGACTCATTGAGAATATCAGGTATCGTAAGAGTGAGCGAGAATGGTGAAGTGAGTGAATCCAATTCAGGTGCTTGTTGCTTCTAAGTCTATTTCACTCCTATACTATAAGCAAAGCAATGGATACTTCACTGAATGGAACATACTTATTTTACCTGATAAAACTTTTGATGATTTACTTAATTACTGAATATATCACTGTGTAAACACACTGACATAAACATAGGTATATTTAGGTATACTGTTAGCAAAGCAACATGTGCTTACTAGTGATAATAATTGATATTTGTATGGTACACAGTAAAATTGCTTCAAATAATTAATACTTATAATGTACGATTTCAAATTATTCATTAAATTAAGGATATTTATTTTATCTGTTGTCGAAAAATGATTATTAAATCCTAACCTTGCATAAATGAATCACTGTAGCCCATGCATGTACCAGAACTAATTATCTAAAAAATTATCTAAAATTATCTTAAAAAAATAGATCTTCTATCTAAAATTTTCAAAAACTACCAGCACAAATTTTGTTGTTGTTGGTCTAAATGACCATAGAGACCAACAGTGTGCAAAGAGAAGAGAGAAGAATTTGTAGCCCACTTGACTGGCTGGCTGGCTGGCTGGTTGGGTAGGCAATTTGTGGGGCTATGGTAATTTGATATTGTCACTAGAGAGTAATTGTCTTTTAAGACACATTTGATGTTATTTACTGAGAGAGGAACTCATTGAAAATTTCGATGCTTTGTTTCAACCAATCCATTCTATGACCTTCTTTGGGTATACTATCCAATTATGATGGTGGTAAACAGAATCTTTCTCCACGGATCAGCTGAAATGTCACATTAACAACGCAAACGACAAGAAGGAGTTCTAATGTCTGAAAAATTCTTTGAATATCAGTAACCCTTCTCAAAACTATAAACAAAATATCCTCATGTTGAGTGTTAAGTTTTAATTTCAGCTTTATTTCAAATGATAATACCTGCAATGTAAGAAATCATAAAATTACCTTTCTAGAAAATATCCAAAAGAATTCGAAGTGTTACGTCTCAAACTAGCTTAGCGTTCTAGAAGTTTTTTTTCTGAAAAGTATACTTTTATGAAAAGTGGGTGTATATTTGTTAGATTCATTTATAGACTCATTGAAGTCAGATTCATGGAACACTGAATGAGATATATTGTGCGATTGGTATCAGTGTTTCTTGAACTCAATGCATTTAAATATCTTTTCAAACAAGGTATTAACTAGAGAGTTAGTGGATAAGTAAAGACAAATCTACAATGATTATTATATGATGAATGATAAGGCTTTGTGAGAATTATAACACATGTTTTTCTTTATATATATTTTTAATTTTGATTGAGAAATATTCTGGAGTTTTTGCTTGATCATTTCTTTCCAAGTCTGGAATCTATGGCTCTTCAAGGATTTGACATTTTAGATATGTCCACATGTCCCTATTAGACACTTTTCCACTTTTCAGTTGGTCTACGTATTTTTCAGTCAGGCCCACTTACATTAAATAACAGAAATAGGAAGGAAGAGATTGAATAAAACACACAAGTTCAGCATTTTGTAATTAAAAAAAACCATTTACAATTTTTATTGAAAATGATACTCTAGGAATGTTTCCAAATTGCAATATTTCACAAGTATGAGAATCAATTGACTCAAAGAAAGACTACTTGCTCTTCCTCCTCCTCCAGCAACTACCACTATGGATGATGGACACATTGTTGAACTTATGGTCATTGTTTTATCATGCGTGTGTATAGTTCTGGTGGTTCAATAAAGTATTGTTGATTGCACATTAATCTTATAGGCTATTGATAGTGAATTCAGTATTCACAAAGGACTCAATATTTTTTTACCAAGCTTGTCTTTGTCCTAATAATCTTTGCAGCCATCTCTCTTTCTTCTCCTATCAATGAATACATAAATAACTGCACAATACATACCTATATAGAAATAGGGTTGAAAGTAGAGAGCATGTTTGTTAAGATTAAAGATGCAAAACTTGGGATAGTAAACCACTACATCTACCTAGGACAACGAATCTCCATGAGACCCTCAAAAGAAGAAGAAATCAAGCAAAGAATCCCTCTAGGATGCCAAGCCTTTGGCAGCGCAAGCTCAACCTTCAAAAACAAGAAGATCCCAATAATCCTGAAAAAAAGAGTATACAACCATCCTCCCGATAGTCACCTACAGAGTTGAAACAAGGAAGCTAACCAAGAGACAGACCGGCGGATTGAGAAGCACGCAACAAGCACATGAGAGAATCATGCCCACCCTCACATGGAGAGATCACAAGACAGCACAGTATATCAGGAAGAAAACGGGAGTCTGGGACATCATAAAATCTACAAGAAAACTCAAATGGCAATCAGCTGATCATGTTGCAAGAATGACAGACAACCGATGGACATCACAACTCACAACATGGATCCCCAATGATCACATGTGCAACCGAGGCCAGCAGAATTCAAGATGGAAGGACAAACTAGCCAAATTCAGAAAGTACTGGCTCTGTGACACCCACAATAGAGAGGTGTGGCGAATCCTGGGTGAGGTTTATGTCCAACAACGGACGATAAAGACTGATGATGATGATGGTAATTTTATTTATACCACTACAAGTTTTACAAAAGTTATCTAACCATTTTGTTCAATGTTAATTTCAAATCAGAAGTTTAAGCTGACAGTCATTCTAATTTAGGTTTCTTCAGTTTTCAAGTTGGTCTGGCTGGCTGGCTGTGTATGTATGTATGTATGTATGTATGTATGTATGTATGTATCATTAAATACATGCTGTACCAAACGAGATAGAGGGCTGAGATTTTCAACATTTACTCCTTATTATGTCTACAAAAAAAAATTTCATTTTTTGACCCCCCCCACAGAATATGGTGTTAGTGGGGGTTCAATTTGCTGTGTAAATTTATGCTAAATTGATCCAATGTTTGTATCAGCATTCATGCTTGCTTTTTGAAACTTTCTTATTGATCACGGTCTAACAAAAGGCAAGAGACATTACTCATTCATTGATCATCTCTTTTTCAAATCTTTTGATTCATCACCCCTAATGTGATATGCTGCCAAAAGACGTTTGTCTCATGAATAACTAACTAGTCCTATCTCATAGAGAATTAAAGGCACATCTTATATACACACACACACACACACACATATACATATATATATATGTGTGTGTGTGTGTGTGTGTGTGTGTGTGTGTGTGTGTGTGTGTGTGTGTGTGTATCAAATGTTTGAATGTATATTTGTGCTCTAATAACAAGAGCACTCTTACATCTTAAACAGAAAAATAAAACTATCAACCAATTCAGCTTGTTTCAAACAACCCACATCAAACATTTTTAGATTGATTTTATAAAAATTATTAATTTTTTACACATTTTGCATTTTTTCCATCTAAAATTTATCTAGCCAGCAGCCAACCGATAACCTGTGTGCAATCAGTAGACCCGTTTAGCTTGTTCAGGCATCTGCCTGGAGAAAGAAACTCCTGTCGAACCCATAAGCAAGGATCCTCACCTATTTGTGCCATCTCGCTGGACCATAGGATGCATATCCTTGGTTTAAAGCATGAGGTTTGCACTGCTTGAGTCAGAGGGATATTTTGCATATAGGCCCTGCCATCTATGATCCTGTCCTTGTTCAAAGCCCTCGCAGAATCTTCCTTTGCAAAACTAAGCAATTCATTAATATATATATATATATATATATATACATACATATATATATATATATATATATATATATATATATATATATGTATATATATATATATATATATGTATATGTATATATGTATATATATATATACATTTAGTACATATGGTATGGATCAGGTTTGCAGTATAGCATAGCATAAAGCAATATCTGATATGTGATGGATCTATTTCATAAAGTGCTCAATACATTCAATTTTATACTCTGAGAGACAAGTTGTTTTAGAGTAGAGCTGGAAATATAGTAGGAAGTGGATTCGCTACACAAACAAGTTCATGTTTCTGTCCTCTCTGGGCCTCATCAGTTGAATCCTGATATATATATATATATATATATATATATATATATATATATATATATATATATATATATATATATATATATATATATATATATATATAAATGTATACTTATTTCTAAAAATAAACATAACTATGCATGTTTCTAAATAAATAATAATGATTTTGGATCATTGTGTACCTTGTAAATCTTGGACTTTTTGCTAATCACTGAGCTAATCTTACAAGTCCTAATAGCAGCAGTAAAAACAATGAGAATTATCAAAAGATGAAACGAATAAAACAAAATTTTCCACTTTTGCTCAACTACTGATGGGGTACATTTTATTTTTCATAAGAAGAAGCATTGTCACGCAT